>JARQSU010000329.1:560422-642914 GCA_030142265.1 Calameuta filiformis
ATTGCATGGTTAATTCTGCTTTAGCATTGAACGATATTTTCGTTGGCATTGATTTTCAGTCATCGGTTGCAGATACATTCACATTACAGTCTGTTGCAGTATTGACGGAAGACTTTACATCTCAAGACTTTGTGTTAATCTTTGTGTACGACCAGTTAACAATTGTGCACAGAAAATCTTTACACGAAAAATTAATATTTTTAATAAATTTTTTAATTATTATTACTTTTAATTTTTAATTATTTTTAATAATTCATATTTTTATAACTAAAACATCACGAGGATCGATAAAAATATAGAGAAATATCTGTTACTGCGTTTATTTGAGCAATAGCCACTTCACGAAAATTCTACAAAATTTTTCATCGAAATTTAAACATTGAAATTTTATTTTTCTTTGTTTTTATAATAACATTGGTGCAATGACTTAATTACGAATAAACAAACTTAATTACGATTATAAACAAATTTTTACTTCTTAGCGCCAATTTCAAGGCATCGACAGGCGAACGGATTTTGAGCGATTTCCCAAAATCATATACGAAGCGCCGCTAATTTTATTCCACCAAATTATGACTGATTAATTTGAAGGCTGAACGTCACCTGTCAGGTTAATCAGAATGTGCCCGATTCGTCGATTAGCATTCGGCGCGAGAAACGCCTGCATTTACAAGCATTTGCGAAACAGCCTAATAACAATGCATCGTTTAATTATCACGAGTGGCAATTTAATTAAATTCGCTTATCTCAGCACAAGCCTTTCTGATACCGGAGAATCTCGAGCTTCTCGCTATAGCAAAAGTAAGTATTCCAACGGCATTAAATTAAGCATCTCTAATTGGACGAGAAAAAAGGATCCAGGTAGTTTCGCCAATTATAATTATTATTATCAAATCCAAACAATCGCTTAGAACAGAGTTTTCCATCTGCATATTAAGAAGACATACAGATCCGCGATTATAGATTTTTATTCGCGTCACTTGTTAGAATTTTATATCCCTTAATTATTAGCATCTCGTTGAACTTCGATTTCGGCGTTCCAGTCTCCTTATAATCAAATCCATTTACGACTGCAGTATGACGGTGACCCTGTAGCAAACCAGAACCTCATAGGGATTCTTCAGTGTCCAGTACAGCACTGCTGGTAACTGAAATGAAAATGAAAAAAGGTAAACAAATAAAAATGGCCTAAATTGGCATAACGTAACCGCACTATGGTTATGGTTACGTTACGTTGACGCGGTATACGAATGACATTACAGGTGGCAGTGCCTTCACAGCGAGTTCAGCTTTGTAGTACGTCGTTTTGCCGCTCTGTGGCGCGCAAGTGTTTCCAGTGCTGTACATGTTCCCTTGGTCCAAACAGGGGTCAGAGGTAACGAAAGCGGGCTTCCGCACACGGTTCACTTTAAAATATACTTCTTCGTTGAGAGACCTCAGATTGATATGATCATCTGCTGTGGACCAAACATTTTTCATCTTAATCGACAGCTTGTTGCATGTCCACGATTTTGCGCATGATCAGAATGATACTCACATCCCTGCAAGGCCAGTGTGAAATTGTAGGTGGAACCAATTTTTAATTTGCAGGGATAATTATTGCATCCGGAAATTTCGACGCTCTTGAGATAATAGTGGGAACCTGAAATCGATAAAAAAAAATTACAAAAGTATTTCTTTCTTAATGGGCGAGGAATTAAGTAAAACCTGAATTATGAAATGTCAGGAGATACGTGTAGCATTAATGATTTTTTTTGGTCTGACCAATGCTTCTTTGAATTGTTCAACTTTTTTCGATTTTCTATTTTTGCGACGAGCTTCTGCAAAACAGCGATGCCGTTCGAGAATTTCCTGATGCGTTTATCGTTTCAATCGATGATGAGTTGATTTCGTCGAAATCGTATTACCGATCGAGTTGGTACTTCGAGTTCATTGTTTTTAATGGCATTGATGTGATGATTGTTGAGATTTTGAGGTTAGGATTGACGTAGACACGAGGACCGCATGTGTAAACATACAGGGTTATTTAGTAGAAACGCATCACCTGAAGTTAGTCCATCCATTTGATTTCTATGGGTTAGAACCATGTTCAGGTGGTGCGTTTCTACTGAATAACTCTATATACGTTCTGATTTGATCATTGATAATTTTTCATAGTATTTTTGAGAAGCCTGTTGGCTTTGATTTTTTTTTTATTTTTTTGCGGTTCCCAAATTGTTTCGGATATAGAGCGGAAATGAAACGGATTTCCATGAAGAAGTGAACAAAGTACCGGAAATTAATGCGACCCGGTATCATCGGCTTCTGTCACCTTTCTCTCTCCTCTATATAGCACTTCTCTTTCGTTTATTCCTTTTTACCTCTTTCTATCTTTTTTTTTATCTCCTCGGTTCTCCTTGCGCTTACGGAAGTACATTTCCGTAAGCGCAAACACGCAACGAATATACGGAAAAAGAAAAGGACGGAGTTGCGAATATTGTAACGGCTTAATTAAAACGTTTTGGTAATTCTGCTAGCGACAATAACAACAGTAACAGGACTATCTAACAGTTTAATCCTTTCAGCGGTAGTACTGTAGAACTTTCATACTTTTTTTTTATCTCTTATTTAAAATAGACCTTAGTAAAAGCTTCAAAAAGTTATTACGACAAAAAATATCGTGATTGAAAATCTCGAAGAATTTCGTATACGTATCAAATTTTATTACCACAATATCTTTTTGAGAATAGCCACACCTGGTTATTCAGACCAGACGCACTGCCACGGAATGGGACATGGTTTCACCATAAGAACGAAATGGGCGACATAACTTCAGGCTGGTGAGTTTATTCAGTTAAAATAATCCGATATGCCGCCCTGTTCAAAATTTAATATTGAAAATATTTACCATTAATTCCGATTGCAGTAATATTTACCATTCTCGTTTTTACGTCATAGCGTGACTGCAGTATTTTAGAAAAAAATTAAATTCCAAACGTCTTCAGTCTGGAAATCTGTTTTATTTATTTTTTTCATTCACGCTTGGTCACGCAACGGATTCAGTTTGGTCTGAACAGATATTCACGAAGGATTTATTAATATTTTTCATAACCGTTATGCGGAAAAGGCTCGATTTATACGTCATGGAAAATTCGACGAGATATAAACTGTATTTTTTTAACAGTAAAAAAGAAACTCGTTATCCTAAAAAAAATGGACTACCCACTCACCGCAATCCTCAAAGGGCACCGTTTTTGCGCTGTTCAGAGGAACGAATAAAAGCAAAACAAGGACGTGCAGTCTCATGCCGGATGTCACTATGAAGTCTCAATAGCAAATTTAAAGTCAAGAACGAAAACTCCTGCCAGATGAAATGCGTTGTGACTTATATCAATAAGGATCAGTGGTTCTCATGTAATCTGCTAATCGAATCGATACACAGAGGTAACATATACACAGTGTTGAAATATTTGCCAATTAATCATGCAAATACACTTTTTACCTACGTACGTAAATATCGCGAATTTTCAATGAAAATCAGTCACAGTACAGAATGGCCGTAGCGCGACTCGACGAATGTCGCTAAATATAATTTTTTGGCAGTTCGATGAGAATAGTGAAAATCTGATTGAAAATCAATCACGTACGCGATCGAATCATCTGACAGATTGGTACGATTAGATTTAATATTTAATTAGAACTTACGAAAGGACAGTCGTAAGTCCAATATGACGCAGAGCATGATATATTAAATTTTTCGGAAGGAACAGCTGTGAACTTTGAAAAATTTTTACTCACCAAAATTTTATTCACAAAAGCAACTCTACCGCTGAGCGTCAGTTTCGCGACGCTTGGGTAGTCGGTATCTATAGAAATCACAAAGTTTCGTAATTTTCCTCGTACGATCAGCAAACATATTTCAGATTCACATCTGTATCGACCCAGCTGGTATCATTGCATATCGACAAGTCTAACGAATAACATGAAATATGAAATTATAAGTGAAAACTGATAATCATCTGATCGATTCTAATAATATCGTTACGAATTACCCTAACGAATAACGATCATGAAATATGAAATTATAAGTGAAAACTGATAATCATCTGATCGACCCTAATAATATCGTTACCATCTTGATTATCTATACACACACAAGTTATCAATTTCTATCGAAACCATGAATTGGACAATTTCGCCGCCATGGTTATTAATAATTTTTATCAATTTTAAATTCCAATTTTTCATACAATACCCAAACAGTCATGAGTATCGGAATGGGTGATACCGGTATTAATTGAATAATTAATTCTACCATCTATTTATAGTGAATAAATTATAATTGCCTGATCAGCTGTAATCTTGCTTCAAAATAAATTGATCAAAAATTTACAAAAAAAATTCTGTAAGACTGATCGATAAAATAAATAATTCGTTTGTCCCTCAACCAAGCTTCAATTTTATCGAAACGGTCGGTAAGTTAGAAAATCCAGACGCCGTTTGAGACGATACACAAACAGGTAAAACAAGAGTACGTATATCATAATTCCAGAATTTCTCAAAAATAATAACAATAATAATTATTATTTTTCTTAAACATCGTCACCACCGAAGACGTTTTTTCCGAATTTCCTTCATTGCCCAATAAATTAAGTCCTACCCGTTATATCATCAAATCAATATCCGTCTACCTAGGTGTTCCTACTTTTATTTCTAATCGTCCATTGTTTCATCAGATTGCATTTCTACCTGATGCCACATACAGTACTCATCCTTATATAGATACCAGTGGCTCATCCACAGTTCCTGTATTCGACACGTGCATGCAAAACACGTACGAATGACAGCAGTAGGACCCTGTATGTACATACATAACATACAGTATATATAAATATATATATATAGCTACAGCCAAAAGCAGGAAGATTTTTCAGTGATTTCCATTGACGCGATGACGCGACTTATTTTGTATAAAACCGAAGCAAATCAACAAACGTGTCTATCGCTCGATATTTCCGGACGATTTTGAGTCCTGAATGGGCATTTATTGTTGGCAAAAATATTACAGAATGTCGCCCGAGGAAAAATAAGTGTCGTTCCTCCTTATCCGCGCAGTTTGAAAGGAAAAAGGTCAGATATTCCTTACAATATTTTCTACCTGGAAATAATTATGAATGTCTCGCACGTGTCTCCCAATGACGCTAGTGACTCCGCCTGCTTCGGCGTTCTTTGCCAAAGTAACCCATTGCAGATTTTTCACAAAGGATCCCCTGCTGAAAAGTCGCCTTGAGGTTTTTCTGTACAGGATTAGAAACGCGCGATACCGAGGAGACGGCATTTTTCTTAGCTCGCTGATTATTATTCTTATCATTTATGTCATTCGTACACGTATACTTAGACCCGTAATATTTTCTTCCTTGGAGCTTGACAAAGTTTCCATGAGAAATGCCGTTGGCTACTGAACGAAAACTCTAGGGGAATGTTTACGATCGTGTTAAGAGGTCGCCGAACTACGACGAACGTATCTACTTTTCATTCGTGTAATATTGATATGCCTGATGGAAAAGATATAATCAGAATCCGTAGATACAGTCGTTGTGCGGTATGTAAATAGACGAACAGTCTTTTTTTGCTAGATACATATGTATATATATATATTTTTTTTTCGTGGACATAAATTCCGAGTTTTCTACTTCGCGTGTAATCTTGTATCTCTTGAATTTCTTGCTGTTCGGTTACCTTTGTCTCTCTCTCTCTCTCTCTCTCTCTGCCATTAGGCTACTTTGTAAAAGGCACGTGGAAATTTCCATCCGATTCCTACGCTTTTTACAGTGACACGTGGCAACGATAAATCATGCTTATTTCGTTTCTCGTGTGGTTCTAATGATTGTTTTTTTACATTGCGAGTACGCCTTTAGTCGCTGTAACCTCATGTGACTTATTGCTTGCACCATTTGTCATTTCCTTTCTGTTTAGTCCATGTGTCATTTCATTCAAGGAACTCCATCGCGAGTACGGTAACAATATAGAGAATAGATAATGCACGTGAAATCACTGTTTACCAAATAATAACTTTGACGTCTGTCATTTGGACATTTGTAATTATAAGCAACCCGTTGCCGCGTTCGTTGAAAATTTAATATAAACGCTTAAATATTATTTCCTTTCAATGATTATCAATGTCAAATTCCGTTATTTCTCTTCGGCTATAATTTTGTCATAATCTTGACAACTAGTGTCCCTTTCTATTATTACGGCTGGTGACTCCGTTAATTATCTCGATAATTACCACAGGACCCGTCAAGCGTCACGACGCTGTTCCGTGAGACAATTAGAGAGGACTAATTATACATCCCCTAGAATTCGATGACTCGTATATTTTCGCTTTCACGCAACAGCAGCAACAAGTGTATCGCGCCGTTGAGGTTTATTAAAAATTTTCACGATAAATGCCTTTTTCGTAAATGCTCCACCTTTCCATGGAAACATAATCAATGCCTATAGAAATCATATGAGCGACATAACCCGGAGCGTCGTTATTATCCTTCTCAATGACACCAAGAGATCCGTGCTGGAAGGTAAATTCCACGTGTCCACCTGCGTCATTAAGTACGTTGAAGTTCAAAGGTCGATCAGCATATCCTCCTACAAGGACACGAGGCAAGATTTTATTATCACGTGTCTCGCTTATCGAGATTATTAAAAATTCTTCAACTGATCGTATACATTCCTAAATTTGACATTTACACACTAGGCGACCCAAGCAAATAGGTGGCCAGAGGGCAAAAGCAATGTTTTCTTCATTCTGGATGACCATGAAAACTAAAGAAACTCTAGAGCCTATACCAATATTGTCTCTGATGAATGACTGGCTCCAGGTAGGTTCAAAGGTCGTGTCTCTGCAGTCAGATCTTCATTTGGTGCCAACTGACAATGAGACCACTGGGATCATATTGAAACAGCGCGGTTAGCTCCTCCTCTATTTCCCTTGTTCTCCAGCGGGAATCAAAGTCACAGTCACAATCGCAGCGACTATTCCCTGTACGTAGATGATCCTGAGTCGGTGTCTATTTAAAGTTCGCCCCGTGGCAGCAGCGACAGCCGTTTCACTGTCCAGCACGGTCAGACCGCAGTCGTGGCCAGTCGTGAACAGTCGTGAACAGTCGAGAGTCAGACCTGGGCCTGATTGGACCCTCCTAGTCGCTGCTCCTTTCATTCTCACTGCAGTCCGGGTTCCCGTTCAGAAAAAAGACTCCAAACACTTTCACCAAGATGCTGAGAGAAACGTTCCTGGTTTTCGCGACGCTCCTCGTCCTGGCTGCGGCGACCCAGGTGCATCACTGTGGAAATGGTTCGTAGACAAATAATAATTTCAAAATGGTCCTGCAGCTGCTTCGAGATTCGATGATCAGAAGAAGTGGCATATTAATCTGAAACGCGGAGATGCATCATTGCCACAGGAATTTCATGGAGAAGTCAATTTTTAATAAAAATTCTTTTACTCGAGTATTTTCAAATCGTGGATCCGTATTTAAATGCAGTCGTCATACGTGCCCGCGGGCGTGGCGTGTTTTTAGAGTTTTAAAAAGATCCAACCTCTGCGGCACTATTTGGTATTATCCAACCTTTTTTTTTTGTGTCCTCGCAAGATAAATAGTCGTTGGCCTTCGTATGTATTATCCGTATGAACCTTGAGCTGAGGAATATCAGCGAGCCATACCATAACGTGCTCATCGAAGCAAAATTACGTCAAGGAGATCACGACGCTGCTGCGCGAGTCATTTTAACGTAGAGAGATCTACGTTCCACTTTCGTAGAAACCTGTTACGAGAGTACCAGTTTATATATCATTGTATATACATATTTGTATAGTACTTATCTCAGGGCAATAGCATCGCGGGGTTTAAGTGGCCTCGGGACAAAAGGAATTTTCAAAGTGCGACAGCCGATTACTCAATGATAAACTGAAAAAGAAAAATCAGAGTCGAGGTCGAAGGTCATTAGACGTAAAATGGTAGCGCGAACAATGACAGCCAAAGTAGGTGCCCAGTTTCCTGATGCATGTATTTCGAGGCTGAAAAAACGAAAAAAATTGCAAATTTAATTAGTTCAATATATATATATATATGCATATATGCAGGCGAAGAAATTCTGCTCGAGGTTTTATGCTTATCGATGACAATACGCTTGAGCGACAGTCGTGTTGCGACATTTCGGTGAATAGTATGTCGCATTCGTGCTGGTGCGGCCTTTTGTTTGTCGTTCGGGAAATGATTGTTTACGATTGCGTTGCTCGCGATTAAACACGATTCGCGGTTGCGTTCGTCCCTTTTCGATATCCGTCCTTGGTTGCGCACTCGTTCGGCGCTCCTCCCCTTCCTTCTCGTTAATGGCAGATTTATTCGCGACACTCATGGATCCTGACCGAACGGTAAATCTCACTGGTCAATTTGCAAAATCGCTCCCGTTGATATTCGCGTTTAGCTTGTCCGCCGCCGCATCCAATACACGCTATTCACAGTATTGGCAAGATTTGCGGTATTCGCGTTCTAGCGTTTGTTGCTGCACAGTTTGCACCTATGGCACATACGTGTTTACATATATGCATATACATTTATGTAAAGTGAAAATCTTTTTTTTTTTCCCTATTTCTACAAATATTACCTCGTGAAGTCTGAACTGTCTGATGTCAGGAATTGTAATGCGCGTGTAAATCAAGATTTTTGCGGAATGGCTTTGCCGTCCGGGAGAGGTTTCACACACGCGTCGATACGTGCACGTGAGACGAGTTTTCGCATTGAATAAGAAGATTGTCTGGCAGTCGATAAATGTTCGAGCGAAGACCGGTTTTTCTTCATTCCGAAAGGAGACTTTATTACTTATTTGCTTTTCTTTTTTATTTGCTTTTGCTATCATTTTCTGTCGTTCGGTTCTTAGCTCGGTTGTCGTATTCTATGTGGTAGATTGTGGAAGCTTTTTTTTCTTGACAAAGAAACCAAGCCGATAAATCATTGGATTCTTCGCTTGGTGCGATTCAATGATTTTCTTTAACTGCGGTAATCGTTATCACTCGTGGAGATAAGGGGGCTGATAGCAAATCATGAAAACGGGTAAATTACATATTTTTATGTCGTTCGAAATGCAAAACTGTCGTTGTCGTCTAAGACTGCAAAAGTTGTAAAATGTTACAAAGTTTAAATAATTTTTCTCTTTAAATAGCATCTGCTTTAATTTTATTGCATGACTTTTAATCTTTTGATTTTATTATTCGCCTATCATTAATTTGTCATTGGGTCGACTTCCTCATTCCTAGGATTACTGTGAGTTATCGTTATCATGTAAACGATTGGTTTTTGGATTTTCAATTATTTGGACATTTCGTTATATGCCTTAGTGACTTTTACCATGTTTTAATATATTATTGTAACAGTCAAGGGAAAGATGTCTGACATTGCACACATTTCGCAACGTTATTCGTTATACAGTTTCATACGGTTTTCTCCTATGCGAATAATAAATTTATGAAATTTGCAAAAGGCTAATCTTGCGCTAGCTGTTTCGTATGCGTGGCAGGCAAATATTCTCGGACGGATATGTAGCTATGCACTGTGCTCGAGCCCTTATTCGCAATATTGCAAATTGCAATCGAGTCAGAGCACGAGTTGTGCCATCAGCGTTCTGCGCCACCGTAAAGTGTCTTATTCCCGGTGGCTTTGCGGCTTTTACGGCACCATTTTCCGAGCGTACTGAAAATGGATGCCGATCCCGTGGCGATCGCCATTCCGACATTTCAGCAACGTCACGGGAGGCCATAAATACTGCAATATTCCTTAAAGACGATATAATCCATTGACGCGGCATTATCGAGTTTATGTCTTAAAAGCCAATTCAGTTATCGCTCTTAACTTTTCACTGAGCTTTCCTTATCGTATCAGTTATCCTGAAACAAAGACTAAAGGTTACTCTAATTTCTCATGGAAATCTCTCGGAGGCATTTTACCTGTGGTATTTCCATTTTTTTTCAAAAGGCTACCTCTGGAGTCCATTTTTTTTAAGCTCAAACGTAATTGTATTGCTCTGTGCTGTGCTCTATAGAAATCTGGTCCAGATAAAAGATTCTGTAAAAGACAAAGAAGAGCGATTACAAATATTTGGATATCTATAATTAATTATTATTTTTTACATTTTCAGGTAAACTCTACGAAGATCCCAATCAGGTCCAGATAACCGGCTGCAACAGTCCTCCGTGCAAGCTCAAGAAGAGGACCAAGATCGGCATCGAGCAGAAATTCGTACCCGACAGGGACGTGCAGACTCTGACCACTTCCGTTCACGCGACCATCCTCGGAATTCCACTTCCGTTTGTGGGTGTCGATGGCGCCAACGCTTGTCAGAATATCTTCAACGCCGACGGAAGTAAAGGCAGTTGCCCCCTGAAAAAGGGGACACCCTATATATACAAGAACGAGTTCCCTATTTTGGAACTTTATCCGAAGGTACGAATTGACTGAAGAGCAGGTCCAGTTTAAATAAGTATAAAATGTTTCAACGTTTACCGACATCCCGGTAAATAATTTTCAAATAACGGGGGGGCCTGAAAGTTCAAGGTGCGACGCCTCGTGCGCACAGGTCGATACGAAACGTCAACGAAGTCTCTGTAGTTTTCCACGTTAACCATCAGCAGTAACGAATCATTGTCTTACTTTTGTTTTCACTTTCAACGCCATTTTATATTAAGCTTGTCACTTATTTAACCCCGATCGGCGAGGTACGCGTTCGATCTAATTACTGGGTATAAAAGATTCATTCGCGCCTCGATAGATTCGAGAGAAAAGTCAATCGAAGCTCCCAGCTAAAATGTACTGCCAATTCGATCTATCACTTAATCGTTCTCTGCTTTTTCTATTATGAATAAGACGTGAACTTTTGTGCTTTTCAGAAAGTCAACAAATCGAGTGATTGACAATTCGCATAGTCCTTACTATCGATGTCTTTTTTTTTCTGTCTCTCCATTCCCGCACTGTTGCCACATTTATTGTTATTTTTCCAGTAAGAATTGCAACCGAGGCTTTAATCGATTTCAATTGGCAACGACAGTTAAGTGAAGGCGTGATTGGCAGAAAATTGAGAGCTAACGAGAAAATCGTTCCTTCTCGATTTTCAATCTATTATTTGTAAAACTTGTTTCACCGTGAAGGCAATGACGAAGTAAATTTCTAGGATTTCTCAGTAGTCGATAACGATTATTCTTGTTGCAGGTGTCCCTTGTCGTGTACTACGCACTCACGGAGAAGAACGATATCGTAACCTGTTTCGAAGTGCCTTCCAAGATTACCTCGTGAGGAGTGTTTATTGTTTTAACCGTGGTGCTCTTGTTCGTTGGAAGAAAGGACGACAGTAACTGCGAGGACATCCTCGAGTAGTTCGAATAACGAGAGTTTACAGTTGAGAAGATATCTTGGCGAGATACTCGATTTTCTACGTTAAATACTTTACAAGTTGAAGAGCGTCTCTCTTCCTGATATTTTCCGGGTAACAGCTCGCTTTTCACTAACTCGATGTACATAACGAAATAAACAGTTTTATAATTTTTAATTACCTTTCCTGAACTCGTTCAGCTTTGCTTTAGCGCTGGTCCTTTTATTGTACAATCCTCTTGGCTTTAGTTTCTCGAAGAAGACAACGGCGTCCAGCAGCTGGTTGATACTGCAGAAATACAAGCGTCCCTAACAACTACCGACCTCTGGGGTCTCCGCTCGGAACTAACAAGCAGGAAAGAGTCTTGCGTGCAGCCGTTCGAACGAAATTTTGGTTCGAGTCCTGACTAATGTTTTCGTGTCTGACACGCATTTCTTTTAAGGTTATAAAACGGTGATCTCGACATTGCAAACTTAATTTAGAACTAATCCGCGCGCTAGAAAAGGTTTGAAAGTGAAACAAAGAAATGCTAGTGCAATTAATCATAGTACAACAGCGATACAGTCTTATATGCAATTCAAGTCGGTAAGTCATAAATTACGTTTGCATAGAGCGAAATGCGCCAGTTAAAAAGAGGCGGAACAACAGTGACTCACGATCGTCGCGATGCGATGATATTTTTCACCCTCTGTCTGCCGACGGGGGTGGTAAGAGCTGATAACGCGCGGTAACACAGAAATATCACATCCGGAATTGCCGTAGACGCTTTTCTATCCGCATATCAATCTCGTCCGTTATCGCCAGCGAGATTGGTCGTGACGAGTGTCGAGAAGGATCAGAATGACAAGTCCGGACTTGTTTGCACGCAGCCCCATTGGAACTTCGAGCCTTAATAAAAATCGGGCGAGGAGCGTAGCGTCGCGTGAACGAGGACTGCGTGAACAGGGCGGCTCTTACCTAGAAACGTTTGTGTACTGTGCGAGAGGTCGACTCTAAGCTGCGAGCTAATCGAGGCAGTGTTAATCTTCAGCGAGGATCTCTAAATAATAAATATGCAGCCGGTTGCAAAGCGTCGCGGCGTTTAACGCCGCGAGATCTGGAGCAACGTAATCATTACCCGTGGGAAATGGTGAGGGTTGCCGCGCCCGTAACCTATCCTTACCGAGTTACAATTATCCCCCAACCGTGTTACGTGTATTATAACTTTCATCGATAGGCAAAACTAGCTCTGCCGAGTGTATAGGAAAGTTATCCCGCACACTTGGTTAGTTGTTTGAGAAGACGGCGAGACGGTAACCGGCCCCTCGAGGCATCTTTGCTCGGGGTTGTTTTCTTAGTTTACCGCTAAGAAAAACAGGAAAAAGTTCTCTGTTAGAACAATAGATTGATAGTTTGTTCTCGTTATTCACTGATCTTACCGGTATCTGTCGGATTTTACGACGTCAATTTATTCAGTGACATTGTGGACGGACCCTTTTTGAAACTCCACCTTGACATTACGAAAGTCAAGTAAACGATATTTGCCACGCGATTAGCGTGAAATTCCGCGTCTCTAGGGTCGATGAGTAGGAATTTCGTAGATGGCAGTGGGTGGTGGCAGTGCGTGCCCCCCTGCTGCCCCCCTCAGGCCTCTTCGTCGAAATCACTTGAGAGTATGCGCCCTTACGTAGGACAAACACCCAGCTTTCTCTCGTGCCAACACAACCGGCTCTGGCTCCACCAGCAGCCGGCGGCCTACGAGGGTTACAGGGTGCGCGTTCGTCGCGGCGCCGTTTGATTATCTTCCCGTCAGTGTGCCGTTCGCCGTCGGCCGAAGACCACGTAGACGCGGCGCGTCGGGACGCACCAGATCGGGCGGACGCTCGTGCAGAAATCACTGAATCCCTCGATTATAAAACATTGCTGAGAGTACCATGATAATTATTTGAATCTCTGGCGAGTATTCTGAGCTTCTTTTTCTCAGAGTTGCGTCATTTCGATTTTTAAATATAAATATATATGTATACTTTATCGCGCGTTATGAGCACGTGGCAGGCACGAGACTGATCGTTGGGAGTTTTTAACCGATTCGAATTTGAAAGCGGCTAGGAGTGACGTGTAACTCGTAGGAAAGTTTTGCAGGAGTTGACCTTCTCAGCTTGGCAATTGTCAGGGTCCCAAGTGCACTGAAAGGTTCACATGGTATTTTCACTAACCCATGGGAGATCAGGCAAGTTTACTGCAAACTATAATGGGTGTCTCCAGGTACTGGTTGCTCCTAGGCGGTGGTGGTTAAAGGGGAATGAATACGAATGAGACGGAAGCAGGGAAACGCAAGCGGAGAATCCTACAGGAATAATAAATGAATAACAAATGAAAAACAAATAGACCCCGTGGTGGCTGATAACAGTGTAGTAACTCGAAAAGGCTCTAAGATTGAAATCCAAAAGTACCAGCTGAACAGGATTCGCAATGGATCAAAGATCTTGTGGATTATTAGTGACCGTGTCTGGTACAACGTTGTGTTAAAGAAAAAAAAACTCAGTGTTGTTGTGATGATAAGTGACAGAGTGTGTTTTATGGTTCCGTAAGAGAAAAAAGTTACAAGAGTTTGCAGGTCGCGAAGGAGATAAATAAAAATCGAGAAAAAGGGTGACAAGGGACGCTCGAGAGAGAAGAGAATAAAGGAATAAGAGTAAAAAGTTAAGTTTCCATCTCAGCTTCCGATTCTGAACTTTAATAAACGTAAGGTAAATAAACAAACGAAAACGAGAAGACGGTAAAAAAAAAGATCAAAGAAAAAAAAAAAGGGTGGAAAATGAATTTGAGAGAGCGGGAAGAGGTTTAATTAAAGTTTAATTAAAGGCAAAACACATCGTACCGTCACCGTGTGGACGAGCCGTTAATACGCCCTGAAAAATTAGGAAGGGAAATAAAACGAAAAGCCCGCATTATGATATTGCAGTGCCTGCCAATGGAGTCATTCGATTTATTAGGACGTCAAGTCGCAGCAAATCGTGAGGTCAGGATCGGTAAGATCCTCCATCGCTAATTCATATTTTACCTCCTGACTCGAGTCGCAGCAACTCGCCGCCATCTTTATGCGCCGGAACTAACTAGCGGCAGGCAAATCTTACGCGAGGACAGTGCGCGTCCGGAAGACAGAGAAAAAGTGAAACGATCGGTAAAAGAAGATAAGGACGAATGTGTATACAGTGGACAGTGGGATTTTGCTGTCTGGATATGATCGGTATACGCACTGCACACAACACGTCGATCGATTAACGATTTGGTCAGATTGACACGGATAAAACGCTATCGAGGAAAGTGAGGTTAAGTGCATCTGGTGTGATGTTGTGCTGTGCTTCCAGAAGGTTCGAGACGCGTGCAACTAAATCGAGTTTGTTGACGGGACGATAAATCACTCGTTGAGTCCTCATAAATAGATAAGGCCTCTCTTCCTGTCGAGGTCGACAGGAAGGGCACGAGAGTTTCAGTGCTCGGAAGACCTCGAGGAAAGATATGACAGAGCTTGCAGTAGCGCAGGAGGCAACGTGGAGACTTGCCCGTACGTTATTCAAAGGATATAAATTCCTCTGGATGACTCGTGTACTGGTGAATTTTCATTAGGAATAAAGAATCGAAAAAAAATAAACCGCCGAAGGACGAGAAAGGACACATTGGTGAAACTAATACAGAGCCAAGAAACATGTGGAGTGTCCTGCTCCTTCTGGGACTAAGTACCGAGGTCGCGTACGCTGCCAGTACCACTCCAGTGCCCACCGTGAAATTGGGTAAGATTACTTTTAATTAGTCACGTCTCATTTGCGGATCTCGGTTAAGCGAGCTTCGTTCGTTACGTCCAAATCTTTGGAAATTACTGAACGATTTATTAATTGCAGGTAAATTAAATTCACGCGTACCGCATATATTCGTACTCTATCTGTATTAAAGCGACGCCTGTTTTTGTAGGTTAGGTGGGGAATTGCAAAATTCCATTTCAGTCTTCGTAATTCGTAGCGGACACCTCGTGGAGCCTTTTTAGGTGTATCCTATACATATTATATAACCCCATGGTTGGCGGATTCCGTGAACGTTCAAATGGCAGGAAACGAGGTTGATAGTATAAAAAGGGTGTGTGCGTTGATATTCGCGAAGCGGAAACAAGGGCTGTAGGTATGACTATAGCGTGACGTCATTGACACTGTTGTATGTACGTGGCTGGTGAGGCGGCTGGATATGAGTTTTGAAAACGTGCGAATGCGTTACGTTTACGGTGTGCGAGCTCCCTGCGGTGATTCTATAAAATTTCATGACTCGGCCGCAGCGTTGCTGCCGCTGGCAGTGGCGTGACCTCGATAGATACCAGGAGGAACAACCCTCTTACAGGATACGAGTTTCGAGGTTAGGAATTTTTGAGCTTTACGCCCAGCCTGTCGAAGGCGACTGTTATTGCGGGAAGCAGCATGTGACACACAGGCGTCCGTTCCGTAAATCTTTCCTTGCGGATCGTTTAATTTTGTATGAAACTTTTCGTTCGCACTATGGCTGCTCATAGTATTGCTGCGCTCCGACGATAAATAACGGAGAGAGGATACCGGCTGGTTTAGGAATCTGGAACGTCTTACTCGAGGTACAGTGGCTATGGGGTCGTGTCTTCGCATTCCTGTATACTTTGATTCTCATGGATTTTCTCTCTTGAGATTTTCAGGTCGACCTCGAAAGCTCACATGGGTCTCCGTTCTGGAAGCTCTTGCTCCGTAGACTTTGAATAACTCAAGCCACTCCTGACCGACTGTCTGGCACGTGTTGGTCCCGCACGAGGGGAATCCCCGGGTCCCAGTCTGACGTATCGAACGTGATTCCGAAACTCGAATCAAGTAAATCTGGCCGTTTGGACGACCCAACAGACTACGGTGTCAGCACTACTAGTGGCGCCATCCCGCGACATAACCTCTCTACGCGTTACAGCCATTTCTTTTCTCTAAACTCGTAAAAGAATCCGACGGCAATCGCAGCTTTCCAGGCAGCTTAAAAACTTCCGCGGCACTTGGCCTTCGTGCCATTAGGACGCCATATTGCCTGGACTTATGATTTTGAGGACCGCAGGATCTGTATCCAAGTGTGTACATGGATATATGTAGTTAGTAATAGATATATCTATCAGGAGGCATTAAAGGGGTGGGTTTAAGAGGGTCTGGTCCTCAACCTTCTCAACGTCCTCAGCTTCGGTCTCACCCTCGCACCTCGTGCTCACCCTTAGCCGTAGCTTCACCTTCAACCTCCTTACCCTAACCCCGTTGTAATGGGCGAAGCCCACTTCCGGAGCAGTTCGGAAACTCTAAGAGGGATGAAGTTGGAACGCGTCTCGCAAACCTGAGGACTTCGACCTCTTGGCAGGAAATTTCGTCCTGGACCAGGAAGAAGGAAGCCAATGCTGTCACCCTGGTCCTTTCGTGGTTTTTTATCCCCCGCTGACGCTTCTTGCGAACCCTGTCACTTTCACACCAGCGCACGGCCGTGGCGTCCTGCAGATTTTTCACGGTCTTCAAAAGTTGAGAGTCCTCCCGGATGACCTCAGGAATTCGATTGACCTGTGAATACAGGTACACGTACCTACCCTCTGCCTATACCTTGTCTTTCTAAGACTTTCCTTTGACTCTCAGCGCACACGAGCCCTCACCTTCATTCTCTGTTTCTTCCTCGAGGACCTGATACCAGCCAGTCAAGTGCACTGCAACCCACCCTGTGGACTCATTGACAATGGCTAAGAAAGAACAGTCGTAGGTACGGCGTACTGGAAGATGCTCTCGAGTATCCCAACTCCACTTGGCTTTGAGAAAATTGTGGTATATAAAAAGAGCCCGTGTAAGGACCATTTTCCCAAGAATATTGAAATTCACTGCATTTTCTTGAAATCTCTTCGAGGTATGCATTTTTCTTATTCTTTTTTTTTTATTTTTTTTTTTCAACGGTCGAGAGAACCTCACGTTTTTGCCTTATACACGTCCTTGCATATTTTCTTACTTGTTCGAAGTATCCAGGGTGCTTCGCTGGGACCTCGAGGAAACTGGCGTTCTCAACGTTACCAATAAACCATCCCAAGGACCTATCCTTCTTAACCAGGACACATTCGATATTCCATATATTCTCATAAATCAACCGAGGTCTTATCCTGGGCCATCCTACACGTCGCCAACATCTTGCACACCCGTTATGCGACTTTTCTCACGGCGAAAATCGCTCGATGCATCCACGGCTTAGGCCCAATCCTGTCGTGACGACAAGTACAAACGAGGCATCTTATAACTGTCAAGGAGACTTCGGCGCCAGAGTGGTTCCAGCCAGGACGACCTCCGTAACGATATATCTCCTATCCAGGATATCGACAATGCATCGGAGGATGCATACAGAGTATTGCGTATACACAGGCTACTACCAGGAGGAGGCAGAGGCGTCTCCATCCTTCGTGTGTCAGGACGTCGTCTCGGCTTCTTGAAAATCCTGCCATATCTCGTAGAAGGCGAAGTGACGTTCGTTAAATTGAATTTCGGTATGGGTAGAGCGTCGACGTCGTGCTTCATTCCACCTGCTAAATCCAGGTGGCGCTAGAGGCTACCAACGTATACCAGGATCCACCTAGGCGCATCGCCTACTGGCTGCCCGACTGGCTGAATCCACTTACTCCTAAAATCTATATAGACATCGGTGCTATCAGGGACGATAGAGAAATTCTGATAAGCAACCAGATAAATCTTTCGGTTATAACTGTCTCTACCGTTGACACCATTTTTAAAGGATATCTTGAAACTCGAGAAGATCCTTTCGGTATCGAATGTGGTCCATATATATTATACATATGGTATATGTATATATGTATCTGATATATATCTGCTGAATTGTACGTATATAATGTACAGCAGTGCGAGGACTCGGAAAGTCCTCACGATTCTCGCAGTGGGAGCTGACGCGGACCGGATTGAATCTTCCTCCGGCGACCATTCCACTTCCGGTATCGTACTGAGAAACGATTTCAGCTTATTTCCCATCAGTGATTCGGCTCGCCGAACGAAGAGGAGTAACACGGGATCGAAACTCCACTTGGGATCATGTGAACTAACCTTGCTAGCTTTGCGCTTTCTATGCTACTGGAGCGACTTGCTTTACTCTAGAGAGAGGAGGCTATATATGTATATATTATGTGTACATACAGGATGCTCTCATGGCCCTAGGTGTACCTAGTTATTTACCTGGCTGCAGCTGTGTAGCCTGACGGAGACTAAAAAGAGACGTCGAAGAGGAGATCAGTCTGGGATCTTAAATGCACCGAGACATATGAAAATATAGATTGCCTAGGTACAGGTGTGTGTGTCTCTTCGGGAGCTCTATGAGAGGACAGTAATTTCAGTTCGGTAGGACAGACGTCGTGACGCCGGGCGTCGACCTAAGATTTCCTCCTGTAGTAATCTGCTTAGGTCCTCGAGATCTCTTGGAGGAAAGGTACTTCTGGTCTTGGTACTGGATATAGGATGTCCTCTGTAGGAATACTTCATTTGCAACAATGGACTATTTCACTGTTGTCGTTGTTATTATTATTGCTACTAATACCATCACTTTTTACTATTGTATTTGAATTTAGACGAGAAATTTATCTCGTATTTTTTTTTTTTAAGACACACGTCACGTTACTTTTCGTACAAAGAAGATATCTTGTATTGTTGTCTTCATTTGAGGTCGAAGCAACACCACGATTTATTAGACTCGTAAATCCTTTTGTTTTTTCCTTTGTTGCCCGACGGAAAAAAGCCGAGGCTGTTCCGCACATCGTAGAAGTTAATTTTTCATTGTTCTCTTACGACCAACCCGAGTACCATTGTTGTTATGGATTTAAGAAAAATTATCTTTCACGGGAACACCCCGTGTAAGAAACTTTTTCTTTCGTTAAAGATATATCGACTGGCGATACCATGTCGTTACGTTATATCGTATTTCGAGGTTGAAGATTGTCAATAGTAGCGACGTACGTGACGATACAAGAAGGTAGATTTGATTTGAGTTGGTATACCTGGTTTTCACTTTTTATTTTTTTTTTTTTTTCTTACATTTTTCACCTACCCCTCATATCGCTTTGCCGTTTTCACGTTGCCGTGAAGCTTTTTTTTTTTTTTTTTTACGGAACGACAGTGCGAGGCTGCGTCGCCAGATGGAGAAACGTATTTAATATAAAGATCCCTACGGGCTGACAGGGCCGTACCTTTAGGGGGTGACACGGCGTACGCGTGGAAGGGTCTTCCAAGAGAGTGTGCAGAGGCCACGTCGAAGGGACGAAAGGGAAGGGACCTTCTGGAATCCTGCCAGAGAACCTAAAAAAGCACGAAGCAAATTAAAGCCGTCGAAGCGTCCTGCGAAGGCAAACATTCCGTTCTGGCCAATAACAACAATGGCCGCGGTATATTTTCACGAAGTTTCTTGAGAATCTCCCCATATAATCCTCTACGAATTGGGAAGCGTAAGATACACTGGACCTTAGTTTTTACGGGCTCTCACGTCCTCCCTAGACGCTTACGGAAAATAGATGAATCTTGCCAGGAGCACAGAGAGGATTGTCAGGTGGTTGAATTTATTTGATGTATTTTTCAAATTTTTTTTTCTCCCTTTTTTTTCCACTCCCACCAATTTAAAGGTACACAACATTCTTGCGAACGTACCTTTAAATTACCCTCGTTTGAGTTTTCAGGCCTCTTTGACAATTTTAAATTCCCCCACTTGAAACTTTCACCTGTGTCTGCTCTCTGGCATCGCAGTCTGATTAAACTCATCTCAAGTATTTGACTACTTGGCGCCGTAAGAGGTCCTCACCAAAAATTTTCTTCCACCCACGTCACACGTTTCCTTCGACAAATTGCAATCGGACAATTAAAGCCTCAAGAGTAGCCATCAGTCAATCGATCGCGCACGATTATCAGCGCCATGGCGGCAACTGCGCGAAACTCATATATTTCGTGAGTATTCGAGCGAGATCGATAAGGTTTGATTTATCGTCGGCACGAATGAGCGTTTCTTCCGAGTTTTCCTAATAATCCCACTATGCGATCTCCACTTGCCCTGTTATAAGTGGCAGCTCAGGTACGTACCTACTGACGTAATTCCCTGATAGGTCTTTTTTTTTTTTACCCCATAACCCCTTCCCAGAATACGCGTGTAGATGTAAATCAGGATCGCAGTCCAGCGATCAAGTCAGCTACTCCAGGATTCACGTTATGCTCGCGAAGCGTGTTGCGCGACGATAATCGTTATTGTCACCAGACAACTGCCCTGCCCCCCCGGGCCCTGCTGTCTCTGCACCCCTGGATTTTCCATCAGGAAAGTAATGCTACACTAATTTTTTGAGTTACGCTCTTCGGTCATGTCACAATAACGTTTTTCGATTTTACGATACTTTTCTTTTTTTATCATACCATTCTCGTATCACTAGTACGAACAGTTGCGCTCCCTTATCGTCGGCGCTTGTCGCGTGTCTTTCGCGCAGTGCAACGTTCCATTTTTTTCCCCCGTTTTATCCAGCCTTATCACTTATATTTAGCTGGCGCAGTGCCAAAGGTAGAACCTGTGCCTTCTGATTTTACCGTTGCATCTGGTTTAACGGGATGCCGATTGGCTGGTTCGTAACGGCTGTGACTACTGCGCCTATCTTCGTGTTACACTTTATATGTATATATACATATATGTATGATTATACCGAATACACGTGTACCGCTAACGTTGCCCATGCTGCGAATACTATTGGAATATATGTATGATACAATATATATATATAGGGTGACAGCAGTTGATATTCGAATTAATGTTTATACACTTTTTTTTTATCTGACGTATGTATGATTTTTTCACAATGACCTGCAGTTATACTTGGACTCGCTCGATTGACGTTTAGGTCAGGTTAGGCTGTATGTGGATTTGTAGGTTATCGATTCTGTCGAGAAAAGTGAGATTGATGCAAACTTTCAGTCATTCGTTCTCGTTTGATGACGTCGAGTTACTTTTCTAAGCTGAATGTTCTGAAATTGGATGAGAGGGGGGGGGCTGGGGGGGTGGCTGGTTCCGTATACCTACCGATCCTGCCGGTGTTTTGCATGGATATATGTAAATAGACGCTCGCGAAAGTTTTCCTTGAATTGTGCAATTTCGTGTGAATAATATCATTGATTAGAGACACGCAGATATTTATTGGATTTGCCCGATATAGTAGTTGAGCAATTTTTTGGCTCGATTCAGCGTGACGATTCAGCGGGTCGAAATAAAACGCATCGTGGCGTCGATGATGACGTAGGTGACGAAGCGGGGGGTTGGGTGACAGTGACGGTTATTCTGGCAAATCGACGTTAAAACTTGAAGCGTCGAAGCAGTCATTCGGTGTGGCCACTTTAAAGTTTTAATCGCGCTTCATAGCTCGTTAACCTTCGAGTGCTCGAGGCCTGAAGTAGCGAGTGGCGGCGTCGGCGCTGCCGTTCGGCCCGGAAGTCGCTGGAGCCCAAACGGCCGAAACTTTTGAAAAAAATAGGCCGCGTGCGTGAACGCGTTTGAGCGCTGGAGTGGCAGAGAGCGTCCATTTTGTATTTGGCTGGACAGTCTAATATTTCGCGATATAACGGGTGGAACAGAGACGTGCACCTTTTTTGCGAATCCACGTACGCTGTTAATCGTCCCGACGTTAAAATACAGCCGCGCCACTTGTGTTGGGCAGTTTTTTTTAGGAGGGTTCGTTGCCGTTGTGAATTATCAGTTTATTTTGGATTTTCTCTTTTTTTTTTTTTTCTTTTTCGTTCAAACGAATCGTAATTAATCGTTCTGTTCTATTAATAGTCGTAAACATTCTGGCCGCCTGCTCTCTATTTGTCTCTATGTCTCTATCTATATATGTATAATTTCATTTTATGGCTGCTATCGTTATACTTTCAGTGGTTCAGTCGGAAACGGTAATCTCTGTTCAAATAACTGCAAACGCGTGAGGCACGTGTACATACCGATTTTCGGATCGGCTTTGTACGATTCGATTGGCCTTTATGAACTTTGTCAAAATAGACGCTTCCGGCCGATTTTACATGCTTATGGAATGCTGCTGGGTTTTCGTCCATTTACGTTTCTACACGAATGCAAAGCCTTTACGTCGGTTTAACTATCGTGCCCGAAACCTCCTTCGGTGGAACCTAATCGGCTCTGTATGTCGATTTTGCCGTTTACCGTACTTCAGTATTCGGTATTGATTGTATATCTATATCGCAGAAAGTTTTATTAAAGCGTCGGACGGGTCGAGTATATTAATTTGAAAAGCACAGGATGCAATACCGAAAGTGCCATTGGATTTCGCATAAGGAATACAGAGTGGAAAGTGGGCCTGGAATACTTGGCTTAGTTTCCTATGTTGTCCGTGAGAGGCGCTCGCGGCGGCACGTTCTTTAAACAGCCAACAAAGATATATTCGTTCCAATTCCATTTCGCGGCGGTCTGCATAATCTTTTCAGAAGCACACAATTCGTACGTTTTCCGTGGCGAAAGTAGGTAGGGGAAAGTCTGTGTGTAGGCAGAAGGTAGCGTGAGACGAGATACGTTACCTATATCTGCGTCCAGATAGACATGAGGAATAAGGGAGTAAGAGAGAGAGAGAGAGAGAGAGAGAGAGAGAGAGAGGGGAATAAAGCTGAAGAGGTGAAGAGGAGAGCGCAAACACGCAAGTCGAAAGAGAGGAAACGCGGACGAGCAAGCGAGAACTTATATTACTTTTCCAGAGGGCGCTTTCTCCTCTTCTCTTTTATTTCCTTTTTTTTTCTCTCTCTCTCTTTCATCCCTACCCTTTCTCGTACGCTCTATCTTATATATATATCTCGCCTCTTACTTCCTCCATACAGTGGCTAGTCCGATTCTCTCTCTCTAGCCTTACCCTCTCTTCACGTCGCCTAAAAGCACGGTTCACCCAACCCACTTCCTTCACGCAACTTTCATATTCCTTATTCCTAAGTTGGCCATAAGTATGCAGCCCTTGTGCGACCACTTCCGCTCTTCCTAAAACGCCTTATCGTCACGGAAACACTCGTATTTCAATTCGGTCCCGTTCTCAAAGGCAACTCGTCGCGACCATGCGACCTCCCTGCGACTTGACTATCACTTTCAGCCGGGATTCCGTGACGAGCGCGTTGTCGTTCATTGGAAATTCGGAGATTCTTTGGCAGGCGAGTTGACGCCTCGACCTGCTGCTCAGTTGACCACGAACTATTTCGAACGGACAGATAGGAAACGCCAGGGGGAATCCTAATGCGGAGTCGACCTACCGATATATGTCCTATGACCACGTGGACCAGAGAGAGAGAGAGAGAGAGAGAGAGAGAGAGAGAGAGAGAGAAAGAGAGGCGTGAAGCACACATACGTGGCGGGCAATTGATAGAGCAATAGAGCTATCGTAGTGGGTGCGGATGTGACGTATGTATCGACGAAAGCGGAAATACGCCGCTCGTGAATCCCGGAAACGTAAACAATGTGTCTTCAAGTGCTATTATCGGTAATGGGACAACGTGAGCACGCTGGACGCTTACCAATCGAAACAGCTGACTTCCAATTCGTCCGCCTATACACACACACACATATATATATTACCACTTTGGCATCAACCCTTTGAATGCTGGATACCTTCCCGTTATACGCCCTTTGACCTTTGACCCCCTGGTACCCGATTCTGGATATCTCTATCACCCCGTTCGCCCGGGTGCATCGGATTCGGCACGTTCTACCCTTTTCCCACCTTCACCCACCTTCACCCACCACCTCTTGATCCTTCTGCCGTATATCCGTCTACATTGCGCTGCATAATTCATGGGGTTGTCATACACGCGTGAGGCGGATAATGGCGCTGGATAGAGGAGTAGCTCCATTGTCCAATGGTGGGCTGAGCACCGTCCCAATCCCGGAATCTCACGAGGACACTCGGATCCCATGAGTGTTAAGGGTGTTCAGCTTCCTTATACATAGCTATACCTGTATGTACCGCCTTGTACCTACATGTGTACTCTTCTCCGGCATCTATGTTTGTACGCGATTTTCCACCTCGAGGTTCTCAACCGCGTAACCCGCTGCGAGCTGCATCAGACCATTTATCGAGTTACGTGTCTGCCGTTTATGTCTTATACTCGCATGCGATCCTTTAACCCTTAAACGTGAGAATTTCTCTCCTGAGGGAACATAAGATCAACGTAAGTGTCGGGCTAGGCGCTTGAGAGAGATATATATATATCTCAGGAAAGAATATACTTGGCGCGAATCCCTTGAGAGCCGTACTTACCCCCCTTCGGAGGACGGGGGAGCGGCTTGGGATTATTGAGAAGTTGTGAAAAACGCCAACCCCCCGTTAGACATCAAAAGGTGGGACACGTCGTATTGACTGGCGTGATGAAAAGGGGTTGTCAGAGGCACGTGTGTCTGTGTGTCTGTGTGGGGGTGGTGGGAAGGGTGCGTGTCTGTAGAAAACTTGAAGGTTGGAGGTTGGATTGTAGCTAGCCGAGTGGACGGTCGGTGGGGGGAAGGGCGGGAGAGGGGGGCGGGCAGGGTGCCGGGTGGGGTTGAAATTTATGAAAAACGATCGTCGATTAAGCACAGTGGTGCGGAAAGGAAATCGCATCGCGTTCTTCGTAGATCGAAGCTAGAATATAAAGGGTGGAACCGAAGTAGGGGGATCGAGTAGGCGACGGTGGACAAGGGGATGAAAAAGAACAGCGAACGAAACTAAACGTCGATAACAAAGAATAGACCTTTAGGGTAACTTGATCTGTGGTGTTCCGGTTTGCGTGTCAGCATCCTTGGCACAGAGTGGCAAAAACTGGCCCTTGAAGCACTATGGTAAATTAATGCTGTTGCACTGTTCATTTTTGCTCATCTAGTGCATATGGGGTGGCCTATCCATATTTCTGTATACGGACGCACGTGGCTATCCATAGGGTGGCAAAAAGACACCGAGAAACCTGAATTCATATTAAATTAGACCGAGTACGAGGGTCGATGCTTCTGGAACGTTTAAGACGTCTGGCCTCATCAGGTTTATATCTTACTACTGCAATTCAGACAATTATTTAGGGGCTCTTGGCCGAAGCCATTCGGTTATATAAGATACGTATATATATATATATATATACACCATATATACATATATATTATATATATGTATATACACGCACACGCGTAGCAAAGGGTGGGTAGGGGATGGGAAGACTATTACATAACTATGCTCATCTAGTTGCGTGTTTACATGTACACTATGTATATAGAGTATACGAAGGGTATATACCCAGTTATCCCATCCCGACGCTCCTGGGGATGAAGCGACGCCTGGCCTGTTTTGTCCGGACACCTGCTACCCCCCTTAACATCTGTCAACATTTTGTACCAATAGCAAATCTAGGATTTGCAGTTCGGACGTGGCCTCTCAGCTCCGTGAATTAATGAGGCCAATTAATACGGATTTCTTATGCCACTACCCCCCCCCCCTCCCTTCCCTTAACCATCACCATCCCCATCACTCCCGAATGCTCATCCTTCGGGATACAGTCGAGAATTTAATCGAAAATCCTGGATCTGTCGAATGACGTCTTCGAGTAACCCGACAAATCGGTATCTCATAGTTACCGAGTCTTAAGCTTCGTTTCCAACTTTATCATCGATTCTCAGGGGGCGTTTATTTTTTTATTTTCCTCTATTTTTTTTTTAAACCCTACCTATAACGTGGACACGGGAGCGGAAACTCGAAGCTTTGGGGGCTGGGGAATTTGTTTTAGATTGATCATTGGTTGAGGCACTTATGGCTGCAGCATCCCCAGGACTCTTGGGGATGGACCGGAAAGAGTCGATCTACTCGCGGATCTTTGGAATGTCTGTGGTGAGTGATTTGAATGGGGCATCCCTCGAGGACAGATTGCTGGCTTCAATTAATACAGATTTCCCGGTTGGTTTGTGGCGGCGCCTGGCGGACGCAGAGGGTAGCTCGAGGTATCCTCGTTGAATTAGTCGACGAGAGGCCCAGTTGAAATTTTACGGCTTGACGAATGCCAGCTCGATAAATCCCTGGATCCTGATGGAGATCGCGTAATTAGTCAGTTTATTTATGGCGTCTATACGTCATTCCGATAAGCTCCAGTCTCATGCCGATTTTCAGCCCTTCTGCCTCGGCTTCATCCCCCTCTTCCGCTTCCTCCTCCTTTGCTCCGTACCCTTCGCGCTGAACTCTCCCCGCGATATTCAATCATCTCTATCATCCCTCTACTGCTTGGGGCTGCTCCTACCGTCCGTGTACCCGTGACTTGCCCTGGGGAGAAATTAGTACTGCGAATTGCATCCCTTCCCTGTCGTCGACCTGGAAATTCCCAATGGTCTGTGCGCCTCTGAAAAATTTAACACGTGTCCGGGGTCTGGTGACGAAAAAAAAAAAAAAAAAAATACCAGAACGTCGAGTCGCAGATTTACCTAAGATACGGAAAAAATAACGTTCACCAAGAATATTGAGTTACCAGGTACACGGATTCGTTCCGATTGGTCCACACTGTCTGTTTCAGAAAAAAAAAAAAAAAAAATACGAGCATACGCGAAACCCAAAAGGATGTTGAGGGTTGACGGCAAATGCTCGAAGATATGGAGCATAGAGGGAAGAACGTATAGGGAGGAAAATTGGCCGTAAACTCGTCCTATTTCAATTTCGTCACGTAAAATCCATAAGATTTAAGGATTTTCCAAAGAGAAAACTCTGCTACCTTTAATGTTATGTATTTCGAATTGTGTGTATAACCGGAAGCTACGGATCTTTCTTTAGACTCCTTGACTGAACCGATGAAAGTGTATCGATATCCAATGAAATTTCTTCTGTTTGTTTCCCTCCTCTCGTCACCCTTCGTCCTCTGCTCCACTTTCACCTACGAATTTAGGGGGTGAAGAGGTCTCTCAGGATTTATTCGGGGGAGAAGGAAAACGTCGGACGGGTGGGGCGGCACACAGGGGCGAGAACATTAGGGAAACAGGGGAGGTAGCATCGTAGGGGAGTTTTTCTTAACCGACGATAAACTTTTCTTTGCTCGCATCGAATTCCGTTTCCATTTTTTATACCCGGAAGTTTCCTTCTTCCTCCCTTCCGCCACTATCTTACCCCCTGCATTTCGACCTAAACCCCACCCCTATTTCTTCGTTCTTCCTATTCGCCTTCTCCTACGCGATTTCTCCCTTAGATTCGGCCACCCCCTCTCTTTTCCAATTAATATTTAACGGACACCCGGTATAACCCGAAGTAGGCTGGTTGCTCCACGTACCTCGTACAGCCGACTTTTTTTCCGCCTCGTGGCGACTCGACAGCCGAGCTGCAACTGACTTCCGGCTCTGACCGGATATACGGGTTGCGGTTATAGGGTTACTATCCTTGCTCGAAACGAAGTTTAATTAACTTCCGAGTCGGCGTATGTTGCGCACGCAGATTCTATCGATAAGAAATCTCGATTTTGAACTTTGAACTCTGCATACGTATATGGTACCGTTACGTATATCTGCTTCTGCTCTTGAATCTCATGTTCATCAGGTACGACTCCTTGGACCATTGAGGATGCTGTATTCTCTGGGTAGTTTCTATGCTTGCTACTGATTATCAATCAATCAGATCCTAATTGTATCCCTTTTCACCCTTGGCCGTGTTTTCAATCATGGTTTCCACGAGACACAATACCGTTTGACTCGGTCTTGTCTGATTGACTCCGCAACGTATCTCCTGCAGAGTTAATTGGAACTTGCTAAAGACTCGGGGGTGTGTTATTGTTATTATCCTTCTCTTCATTTCTAATTATAATTATTATCGCAAATTGTAAAACAAACGAGTCCCCCGATATAATTGTCTACGTCACAATAAGGGCGGATCCGGAATGGACTGTATTACGTGTCTCCGATCTGACAGAAGGGTTGTTTTAAAGAAGTATTTAATTAGTCCATTATACATTCCGTGAGAGGGTGGAACTCGAATGAGAGTCCAAATAGGGGTTGAACGATGATCAAGTTTGAAAGATCGAGTTCAGGCTCTGGAGACTTTTTTTTCCAGACTTTGAGTAGCTCCTAGGCTTCCACCCTCTATAGGGGGTGGCCTATAGGCTTCGTCAAACTCGATGAGCCGTAGGGGATTGAATTGGGGGCTGATGCACGGGGTAAGATGACCAAAGAGAAAAGGGGTGAGACTTGGGTACCCAAGTTACGTAGCATGGCTCCAGCTGCGAAGATAAAAAAAAAAACAATTTTATGCAGCGTTAAGGGATGAAGTTAAGTCCACCGTGTAAGAAGCTTTTGGAACCGACAATAGTGATTGTCAAAGTCACAGCCAAGGGTTGGTTGGCTGTAAATAAAATCCTGCGGTTCAAATTGCCCGTGAGCGCATCCCCTAAGGCCTTGGGGTGGTTTCCGTAAACATAGTCTCGCTCTTAGGGCAACTGGCACGCACGTGGGACCGTCCCAGCTAAGACAAATAGACATATCGGGTGTGTTTCTGGTTCCGTGCGTGTTCCGGTTACCGGGAGGGGTGGTGGGCGGGGGGATACGAGTCGTGCGTGCTTCTGGCGTCTCCATGTGTCTAATAGAGCGACCGTGTGTGTGACTGCGTACACCGGGTGTAAATAGACGTGTGATCCAAATACTGTTTTAGTTAAAGCTCATCAAATCCCTTGGAATATTATATTTCGCCACCCTATATATTTCGTACTTTTTTCTTGCTCCTCATTTGTTTATCCGATAATGCTTGGATATCACGAGGAACCGGATTTCAGGAGTCACGTCGTCTCTGGAAACGACCCAGCCCTGAGGTCCCTCATGATTTCGACCTTACGTCAATTTGCTTTGTTTATTTTCCTGCGATCATTTCGTTTTTTTTTACTTCGCTTTTTTGAGAATCCCCCCCCCCCCCCTCCCTGCTTTCTTTCACTCTCGTCACTACTTCCGGTTTTACTCCACGTTAGCGTAGCTATACTTTTTTTTTGCGTTTATCGTTCTGCATTAAGTTCCTAGAGAGCGGGGGTGGTCGAGGGTCGTTGATTTTCTAGAGGGTATTAATTTTTTCATCGTGTATCCTCAAATCTACTGGCATCCACCCTTAAAGATTCTTTTTTAAATTATATCACCCCGAGAGACACTTCTACCCTTCCGAGGTAAATCTCTTCGTTCATCCCTTGCTTCTTCGAATTAAAGTTTACAGCTCGCACGGGATTCCCCTTTATGTTCTTATGAAGAATAGAATATTCTTCGTACATTTTGTAACTCAAGTTACGCTATATATATATATATATATATATAATTTTATAGTGGTCCGTAAGTCGCTACCGACCTACCCTCAGCAGCCTCCAGCGTGACCCACTGAGCTTGCTGATTGTTCCTATTGAGATTTTGCTTAGGTTTTCTTACGGGCTGTACGCGGTGGTAAGGTTGGTAGTTTCAGTGTATAGGAGCAGGGTTGGTATACCTGGAGTCTTTTGGGTTATGTTGCTCCCTTAAGTAGTGCCATTAAGAATTTTATTCCAGCCCTTTTATTTCTTCTCTCTTCTTCGCCGTTAGCTTACAGACGTCGTGTCTGTCCATTTTCATCGCCTTAGCGAACGCCTCGACACAGCATCTGGAAGTTCCATCCGAGAACACCTTTTGAACCGTTAATCCACTTTTTTCGCCCTGACTTCTACAACCCCTTGAACGCTAGTCTGAATTATTTTTTCTTTTTACGCCTTAAGCAATTCTCCAGCGATGCTCGCGCGTTCTGTAACAGAAACATAGTAAACAATGAAATCAAAAGAGATAAAACTGCATTTGAAAGCTTCCACTGTGTATGTATGTATGTATGTATATGTCGAAACTCTCGCAACTGTATTTTCCGTCAAGGTTGGTAATAAATTCCTAACCCAATTTAAAACAAAAGACCCCTTTATCTGTTGCAGCGGAATATTATACAACTCTAGGGGCTTCGCCATAGGGTAGCTCGAATCAGACATTTTTTTTTTTTTTCCAACGCGTACTAAACTTTCATGAATACAGGCAAACACTCATACGTTAACAAAACGAAAAATATAGATGCCACGCAGCGCGTAGTGGACTTTCTCCAGATAAGGAATCGGGCTAGAAATTAATTTTTTCGACAAATTCACCGGAGTCACGCGCAACCGACAGGTATTACCAGACCCTCAAAAGCAGAGGGTTGTAACAGGGGGATGATAACTGTGCTTCACCAGTGGCAATTTTCACTAGTGTTCAAGGGTTGATCAAACATAACAGCGTAATAAATCACTTGGTGACACACACATATATATACACACACTATACTACTATATAATGATCACGTTAAGGGAAGTCCATAACAAGCTCATAAAAATGGCAGATTCGGCGGTATAATTTGGATTGAAAGAAGAAAGAAAGAAAGAAAGAAAAAAAAAACGTGAAATCCACACGTTCCAAAAAATTTAAAGTTCCATTCCCTATTTATAATTAGCTCGGTATGAAGGATGAAAGTAAAAGATTTCTAGTTAGAAATATTATTGCGAGTTATACAGTATCTGCTTGTAGAACGAGCAAGTTGTGAGCTTTCCGTATGTATCTATGTCGTGGTTAAAGTGTCACAAACTCAACGATCAGAGTTTGATTGTCCCGGAAGAATAAAACGGCAGAATCACAAAGGGCAACGGAATGGAAGTAGTCACTGTCGAGATAACCGTTTATGGTCAGACAAGGGAGAAGCTGAAAATCTACTTGCATACGGCGCTCGTTAACCACACGTTCTACGTTTATGGTTTGAAATCGTTATTATCTGTATTCCAGGAACAGCTGCATACAGGGTGTCCATGTTTGAATTAATGGCCCTGTAGTATTCATTGAATCTCCTTCGACGTACGATTCGATGCCGAGTCTGCAGAAAGTGTTTTCTGGAGCGTTGGAGTGACTCCAACCCTTCTCTAGTTATCTTTACTATTTTCGTGGTGCTACCAGCGCTGTTAAGGGTGCCAAAATGTAGTGGCTTGTATATATATATATATATATACAGGTATATATATATATACCTGTGGGGATTCGGTACTAGTGGTAGCAGTCAGTAACGTGCAGACTCGTAAGGGATGCTCACGAGAGAAAGGGATAGCCGGCGAGCGAGGCTAGTTTCGTAGCCGTAGAGATAGGCGTATCACACGTACTCAGTCGTAAAGCGTATCTCGCGTGGGGCCACCCTCTCCCCTCGGTCATTTACATTGTTCGCTTCCAAAAACGGGCAATTGTTCAGCCGCCCAATTATAATTATGGTTATCGTTAATTACACCGCGGACGTAACGAGGTGCGATTTATATCTGATACGTATACCGGTATCTAGACGGGTCCATGAAAAGCGAGAATAAAGGGTAAAAAGACGCCCTTGAATAGCAAGAGTTAAGAAATAAATTTTTTTTTCTCAAAAACTTTTTTTTTTTTTGGGAAAAAAATTTAAAAAGTCAACCGCACACCTTTGACACCCTTAAAATCTTACTACTCGTAGCTCCTGCCGAAATTACTTAGAAAATTTAGCCGTCCAAAGCATCCCTTATCGGGAAGCACCTTACTTAGCACGACGTTCGGTTATCATCGTGATACCCCCCCCCCCCCCCACTCACTCCCCTTGAGACTTTTACGAAAACTAAGCTAATCAGCTTCTCTCCTAATTAGTCTCTGGCTAATCGATACCCTTAATACACGTAATCTCTTCTCCAAAATGTATAACCGCAGCCCCTCCCACCTGTTCAGAAACTTTTGTCAAATTTGACTAATCTCCACGCGTACAATTAAATAGCACAGGTGTGACACTTTTTTTTTGCCAAACAGTAGCAGAGATGCGAATAGGGTCAGACCATCGGGCCAAGACAAAGGATTCGAGATTAGCCAGACTACGAGAAACAGCTGAGGGCTGGCGAGTGTCGCGAGTCACCGTATCTGCTCGCATATAGCTGCCAGGTAAAATTGAGCAAAGGAAGACGTGGCTGCGCTGAAATTGTTAGCCACCCTGTAGGTAGGTTGCTATGACGTAACGAAGGTATATCCTGTTTTTCTTAGGTTCGTTACCGCCGCCCGAGCAACTAGCCCGTCTCGTTATCGTTATCGTTCGTTGCCGAGTGCATGTTATCGTTATTGCTTATGCTTCTTACTGATATTGCTTCCCTTATTATTACCATTGTTATTATATTCATCATGCACAGCGCCGGGCTCCGTTTCGCCCGGATCGCGGATATGTGGATGCGCCTTGATAATCCACTGGGCCGACGTGCACGCCGCGTGGGCGCATTCAGTACTAGCGTTCATTAATTAAAAACCCAAGAATACGCCCCCGAGATACGTAAGTGACTGGAGTTTTTTTTTCACTTCCGCCTCTTATTTTTTTTTCTATTCTTCCTCCCCCCCCCCTCCAACCCCCCTACCGCCGTGCAAGAGACCTACAATTTCCACCCTTAGCACTGCTCTACTGCCGGTTGGGTTTTCCGTGCTCTTTATTTCTCCTGGAATCAACTGGGATACTTGTTTTCTTTTTTTTTTATCTTCCATCTCCCGTCCTCGTTCCTGCTTCGCTCCTCCCAATGGTTTTATTAAAGCAGGGGTCCGTCGGAGGAACGAGAAAAAAAGGAAAGAAAAAAAAAGAAAAAGAAAAAGAGTAAAGCAACTGGTGCAGTCGGCAACGTTGCTGAATGTAGTCACGAGTGCTCTTACCACTTCTGGACGCCTAATACGGTCCGATTCACAAGTGAAAAGTGGTGCGACTTATAATTACCGACTTGTAGCTCGAGAGTAACTCGATGTGTACCTGGTCAATAATTGTTGCTGGTTGGTTATAAATGAACGAGGTCAAAGTTGTATAGAAATCAATGGAGTACCATATCTACTGGAAAATCTCTCGAGCAAGATCAGGATCGGTCTGGGTCCAAGACCAATTTGGATCTCGACGGGTCTTCGATTCTCGCAAATGGTATTTTTTATTAGGGATACGAGGCCATAGATTGAAGAAACTTTCGTAACTACGAGGAATTACTGTCGCATCCTAAGGGTCGTGTCACAACGAGCGTAACCATAATGCGAGTGACGAATGACGCGGTTGTGAATTATATTGTATGAAATTGTTATTACTGTGCCGTCCTCGTGTAACTGCAATAATTCGATGGAGTATAATTTACGTGCGCGTCGCTCGTAATGCAGATTAGGATTACGCCTCGTGTGGAGGGAGCTTAAAGTGGTATTAATTACGAATGACTTTGGAAATTTATATGGATTAATAGCTCAAGTATATATATATATATATGTTTATATACCACGGAAGATTAGAAATTTTATAGTGATCATCACGCCATACGAAAATTATATATATATATAAACTTCTGAAAGGGCAGTTATGAGGACGTATCGCAGTCAGAATGATTGACACGATTTCATATTTCCGATTTGTTCTGTTATATTCTCGATCCGTTGCTCTCTGTATCTCGCACTATTTTTCTGGCGCTTACTCCGACCCTGTCTACCTGAACCTAGCAGCCTGAGCGGCCGCGCATTTCCGTAACCGTTTTCATAACCGTAACGTTTCTTGATTTGACGCGTCCCCAAAAGTCGACAGGATCCTTTAAGTTATCGTCTCTTCCGATAGGTTCCGTCAGAGCTCTCGTTTTGGCGTAGTTGGGCCTGTTCCACCCCAACTCCTAGGTCGTACCGGTTCTTCAGTTCCTGGTGAAAAAAGAATCGGCTGGCGGCCGCCTGGCTTGGGGATGCACAAGCGAAGGGTGGACGGCCGAAAATGACGTAGATTATTTCTCGGATTTCCTCGTTACCGGTATCGAGCTAAGAAGGATACGTTACAGCATATAAACAGTTTCGAAGAATCGCAGTCGCGCCGTTTCCATAAATCCGGACACTTGTCGATGCATCCCAATTGCATCGAGAATCGAACTGACTCGCGGCGTAGTTTGATTCGTGGCTCGTTTTCCGACAGTTACGGATTTGACAATAATTACGAATTTGCCGTACAAATCAACGTATTTGGTCGGCTGGCCGGCCGACAATTCAGGATGGTGGGCTGTGCGCCGCTGTGCGCGAGGACGCTTGTCCGTCGCGGCGTGGAGCAGTTCGAACACCACAGGGGGTCGGTAGACGTAGGAACGCCCCTGGAGAGACAGAGACGAACGACGCGTGGTACGCAGGAGGTAGGAGAGAGAGAGAGAGAGAGAAAGTGAGAGAGAGAGGATTGCAGGTTAGAGGGATGAGCAGGGGCGTAGGATAGGGGGGCAGTAGCCCGGTAGCAGGAGAGCAGGAGGGACGGTTCGCTGTTGCAGGGAGTGCTTGTAACTTGTACCACTGTGAACGCAACCCAGTGTCCGCTCCAATTAACTTTTCACCACTAATTTATGCGGCAGTGGCTTCCTCCGTGCTTTTACAAATTTCCAGACTGCGCCAACTTCACTACCTACAAAGCGGACGCCGGACTGCTGACTACTTTTATAACACCCGGTACGTACATTCATCCCGTCAATTCGTTCACGGCTGCGTAAGTCGGACGCGGAGACAAATCTATACGAGCAGGGAGGCATTTTCGCTGGATATTTAATAAGGTCCCGGATACGAGTGATGAAATCGGCCGATACCAGGGGCGTCTCTCCCAGGGGCACCAACGGCTGAGACGATTAGTCCGTTAAATTATACCCCTGCAGGCCCTTCCATTACGGCTTCCAATGATTATCATGCTTAATATACATATATACATATATTTGGTTAATATCTGTCCGACTATTGGCTTTCTTCTTTCACTGTCCCCTATATTAATGTACTGCCGATACCTTTATTTGCCAATTGCTTAAATCGATGAACGCGAATCACCGTTGACGCGTTAACGTCGACGTTAACGCGTGGCTAGTTTTGTCGTAACGTCAAAACGGATTCGAATATTCAACGACCGAACGCTCGTCGACGCAGTAGTCGACTGTGTGCAGTGGTCAGACATTCGGGTACTTGTGTCCCTATTAATATGCATGTCCTCGTCCTCGATCCCATCCCCCTTGGCATAGCCAGTATCCTAGAGGAACGTGGCGGCCAAGCCTAGTCCCTATGAAATTCAGCCCCGTGTGCAACAACACCCAGTGCTCGCCCGGTGTTTCCTGTACGAGCAAATAAATCCAGGAGCGTCGCGACGTCCGCCCATACACGAACCGTTACTATTGGGCCATTCCCGCCAGTTCGGGATTGATTGAAACTTTCCCATTCGCCAGAGGACCATTCACTTTTTTTTTTACACGTTGCGTATCTGGCTTCTCGTCGCGCTACACCCGGAACTACCCTTCACGCGCCACCCTCTAGGAGAAACTACCCTACCCGTTTGACTCGTTCGAAAATATTTAATGCCCGATAGTGTCGACACTCGACGAATCCGATCGATAATTTATCGTTCAATCCGGATCATCGACGTTTTTTTTATTTATTTGAAATTTCTTTCAAAATTATTTCTTTTTTTTCTAAAAACATATCTTCTAAATATCCTTATGCAATTTTTCTCCCAAATTGTCGACGTTTTGCCCGGAATTTTACTTGGAACCGATTCCTATGGTTCTTCGTGATAACTTCAAAGACTGCAGCAGCCAGTCGAAGGGCCGAGGGGGAAACGAGAGACGGACGCGTAACTACTCACTTTTATAGCAGCTGGTTACTTTACAAGCGCCGCGCCGGCACGTATTATTGTTATTGGCGACGAAAAAGTATCCGCACAGCAATTAGAAGGTTGAGCTCGCTTTAGTTACGGCTGTCTAGGTGGGTTCGTTATACGGCAAGTAATCCTGCGTAATGCGACTTATAATATTATTTTACGAGGGTCGTAACGAGCCGATTCAATTGCCGTTGCAATGTGAACGGGACGCCGAGTCGCTGATATTAACCTACTGGCTGTTACCTCTGGGTAATTTGTTACACCTAAAACGTATACGCAGTACGCGGTAAAGTCACGATCAATTTTCTTCTGGACGTGATCGAAACGTGGTTTCAAAAATACAGTCTACACCCCTTATACCCGGCAGGGACAATTACTAGGATACGCCATTGTTCGAATTGACTTTTTGAAAAAACTTTTTTTTCCAAATACCCACCCTGCTTGACACCGGCGCGTTCTCATAATTCCCTATCTTTCATCAGTGGTCCGATCAACTCGCGCTGAGCGGATGTGACGTATCCTCGGGCAGCCATGTTGAAAATTAGTCACCGGCATATACGTGTAGTGACGTCATATCAGCTTTCGAATGGATTTGCTCGAATGCGTCCATCTTTCTCTTTCCTTTCAAAAGCTCCCGGCAGCCAAGGTGGCTGTTTAAGGCTCGTCTGACTATTTCACTCTGTATCTACTGCACGTGGAAATGCGATCCGCGCTAACAGCCAGCTAAGGGTTGGTTTGTTGGTTTTATATAAAGACAGGGTCTAGGGGATGAATTTGTGGATACGTTATACGGGGAGATTGTTGCTGTATCAGGTTGCCGGTATGAGAGCGTTGAAGCGCGAGGCTCTGAGGGCTGATAAATTATGGGTCGGAAGGGGGTCGGGAGGGGGTCGGGAGGGGGTCGGGAGGGGGTCGGGTCGTACGAGAGAAACGTATCCGAGGAAGGGGAGGAACGAAGGGAAACGCACGTAGACTACTGGCTGCCGTAAGAGCGACTGGTTCCGCGCGTCAATTGTAACTCCGATTTAATGAGGAACTCGCGGTAAGCGGGGCACGTTCTAACGACGGCTTTATTTCCATTGTAATTGCGCCTTAAAATAGTAATCGCGCGTGGGGATTATTTGGCTCCGAGCTGGAAGCTGTTATCTGTGCTTTAATGTAGCTACCGGGCTGGCACTGTGTGTTATTCATTGGCAAATTCAATGTGCGACTGGTGTGACGTTAACCGAGTCGAAAATTTAGCACCGGTTTCAATCTATTTATTTAGCAGCAGAGAATCGAGACCGCGATATTAAGATCGCGAATTACTTCAGCGAGTCAATATTAGTTTGCGAATCGAACAGTCAGTCCTGTCGAAGAATGAGGATTTTATTTTGAAAATTATTTTAACGAACTTCACCTTGTATCTTTCGGCAGACTCGGTCCTCTTCAAACAGGTTTCAAACCGGTTCTCAATTTCTTCGACGTCCCACGCGACGTTCGACGCTCCTGCTGCTGCTAAAACGGTAAAGTTCGAGGGTCTTTTGGGCAATACCAAAGGATTTCTAAATACTCTTTGATGACGTAGTACACGGACTCTTCTTCTACCTGCTGGAATATTTTGCCGCTTTAATAATTATTTTATTAAATTTCACGGCAACCTTCTATTTAACGGGATTAATTAGTATTTTTAATTAACGTTACTTCTCAGAGCCTTTCTTACTTCTTGGGCGACGCAGCAAGCTCTGAAGTCTTTGTTACGTCCGACTGGGCTACTTAGCTACCTCGATCTAGGTTTGTGTAAACATATTTAGATTGTACGTTGAGTATTGATGATTTTGTAACCTGAAGATGATCCTGGTGACAGTGGATAAAGAACGGGGGGCACTTGAAGATACATATATATATACCTACCTTGGTCTAGGTTTGCGTAAACCTATTTAGATTGTACGTTGATTATTGATGATTTTGTAACCTGAAGATGATCCTGGTGACAGTGAAGACAGAACGGGGGGCACTTGAAGATACATATGTATATTCAGGCTATATATTTTAAGGGTTGGTTTCGGAAGAGGCTGAGGGGCAGTATTATCTTTGGAAGCTTTAACCACCCTTAGTCGAGAGATTCTGTTCAGCAGCTCATCCTCCAGGTCCAGTGTCGGGCAAAGTCCTGCCTGCGGGACGGGGAGGGTTCCCAGGGCCGGAGGGGGTTTGTGGCTGTTTCGCAAGGGCGATCGTGGCTTCCGTCGGCATCAGCGAAAAAGCGACAACTTCAGGAAATAGAAATAAAAGTAAGGGTGGTTCGGGCAGTTCCTGAAGATGCTACTGCTAGTCTTCTCCGGGCTGGTGTACCGGAAGAGGGCGTGTCCGTCGAGTCAGATACAGAGTCTCTTAGGATCGAGGGTGGCTTCGACCTTTACGGCCACCCTTGCGATCCTGAATTATATTCGTAGCCACCCCCTTCGCCGCCCCCTTTCTCCCCTTCCTCGTCCTTTCCAAGACTTTCGAATCCTTGGACGTGCCACATACCAACCTTAGAAAAAAAAAACAACTCGCGACTATTTGGCAACCCTTGCCGTTACCGCTCGGACGTCAAAGGTCGTTTAACCCCTTCGTCATTCTCGCCAGACGACCTCTGTGACCTTAATGGTTTTCCTAATAGCCATTTATTGGTCTTCGAATGCTTCTCCGAATTTCTTCTTCTTTCCTCGAATCCTACCCTCGTCGCTTTCGTCCTTTGCTTTTTTTTTTTTTCGTACGAGACAGACGAACTCGTACGGTGCGTGTGCCCGGTCGTAAAGAACCGAGGGTAGGACGAAAAGTCGAACCTGAAACTTTAACTCGGAAATTCTCAGTCGGGCTACAATTATCTGCCCTCGTAACCAATTACCATTCAACGGAATACTTTAGTGAAATAGACGGGTTTTTCGTGCCAGTACGACATTACGATCGCCACATAGCAGCCTTTAGTAACGCGATATGCTAGTTTCGAAGAAACCTGAACCTGTCGGCCAGGATTTTTACCCGGCTCCACCGACGCCACGGCTACCAGGTACCACTGGGTGCACACGCTGAATCCACTCAAGTTAAATTCGCCACTTTTAACGTCGACCAGCTTCATTACTCGGCGCTAACCGACGCGACACTGTCGATTCGTAATTTGCTCCGATGGCGCCACTAACGACTCTTTGAGCTAACGATGTTACGGAGTCAAGAAAAAATATTCGTCAAAGCTGAAACATTGCTGGCTGACTTGCTTCGTATCACGAGGGCGGGTTTCACGAGAAAGCCGCAGTCACACAGAGATATGGAGTCGGGCTGAGAGAAAGGCTGAGTGACAGACAGACCGAGCGAGCGAGTGAGCGAGAGAGATGGAGTGTAACACGTTTTTGATGGTGGGTGCTTGTTTCCAAGGGGCGGCGGGGTGGCGGGAAGAATCAGCGCCTGGGGTCGCGAGACAAGCTCTGTCACGTTGAACAATCGGGACAGCCATTATGTGGCTTAGAGGAAAATCGAGGCTTTTGCGAGTTCCGTTGTCCTTGAGGCATAAGGAGAACCAGACGAGTGGTGGATGTGTGTGGGGGGGTGGCCCAGGGGGTGGCACGGAGCAGCGAGGGGAGGAAGGTCGGGCGATGAGTCAGGGTGTTAAGGGGTGTTGAGGGAAGTTGGCGGCGATGGCGATGGGATAGGAGGGGGGAGGGGTGCTGAAAGGGGGTGGTAGGGTGGTCCTATCTGTCAGTGGCAGGCGTTGGAAGCTACCCTCAGGGACATAAGGCTTCCAAAGGGAGTCTGAGGTGGCGGTGTTGGGATCCAGGGGAACCCCCTTGGGTTCCAGGGATGGTACTCGGTTCTCGGGGGTGGTTTTCGGGGGGATGGATGCCAAAATTGCCGCTTAAACATGACGCGCATAGCCTGAGTCAAACTGCGAGATTGCGCTCCTCGGGCGCGACTTTTACCTCAACCTTTTCCTACGTTTCGGAACATCGAGGGTTCGACTCGGCTCCGGGTCCCTTCTCATCCCTCCGCTCGATAATATTGGATATCGCGCTACCCTCCTTCCGCCCTCCTTACTTGCACCATCCTTCATCCACGTTCGCTCTCTTGCCTACCAATATGCGGCGAAGTTGTGTGATGTTGGCGGCGAAGATGCTGAGTTCCCGAGTTTCTTAACTTCCCTTCCACTTACTACCTATAAAGTCACCGCCACGTATAACGGGTGAGCCTATCGTTCTGGCAGCCGACCCCTTCCTCTTCTCTTACCGTCACTCTTCTCGGGGCAGACCTGCCTAGGAGACGCGTCTAAGAACTTAATATCACTTGCGAGTCTCATAACCCACCCACCTCCCTCCCGCTAGGGCCTCGTGAAACCTCGTCAAACTAGTCACCCCTTACTACCCCCCTGCCTATCGGGTAGTAGGAGACCGAGAATTGTTTTTTGTGGTCTTTTTTTGTTAGCGCTCTCATCCCTGACAGTTAGTTCGGAATATTTGGATTCTCTGCTTCTCCAGTTTTATATACGAAAACATCTGCTTCGCGCGGAAACTCGGGTCCAAGCTCGAGAAGGTCGCTGGCTGGGTAACTTCCGGTTTGCCGATGAGTAGATAATCCCTTTAAGGGTCGGCCTCGTGACAGAGGGAGAGGCCGATGCAATATCTCAGGTCAGACACGGCTTAGGGGTAGGTGTAATGTCGACGGCGTTAGATATAGTAGTGGAGTTTAAGGAGAGCAAAACGACCGAGACAGGATGAGATTTTGAATCGAAAAATCTTTATGAAAAATGTAAAAAAAAAAAATTTATTCAGCCATTTTTCTTCTTTACACTTTTTTTGTTTGTTCTGCTCTTCTTCGCCCTCTCTCTTGCATTTTGGACCTAATGATTTCCGGTATAGCTACTCAGTATATCCAAACGTTGACTCAACTCTTCCTTCCAGTCTGTAACCTCTTAACCTTCCACCTTCTGACTCCAGTTACCGTCTTACACGTAGCTCAATCCCGTAGAGGCTACGGAGACCGTAACTGGCTTAACACACCCTCTGCTAACGCCAAGAACACTAAGCAGTGCTTGGCGAAGTTACCAGCGGGGCTGGAGGACGAAAGAAAAGGAACGAAACGACGCGGAAGAGAAGAGGAGAAAAAAAAGAGCAGCGGGATTAAAGTGGAGGGGATATTATTCGTCTTTTGAAAATCCCTTGAAAATACCCTTGGGCTGTGAGGACTCAACCCTATGATATTACACAGAACAGGGGTAGAGTCATCCTGTCGTTAGCCAGGATTGCCAACGCTACAGGGATGATATCTAATATCCTCGAGGATAACAGACAAAATTTACCACCAGGTATATAATGTAACCGCAGCACCTGATATGCGTCTCTACGGAGAGTCTAAGCGTGTCTTCTGATTCTTGATGAATATCGTCTGTCGCCAATGTACAGGGTGGCCTCCAATTTCTTCGATCCCATCGGTTCCCCAGTCGTTCAGTCTCCAACTGCGGAATCCGAAAACGGCAAAAAGAAAGGAGAAGGGGATCCGCGAAAATATCATCATCCCTTTCGGTCGGCTGGATTATTATCATCAATTTCTCAAACCCATCGGGGTTCTATGAAAAAAGGAAACAACCGTTTGCTTGGTGGTTTCGCGTTTCTTCGGCATCTACCCCCACTGCTCACTCCGTCTTGAGACAGAGGGAGATGGCGAGTAGAGAGTAGGTGGATGCTGTAAGGTTTTTTTTTTTGCCACCCTTGACGAAGACGCCAGGGCTGTACCTAGAAGGAATGTTATTAATGACGAGGCCAGATTAACGGGGCACCCGCCGCTTGTCTGCCCTAACTCCCTTACGTCTTACTGTTCTCCCAGCTTCCACTGTCAGGCTGCACACCCTCGTTACATAAGGGGTGACGTAAAAAAAAAGAATACAAAACAAAAGTTGACACTGCCGCCACGAGTCTTGGAAAAATTTCCAATCTCTTACCCACTTTCCTAGCCGTGACGTCACATGATGACGTTAGTGAAAGAGGCTGAGGTATCTCCGAAATATACATCCCAGGATTATTTGATCTCGTAGCAAGGACGTTTCGAGCTCGGTTCTAATCCAAAGGAATTTTCGGGCATGAAATAACAGACACCCCTTATATACGTCTTAGGCACGCTATGGAAACACTCATCCCGTAAGCACATCCATTCGCCAGCTAGTGTCTCTTCTCAGGCAAAAAGCAGCGGGACTAACGTTGGGCTGGGTATACTGATTAACGTCCTCACTTGTCACGGAACTTCCGTCCGCGTCTCCGGTGCGGAATCCGCTTGCGTTTTCCTTCGTAAAAACTTGGGGCGAATGAGAATCGTTCCATCCCCTCGTCATCGCCGCACGGGCCACTTCACGTCCTGCCGCGTATTTCCGAATTCTGACAGGAATTTATATTCAGGCGTAAATTACGTTTTTCGTTTTTGTTTTCCACCCTCCCCCCCTTTTTGGCTTTTTTTTTTCGAGGGTGAAAAAGTAAGATATAACACGGATTGACATATTCTACATTGGGTACGGATGTGGCGGTAGCAGCCAACAGGTTACTCGGGTTACGATTCTTGTTCTGTTGGCTCGGACTATGTGCTTTCTCGACAAGCTCTTCTTCAAGCCCTTCTCTATATGGGGTATTTCACTTGCTAATACCCTGTTCGTTGTATATTCATCAGGGCCGCATACACAGTTATGGTCACGTGACATGTACACGTGTGCTTCGGCTTGGTGTGTGCGTGTGAGGAGGGCAAGGGGGTGGGACGAAGGGTAGGCCTTTCGCCGATAGGGCCTCTTAGTGTAGCCGTACCTGTATCAGCCCCACGGGGGTTGGCATTAGAGGAACGAAAGTAAGGGAAGCTATAGGGGAAAAAGTCCGTAAATATCCAGACACGCGATGTAACTTCTGGCAAACGAATTACGGCTAACTCGGCCTAACCCTTTCCCGTAAACCAACCCCCTCCACGTTCCGAACGGAGCTCTGGCTCCCTTCTGTAGTTCAGCGTCGGTCGAAACGAAATACCTAAAATTGATACGAATTCACACTTATACATATACGGGATTTCGGGAAAATAATACGTAACCACCCGTAGTATCTATTTTTACAAGGGATTTTAAAAGTATTACCTTATCATTAATCGTTACCTCAAAAGGGTGAAATGATCCGTGGAAATAAAATTCGCGAGGGATAAAAACGAGTGAATAAATAAAGGAGGGTAAAATATTATAAAAATTTTTCAAAGTTACTGAGCGACGTGCTCTGTACTGGCGATAAGAGTACCACCCACCCTTCGTAACCGAGTATCGTTCTGATTCCTGTGCTCCTGGGGATGGTCGGGCTCCAGAATGATCCTAGGGGATGAAAACGACGAAAAGCCTGTAACTCATCCCCTCCACCGGTCTCTTTTACTCCGAATCAACTTCCCATCTGAAGTTTCGGCTCGCCCGGCAAAGTCCAATTATCTTAGGGGTTGCCGAGTGCCGGATATCCGGTAGGTACTAAGAGGTGAGTCTACTAGAATCCTGTTTTGACCCCCCCCCCTCGTCTCTCTGTACACCACTGTGTATGCACTATGGGATCCTCGAAGTCTGAGCCACAGGGGCCACCATCCACTAGACCCAGGAGTAATACCGGACACGGCCTCGTCGGCATCCGCGAAGTCCGCGGAACAGAAGTTTTGATGCGGTCAGAAGTAGCGTCTGCCAGGACCTACCCCTGGCGAGGGGTCTGCCGTCACTACCGCCAGGAATAATAATTACGCGGCATTGTCGTGAACTTTGACACAGGTTGCCCATTGTCTGGCCTCAGCGCTGCGGAGAACTTTCGAGAAGGAGAACATTTGCCGAGACAGTGGGTCTCACGGTATTAAGGAGAAAACACCTCGTACAGGTCAGACAGGAAGTAGTCCAAGAATTCTCAACCCCTTGGCTCGTCCTCCAATGCTTCGATGTTCCTGTACAAATAATTATATCGACATTTTTTTTTCTTCACTCCCTTCACCCCCTTCACAATTCATCCCCTTGGCCCAAAAACGTCAACTACCCCCTAGGATTCACACGTGCACCCCCTTTTCCACCTCCTGGAAAGCAAATACGATTCATATGTGCACCCGAAAAGGACGCAGCCTCCCACGATTTCCTCAATGCGAAACAGAAGGAATTCGGCGCACTGACTGATACGCCGTACCTGGTTCAGCTATAAATCCGCCAGAGGGCAGCACCGTCATCGACGGTGCCCCACTTTACGAAGCGAGTTTTCGAGTTTCCAGCGCATAAATTAAACATATGATTAACCACGTCCATTATACCGGGGCACAAACAATTTTCATAAACACATTTAACGCGTGCTTCGCTCCTCTGAAAGAGACAACTCAATTACAGTGTGACTGTTTGTTGGGGGGGGGGGGGGCGGTGGTTATATCGATCGGGCCTGGTTATGGGGTTAATACGCGAGGTTGCGTGTATCTATCTACATAATGCAGGAGAGATTTCAAAGCTTTTTATCTGTCACGATATAATCATCCCTCAATAGGAGTCCTGTCCCGTTTGGCACCCCTGCTTCCACTGTATACCGAGTTAATACACTGCCCATCCCCACGTTTCGTTGGTACGCTTGCATACGTGTTATTCACGCATCCACCCCCTTTCGGGGGGGGGGAGCCTATGTCCCTATTCGCGTATCAATTATTTGATTGACATCCGTAAAACATTCCTCGAATAACCTGTAGGTGACTTTACCCAGAATAATATCGAATAGCCATCCCCTCCCACTTTACTCTGTATCATCTCTACAGCATCTATATCTTCCTCTCTCTCTCTCTATTGGAAAAAGCCAATGCCATCCCTCCAGCAGTATCCGATACCGTTATGCCAAATGGATTCGATTTGCTGTATCCTCATGAATCCTCTCGATGGATTTCCAAGAATTCCCTACCGTTCCGGTTTTTACATTATACCTCCATCCTCCTCCTTATCCCCAATTCTTATCACTATCTCTCCTCTTTTTCTTTCATCCTCCATTTCTGGTATCATCATCCATCTGAAATCCCTGCCCTCATTTTCGATAGCCAGTAAAAGACTGGGTAATTTTTCGTTACCGTGTAAACGGTATATCCTCTGATTCTCCGGCAGATTAAACAACCCCGAAAAATTCACGCTGGACACTCGACTTGCAAAGGGAATTCATTTGGAATTATTCGCGACGCTTAATTCGCCCGACTGGTCAAAGGTCCTTGACAATTCGTACAGTGTTTTAGGACGAGCAACAAGCCTGACCTACAGAGGGTAGTTAGTTGTGTGTGTGTGTATATATATATATATGCACGTGTGTACGTAGGCATGTACCATCCATGTACAGCAGGCCATTACAAAGATATATAACTGTATATATAGGGTTAGAATATATCTAACAGATCGGTAGCAGCGATAGGAAAGGGGTGAGCGAGCGATTGACAAGATTGTTCTCGAACCGACCGTCCTGTCAGCCCTACAGGACGGCAACATCCCCCTCCGAAACATTTGGATAAGTTCTCGCCGCACTGTTGGCAACGTTGTCGCATGTTTGAGAACTCGACCATCGCGCAGCCAGTGGTCCTTCGGTCACAGGGACGTTTATCGGTATTCGGTTACCTCTGTATAGGGATGCTGCGCTCTATAGGGGTTAGCCTTGTAGATTCGACGTGCTATCAGTATACACAGACGTATATGGTGGTTGGTCCTCTACCACTTGCAGGGTAGCAAGCATTTGGCTATATACCGGGTGTTCGGTAAATATTTGCGGGCAAGCAAAATCACGGGCTAGTGACTGGGGTAGATTGTGGTCCCACTCCAAGGGGCCAACATAACATGCTTTCCGGTAACAATAAGACCCCTCGTTGTGCCTGATCCTCTTTTTCTCTCTCTCTGTTTTTCTTCTATAATTACTTTGTCCTCTCTCTCTCTCTCTCTACTCCTCCTTATACAGGGAGAGCCGTATATTTCGCCCAAGGCAAACCCAGTAAAAGCCTTAGCTACGAGTCGCTGGAACGACGATGCGACAGGGTGGGGGCAGAGTGAGCGAAGGTGCAGCCGCACTTAATCGGTCCGGTGCATTAAGGCGGCTCCCCTTATTTACATGTAAAACGACAGTGGCGCATTAGCGGTGCACATTCGTGCCGCGGAACATAGATATCCACTTTGAGGGGATGCGCGTCGCCCGTAACAATTACCGCAAGCGTCGATCGGGCTTCGCGGCGTGAGGGGGGGTAGTTTACAAAAATCGTAACCGATACAGGGGAGGTAATCAGTTAGGAAGGGGATATCGAGGCTAATCTCATGGCTAATCGTACAAATCATCCTTTCCGTCTAATTGCTCGCTCGGTCCGGTAATTACCTCAGGAGGAACTTTTTTCCTTCGTGAATAGCTGCAGCTCCTCCCCTCCTTCTTCTCCTCCCCTCACCTGGCTGCTTCCACCTCCTTCGTACCGCCTCGGCGCCGCCACCCTTTATTTTCCTTAGAGGGCTGCGCGTCGAATTCGCTGTGGCTAGAAATAACAGAGTTCGCTGGGAATTTCGTGTAATTCGGGGCTGCAGCCCATTAATAAAGCCGGCTAGATTCTTGGCTGCTTCCGCACGAGTCCTGCGGTCCGTGAGTATAGGAACCAGAGAGAGAGAGAAAGAGAGAGAGAGAGAGAGAGAGAGAGAGAGAGAGAGAAAGGGGGGAGAGGGGAGACGAATAACCACGTACGGTAAGGAGTGAGAGAGTGAGTTTCTATAGAGAAATAAAGAGAGAGAAGCAAAATAAAAGGTGAGAGACGTTGAACGCCCAGCTCTCACGCGAGATAGGAAAATGCCATGCGAGTCAGCCTTAAGTCCATTAGCGCTCGCGACGGAAGTGTCGTCAGGACGATTGGCTGACTGGTCGTTCACGGGCCGGAAATCGGGCCTCTCGAAAGCCTCGTTCGGTCGACCGCTAGATTAATGGCGAAGCGCAGGCGAGAGCGAGAGAGTCAAAGAGACTTCGGAGTCTGAATGAGAGAGTGGATCGAGGGGGTTCCCCCCCTCGGGAAGCTGGAGAGAGAACAAGAGAGAACGAGACCGATGGGAATAGCGTCGGAGAGAAATTGGAGGCGTCGTGGATTCGCTGCTACCCCTGGTGTGCCACCATGGTAGAGTCGATAACGAGTAAAGCTTCGAAAGCTGCCGCCAGGACACAGAGTACACCTACAGTATATATACGTATATACAGTGTAACGGCAGTGTGGACTCGCCTTATGTACTTACGTATGTCCTGTGTATCGGCGTGCATAATATACATAGCTATAGAACGTGTAGTAGGGATATTTTATTATATTACAGACACATTCGTCACGAGTGACTAATCGAACGCAGTGAACGGGTGGCGCGCAAATAAGTACTCGACTGAAAGACTGATAATCAGATTTGTCCATGTATAATCCTCTCGGTGCTGGCCGATCCTATAGAGTATATATTACGAACGAGCACGAGGAATATCATGCGAGAGCCGAAACTAATAAATTTTCAAATATACTGACTAACTGTGTATTCCGTGGGTTCAGTCATATGGACGTGATAGTAGGGAGAATTAGGGGCAAGATATTAACAGGATTGCCAACGTGACTGGCAGCTCTGGCTGTGGCTTTTATTACGATGGAAAGTTATTGGAACGGTTGGCCCGGGGTTGGTATAGAAAATGGAAATAGGGACGATAGAAAATCTTATGAAATCTCCGAAATCTACTGTACAAGGGGGCTGGGCTGCTCTAAGGGTTGCTGCTGTTGGTACCAGTGATATACTTTGGTCGGACATGCAATTAGCAGCGATAGCGTGACTATGGTCAACATGCCTTTTAGTACCGATATCCGACACTGGCGGCGTCACTTGTCTTGTACCGTGAACTCGGATCGAGCTTTGAAATCGTAAGGGATGATCATCATCCTCAACGACCTCCTCCTCTTATTCTGGCTCTTTTAACTTTTCCTCGATTTTTTTTTTCCGGATTTACATGCTCAAGCTATTCCCGCACGGTTATAGGAGGGATTTTGCGAATTTAAAAATTATACTAATGGCCCAGCTACTGACCTTTATCTTTCCGGATGGCTTGTTAGAGGAACACTAACATAAGATTGGAGAACGTAGCTGAGACTCTTGATTTATTGAGAACCAGAGAAGCAGCCAGCCGTCCAGCCACCCAGCCAGCCAGCCAGCCAGCCAGCCAGTCTACCCTAGGGGAGTAACCAAGCGGAAAAAGGAAGAGGGACGAAGAGTGGGGAGAGGTGCTTCCGGAAATGTACTTAGTCGATTCAGGAAGTGCGCCTCGTCAGGCGCCGATTACTCTCGCCACGGAATACCTTGACAATCGAATCTCTCGAGTATAATGATCGTTATCGTTCGAGGATCGATCGACCCAGCCTTCCTCGAAAGGGAAGTCAGCACCCTCTTCTGATGTCTTCTAAATATATAACTAACCCTCGGCTGAAAGTAGGTTCACCCTAGAAGTAATCAGACCCCAGGTACATGAGAGGTCCTTGCCCTTCGTGCGCTCTATAAGGATATTGACTGAAACAATCCTGTCAACAGTTTACACATATATAGCTAAATGCGTGTGTGCACAGTGGAATGATAAATTGTATAATAGCCCGTGCTTTCTAACCAGACACCAAACAAGCCACGAAATATGGCGGACCATTAAAAGCTAACGATTAATTAAACACGAAATAAATATTTACCCAACGAATTACGGCGATATTAATCTCCGTTTTGCGCGCGCATGCGCTTTACGTGGAACCGAGTCGCGTACCGTAGGCGACGGGGAATCCCCGTACTTTTTACACTCGTACGTTACCCATTTTACGATACTCCGGCTGCTGCTGATTTCTCCTGTAGCCGCGGAATGCCCGAACGTGATTGGCTCAACAAGGAAACATGAGAATGTTTCTCGATACATGAGAATAACCTGGACCGGGCTGGGAGCACGTGGCTCGGCTACACTGGAATTTTGAACCCGCATCCCTCCCCTTTTCCTCCCCTTCTGCGACTCTCCTACCAGCTGATGGCCAAAGGGTGTCCAACCCTCCGGCACTGGGGGATGTTAATGCTCTACCCTGCTATGTGACTAATTTAATTGGTCCTTGATAGTCCGATCGTATATACGAACTTTTCCATATTTCAAACTTCATTGCTAACCTATTTGTTGATTGACACGACCTTTTCACCCCTTGTCTATATACAGATATATTGAGGATCGAATCGGAGCATCAAATATTCAGTAGCTCCATCAGTACTCGGTGGAAACTTATCGCTTTTTCAGTTATTTCAGAGGGGTTCAAATTTTAGTACCGTACTTAACCCTTTACACGGGGATAAACTCCTGGGCTGTAATCTGAATGTAACAAAAAAAATTTACAATGTCAATAACAGTCTTTTTTTCTCTTTTTTTTTTATCACGTTTGCTACGACTTTCTTTATTTGCTTTTAATTGTGATGACCTTGTCGACCTGTTGGAGACTCGGATAGAGTTTAACAATTATTTCTATACGAAAACCCGGTATACATAACTAATAGTCTTTTAGACGTATTTTTCTCGTACCGACACGCGAATATCAACCCCTTCGAATGTATCGGGATTTTTTTTTGAGTTATCGATAAGAATATACCATACATATAAATTATTTTTCTTTCAAATGCAAAATGTAAAAAATTATTTTCTCCCTTTCACTTACACCTATACACTTTTCCCCTACTTTTTCCTTCGACTTTCTCTGGCAACCCCATACTCCGCTTTTTCGATCTGAACGTCCCTACGTCTCCTATCTATACATATTACGTCACAGTGACATATGCAAGTTCATACAAAAAAAAAAGATAAAAATTTCCACTCAATAGATGTCTCCACTTTTGTAGATTAAGTAACGAGTCGTTTGTCATTCCATCACTTCCATCCCTCTCTCGCCCTTCCTTTCCCACGTATTGAACCCTTATCGTACTCGGCATACGTGCTCGCGCTAGTTGGGTCGCGTTTCCATGTTATCTGCAAGCAATTCAAATCGTAGTCATTATGCATTATTGAGTGGTGCCAGGATGTAGGAGGGGTGTCTGTGGTAGAGGGTGGTGGGGGGAAGGAAAGGGTTAAATCGACGCGAAAGTCGCCACGATTCGCGACACTCAAGCGGCGGGGGTTGAAAGTTCCGGAATTCCAATGGGGATGACGCGGAGATGTAATTTCGTCTAGGAATGCCGTAGCGTACAAAACGTACTGGGTGCACCCATACGTATCCAGCATATGTGGTACAGTCAGCCGAGAGAGTATGCGTAAAGTAGCAGAATAGCTGATAATGCAGGTGATTTTGATAAGAGCGCTTCGACGCACATGGATGTACCTCATAGTGTTGCAGGTGTTAGGTGCGTGTACGTGTGTGGTCATAGGGGTGGGTAGGGGTCAGTGGGGGTTGGATTATCGAAACGTCGTTCGTTTCCGGGGGTTTGAGGATTCGCCATGGGGACTTGACTTGGGGGGGAAGGTATTGGTCGAATCACTTGGGTTCATGAATATTTAGAGGGTCGCTAGTATCTACCCTTCCGGTCGCCTAGTCATTACTCTTAATAACTGGCATTACAAGTCCCAGCGAGACTGTAGCTCGTTGGGTTTGCTTTGAGGGTGGATGGGTATTTATTTTTTTTTTTTGAAAAATTTCAGTGGTACCAACGTGTGTGAAGTTAGAGAGTATGAATTTTTATAAATTTTTTCTTTCGCATCGTTTGCTAAGACTTCCACCCTTTTTTTACTTTCGTTTGCGATTCACAGATTTTGAGTGCAGCAAATTTTAATTAGGGGAGGCAGATCCACGCTAGCTCCCCTCCCACCCAGTTTGGAAAATTGAAATTTCTATCTTTACGAATTCATGTGAAATCGTTTGCTAAGGTTCGCTATCTATCTATTTTCGTTTGAATTCAGGTCGTTTTTTTTTTAAATTAATGCGAAAAAAAATTTCGTACGAGGTACCTCAAGAGGGGAAAATATTTTCTTTCAAATTTACGAATCGATTTCTAGTTATTTGCTAAAGCTTATATCAAATTTAATTTTTCGTTATCACGCTCCTATCTCTTAACAAATGCATAATAACCGCAGCGAGAGCTGGAGAAGGCAATTTTTTGAATTTTTTAAAAATAAACTCAGCGCAGAGAGAGAGAGAGAGAGAGTAAGGGAGTGAGACGGCCTAGTGTAAAAACGTTTCCTACAGCCTCCGGCGCTTCCGCTGTCAGTAATTCCTGCGGTAACGCAGCTAATTTGTAAACAAGGGGTGAAAGTCACTATGAGGGTTTTATACGAGAAACGGAAAATGGTAAATAGGGAAACCTGGTATGGAGGAAATCCCGACTGGCGTTGATGCTTAATATATATATAATAATAATATATCGACTATAGGTACTACATGTGTACATTGTACCGCACGTAATGATCGATCGTTCACGATTCGAATGGTAATTGAGAATTTTTGAAACCCTCGAGGATACCAGCATTTTCTCTGTTCCGACGAGAGTCAATTCTGCCCCTTCTAATTGAGAGGAAGTTAATTTACTTCAGCGCCAGCGATACCTATATTTCAGCAGGGTCCATACAGCCCTGAGCAGCCTCCAGCGCCCTTGGCCGGAATCTCGTGAATGATGCACGGCTGGGCATTTGCATACGTTGAAGGGAAACTAGAGTGAGAGAGAGAGGGAGAGAGAGAGAGAGAGGAGCAGATCAGAGAGAAAGAGAAGAATCAGGGAATAGCGACCACTTTTCTTTTTCTCCTTGAGATTTTAGTAGGGTCGGTACTTTACAGCATCCCTTATCCATCTGGCAGAAGAGCCACGACACGACCGCGCAGAACTAACGAGCTACGGTCTTTGGATTTCATAATGACAACCGTTTGCGATAATACACGCATTAAGATATAAAAGGCTTTGGGTAAACGAAGCATACATATATATATTATATGTATAGGGTAATTCATAAAAAAAATTCACCACCTGAATGTAGATTTCTGTCATACAAATCAAATGTTCAGGCTAAAGGGTCAGAGACGGTGCATTTGGTGTGAATAACCCTGTATATGCATACGTATAAGATATGCACACATGTATACGTATCTTGAATATTAATCTAACCTAATTTATTTCTATATCTTATAATAATAATAATAATAACAACAATAACAATAACACTATACATATACATATAGAGTTGGTAGTATTACTGGGTCAGGCGAAGATGGGTGTGTTGGTCTTGGCATTGGAAGGGGATGGAGATTCGTGATGTCATAACACCCAGGCAGCTTGGCACGCAAGGATTCCTGAAGTCTAGAGCTTTCGACTAAGTCCCGCATTAAGGGCGCAAGCAGTCCTCGTGGGTTGACGATGTCTTATTTTTTTTTTTCTTGAGTCTTTTTCCTTCCTTCTCTCTCGCACTCGATTTATTTCTTTTGCCTTATTGATTACTGTATAGAGAGCCATCGTATGGTATAACGTCATACAGGGGTATAAGGGTCTGGTGTGCAATACTGGAGCGCATTGGATTGAGATTTCATGATGGATGAGGTCAGTGATAGGTAAATCCGGTATCGATATTTATCTCTAGTAAGATTCGTGGAAAGCTTTGATGGGGTGTCTGGTAAGAATAAGGGATGACGAGTAGGAGGGTGGATAGCATTAATTGTTTTTAGCCTTTCACGAGGGTGGATTTATGTCCGTTCTTATTTATTCATGGCTTAATTACCTCGCGGCCTCGGGAACCGGCACGTAGGTTGCGCTGGCTAGGCAGATAGTCGGGCGGGGTGGGTGGGTATGTTGGTGGTAGCTACGCAGGTTTGCAGGTAGGTCGCCTTTCGAAAGGAGAAACTTCAGGAAGACCGGAGATTAATGAGGTCGGTTAATGCTGGCTGCCCGTACCGGGTTGGAGGGAAGAAGAAGAGAAGGCAAAAAGAAAGGAAAGATAAATTTGTAAGGAAAGAATGAGCCGCGGAGAGGATGAGCCGAAGAGACAATAAAGACGGGATGGCGAAGGAATTAAATAAAATGAAACTGAAATCAGCCATTCGATCGAATAATTATTATTTGATTCGGTGGAGGAGAATCATCACTAGGGGTTGGAATTAATGCCCCCCCCCCCCCCCCCGAGGACAGAAATGACCCTTCAATTGGGTCGGCCCTGAGACTGGCTTCGTCCTAGTACTCCTTTTGTCTGCTCTGCCATCAGGGTCGTAGGTCCTTATCGTGTATCGAGCTACTTTGGATTCGACCCAATTTCCTCTTAATCACAAGGCGACATTGAATTTCGTCTTATTGCCTTCACCAGGAGTCACTGGGGCGACGAGGACGAGGAAGACCCGAATGGCCACTGGTAGACCTGAGCCGTGGTTCTTTTTAGGATCAGCCAGGTCATCCGGGTTGCGTAAGTGACTCCCCGGTACCGCGGGAGGACCGGAGGGTCTCATTCTGACTAATCAGACTGACGAGATAGGGTCGGATGATTTTCGGGTCGGAGTAAGAGGGGGGGTCGGTCGTTCTTGCGGTGAATCTTAGGACAAAGTGACCTACACTTCCTTCTTACACTCGGTGAAATCCTCGACGAAGCCGGGGGGAGGGGCGCAGAGGCCGCCGGTAGATACAATCGGCCGGAGGTGGGTGGAGCAGGGTAAGGGTGGAATAGGGTCGGGCCGGGTTGTGGCTGGCATTCATCTGGGCAGATAGCATCGCTTGTTAAAGCCCAACCCCGGTGTAGCTTCCACGCTTACCTGGAGGCACTGCTGGCAACATCATACTGAGGCGAGATAGCGCGACCCCTAGTCTCTAGGTTGGAAAAGCCCCCCTTCGGCTCAGACCGTCCCCCATAAACCAGTCCTTCTGGCTAAGACTGCACCCCCCGCACTCGTCCAGAGCCCACCAATCAGCCGCCCCTGTAACCAGATAACGCGGCAACTATCGCGTCTCAATTTCGACACCGACTTATTCCTCGTCCCGGAAACCGGATAAGTGCTTCCGAGAGGGCCGTCCAGGTACAATCTCATCGGAAAGTTTTATACAACAGGGGATGAAAGAGGTGGATCCCGCAAATCAGATAGTTTAGTTCCTTTCTATCTTTTTATTTTTCTTTCGCAATTCGCGGTCGCGCCCGGAAATTTCAAAGTAGCCGCAAGTTGGGTCGCGCGAAACTTGATGATTAAGGGTCGACTTCGAAAATCCTCGTGACTCTAACGAGAAAACAGGGTTGTTTGCTTTGCCGCTTACTGACGACCTCGGCTCTTCTCTTCGCTCCCAAGGCAACCCTCGGCGAAAAACAATCGGCCTCTAATAGCTACAATTCACTGGGGCTAGTATAGTGCCCGACACTGACTAGGGGAAGCCGGACTGGGGTAGCTGGGGGTTGGAGTGGAATCCGGACCCCCCCGTTTCGAGATCGAGAGGCATTAGGACCTTTTACGAGACCACTTGGGAAAAACCGGCGAAAAATGGGGATGAAATAAATACAGAGGATCGACTACCTCCCCTTGTTCGCGTAGGGGATGATTTCATACTTTTTTCTAAAAAAATCATCCCCTGCACGCACCTTTGACTAGGTCTCACTGGTTGGCCCACTTATGAATGAGTATCCTTACCGACGTGCGCGAAGTAAGAGAAATTCATTCCGGGGATCACATTTTTCGATAATCCCCGTAAACCGGAAGAACCCCACCCAAATTTCCACATGATCCTGATCTTCGGATCATTTCGTCTCCGTCCCTCCCGCGTTTCCCTCAATCTTCTCAGTATTGCCTGCCGTTTCCATATACCCTACCTGATCTCCTCTCCGCTCATGAATTTTTTCCCTCGCCATTTTATACATTGTCACGCGAAATTTCTCACAATCCGGCAAAGCTGCGCATTCGTGTGCAGCTTAAAGCTCGGCCGTCCCACACACCTACGCAGCTGCGCTCATATTTCTGGTTATACAAAAGCCGAGTATTCGAGAGGGATACCTGCACGGGGAAATATCCTGACAGAAAGGTAAATATATTTTTTTACACGGAAAGAGAGAGAGAGAGAGAGAGAGAGAATCGGAAAAAAAAACCAACAACACTGGTTCACGCATATGCGAGCGCGTACGCGATTCCGGATACGGAAGTGCCGGCTGCGCAGTGAGTAACAGTGAGTACAGGTATTGCATCGCTACTGTGTATATATGCATACAGGATGCAATGCACCCGGGTGCAGCAGCTAGATGCACTTGCATCCATAAATCCAAAAGGTTTGACGAGTAGTTTCTATGGAATTTAGTAGTTTAAAAAAATTTTTTTTTTTTTTTTCAACGTCGCAATATTTGTTTACTTGCTACAGCCGATTTCTGTTTGGCCCACGTATCCCATAGCTGTCATATACGCGTCCACTTGCACCTGCAGCTTGCGATTCTATCTGGCCAAATCAACCCCGTAGCAATTCCCCTTTGGGCCCCGTAGGCGCCTCTTTGAAGTTACGATAGAGAAATCTGATGTGACGCGTCGACGCGAATCGGGCGTTTTTCACGATTTAACGAGAGCCGCTGCTCGTGTGCTTTTAGTGCTTCCAATTAGGTCGATCGAACGACAACGAGGCTGGGGATGCTGTTCTTTTTTTTTTTCTTTCTTTCTTTTCGGATACGATCGCCTAGCACATTTAAAAGGGGCTTATATACACGTGTATTGGTGTACGCGAGCACGTCGATGCATCGAAAATTTTACATTACTGGTTCGACGAGTCAGAATGAAATCCATATAAAAAAAATTCAATTCCAGATATATGGAGTCGGATGATTTAACTGTAAAGCGGACTTTTTTTTTCATCCCAAATATTTTTGCCTTTACAATTTACCTTAATCTTATAATTATTTTCTGCTCGACTATTTTTTCATTACCGCACAATGATGCGCTTACTTGATTGGGTGTTGTATTATCTACTTGACCTATAGTTTACCTTGTATGGTATAATATACCTATATCTGTATACGGGATATAGATAGGCAACTGTCGCTATACTGTATAAGCTACACTGTAGTATACATCTAGTATATCTATACTCGTATCATTCAATGAAAGCAGTAATTTGCCGATTTACAACGGACGGCAATATTTGCCATAAATATTTGCATCCTGAATTGATATGGCAAATAGCCTTGCGTCGAGTTTCTCTCATTGATTTACTGACTTTTCAAACGGTCACGAGCGCTGCCTACATTTTTTTTTTTTTTTTTCATGAACATTCCCGACTCCGAAAAAAAGGGTTGGAAGCTTTCGAGCATTTTATGAAAAATATCGGCAAAGAGTGATGACGATGAACTTGATTAAAAAAATAAAAAAATATAAAAAAAAAACGAAAAAGTACGGGCACCTTATCCGCGTGTAAATGCTCTTGTTTATCGAAGCATCTTCCTAGCTGTAAGGTAATGAAAAAAATTTAATTTCACGTTCGCGAGTGAAGTGTCTTTTTTTCTTTTTTTTCAAGTGCCATCTACTTACGGGCATTCAATATCAAAGAGACCCCCCAGGGTCACGTATTATATACGTACTTCGAGAGCGGGTTGTAAATAATAAATTTTTTATTGGTAAATAATAATTTTCAATATTTTCTAAAATCAATATTATTTTATTGGAAAATTGAAACGTTCATTAGTAAAATCTCGTGGGTTTCGTATCTTGAGGAATTAATCGGAATCGCGGGGGAGGCGGTCGTGGTGAGGTCAGAGGGGAAGTGTGCGCGATTCAGATCGCACGTGAAATATTAATTAGCGCGAGCGTCGGCATCTGCAGCGACGCTATTGATATTTTCTCGAGCTGAAATCGCTCGAGCACATTACTGCATATCAAATTACTTGACAATTAGCTTTTGCAGTCACGCGAGAATCTGAGTGATCTTATCGAACGTATCGCGATCCGATAAGAACAGATCTTTAACGGGTCGAGTATTGAGTTATCAATTTCGTGAAATCAATGACGTAATAATGGAATGTATTAATTAAAGAAGAATAAAAAATGTGTAACCTTTAGGAAGCTTTTTAATTTCAACTGATAATCTTATCAGTGTCGATCCTACCGTGGACGATGCTTCGCTAGGGATTTCAGAATGGCACTCTTATCAAGGGACGATGCTAGTTCGATGATAACGTTCTTCATTGATAAAACGGATTGATTGGCGAACCTTGTTTCGGCTGTGATATGGTTGCGTCGGTATCGTCATCGAAAGGCTTGGGGATTGGTCGTCATCAATTCGTACAGTCTGAGATAACATCGACGTAATTACCGACCGTAATGATGCACGGGTTAATTGGGTGCTTGCGAATTGGATTTCGATAATCTCTCGAGGGACTGTACTCTGTCTCGGTATCCGGGAAATAAATGTGCAGTCTGATTGCTTTGGTCATTTTCAGACCAAGTTTCAAGTTTATAAGTTTCTAAGCGTCTGGTGAGCAAAACGGTCGATCAGCTGTATGATTTACATGACGTATGTATTTTTTGTTTTTTTTTTTTTTTGGTTTCTTTGTGATTTTTTTATAATATGTAATTTTGCATGAATGTATGAAGTTAGCAATATTTTGGATAAAATTATTGACAAATAAGTGTTAGTCATATTTCTTAAATATTTGTCATCCCAAATTTATTTGTCTGTATGTCCCGTCCTGAGATGTTTTTTTTTTTGTGGAATTTTTTTCATACAATTGTGTAGGACCGATTTGTATACCGGGTGTGACTTATGTCGCCCATCAAATTTGACCACCCTTATTCAATGGATAAACCCTAAGTCCGTTCCCATGTAAGAGAGTGATGCAATTGATTGCCCTTTGTTACAGCATCCCTTGCGTATATAACTACATCAATACGTACTGGGTGTGTTGATATTTTTCATCGTTGAATCGTTCTCTCTTTCCCTCTCTTTGTCTTTGTCTCTCTCTCTCTCTCTCTCTCCCCTCCGGTTGGCGGTCATGACGTACCGATGCTATCGTCATCCCCTATTTCATTCTCGTCGAATTCACCCACGTTCCCTCGAGTACTGAGTTTACACGCGTTTATCCTGTAATCAGTGTTCCCGTTCAATCTGCCCACCCGGTATATACATTAGTGACCCTTTTCCCCCTCGTATAGTAATGCACGTCGTCATTTGCCAAACGACGTATTTCAAATTCGGACTTTATATCTCAATAACGAAGCGTCGCACGTAAATTAGATTTTCAACGTTCGATTATATCCTACAGGCAATTTCACCCTGACACGACGTACGTCTCGCGGATTTAAAACGTCCATCGTTTATTCGACGTTTTATTCCCACGCAAAAACAAATTAACGATATTGTCTTTTTTTTCTTTCCCTAACCCACGCGTTACATTCCCAAAGTCGTCTTTAACAAGTACAATTTTATACGTCATCCTACAAAGATTTTGCTCCCCTGTATTTATTTTTTGCTCGATCTCTTTGAAAACTTCGAAATGAGGTACATTGTGGAGTCAAGCCATTTGATCCTGACAGTGTCGACTGGCGAGTGGTGAATCGTCTAGAAGTTGAATTCCACCCCCCCTCTTTCTCTCCCCACCTCCCCACCTCCTCTCCTCCTCACCTCCTCTTACCGGTCACCCTGATCATCCTACCAGAAGCGACCTCAGCTAGTTTTCTGACCGGACAAGTCGAAGAGAAATAAGAGCAAGAAGAAGCCATCGAGAAGCAAAAGAACGAGGAGGAGAACCGAGGGTGAAAAAAAAAGTTTTGCCAAGCTGCGCGACTAAGTTAGATAACGTCGCGGCTTTTCCTAGGGACGTTCAGGTATTTTTCTCTCTTTTTTTATTCTTTCGTGACTTTCCCCAAAAGTTTTAACATCCCTGTACCGGAATACGCGTTCCAAACAGCCCGGTTCACGTTCGCGTCGTTTCATCCCCTTCGCCATTTGGATCCAACAAAATATTTTCAACCAAGAGAAGAAACTTTGTTTCCACTAAAGCTTTCGCCCATTGTACACCGATTTCCGGCGAATCCTCAAGACCCTCGATCGCAGCGATAGCGAAGGACCGACTTGGATTTTTTTATACTCTGAAAACGTCCCGTAAGAGTGGCAGTCTTGTTATACACGGTGTCCCGTGAGACTTCGCTTTCACTGTTTTGCGCCAATTTTCAGCACGTTCATATGTACATCCTGTCGGTGCCTCATCGTGTTTACTTATACAGATACGTAGAAATTTTCAAATTTTAATTCCACTTTCCTATCGCCTGCTGAATAAAAAAAAGTGCAAATTTACATTTGACTATTAGTACACCTGGCAAAATATGCATGCAAAAAAATAAATTGCTACGTGCAACGCTTAGTATTTGAATAACAAGAAATTTTAGTAGCAATAAAAAAAATCTCACTGGTTTACTTGGTCAATATTAAAAATAACTAAAATTTGAACCCAATCGACTCAACGATTCAATTTACCAAAAAAAAATTTCGCACGTGAAACTGAAATACAGATTATATTCAATTTGCCTACCTAGTATATCCTCCATTAAATTGTAATCTGACTGGTTTAGCCGTGTCCATAGAATTATTTTCAAAAAGTTTTACCTCCGACCACGTCCCCCTTTTTTGAATGTCAGTTGCACAAGACACTCCCCACGCGTTCAACGCCAGTGACGTCTAACCAGAAAATAACCATAAGGCACCTCTGTCAAGATTAGGAAGGCTGCTGGCTTTCAGTTCTGCAATGGCGATTAGCCGGAAAGCCGAGCTTAGACAAGGAGACGGTATGAATTACATTTGGAACTTTCTAGAAGCGTTTAAAGTTGCACCCTTAAGGGTTATAGGCTCTGCCTGTCCCCACTTTCATGAATTTATTTCACGACTACGCCGTGTAGGAGAGAGAAGGACAAAGAGGGTAAGCATGAGAGAGAGAAAAAAAAAAGGTTACACTCATGAAATTCAAAATGGTCGCGTTACCTTCCACTTATATAAAAAGTCCAGAATGTTCGATGCATTATTTATAATTTGTTTATCTCATCAGCCGCATACACTTTTTACAAGAGGTTTTTGTCATTGACTATACATATCCGTATACCCACCTACGCATGTGGTCCATAAGAAAGATCGGACAGTCAGGGCTGGCGGGACGAAATTTTAAGGAAAATCAAGTCCTCGCACGAGGCTAGAAATTCGATACGTACAACGTCTACTCGGTCGGTTCTCAACCTGTTGCGCCAGCGTCGCCGCTGTCTCTCATAGCGACCGTCCTTGGCCCCCACAATATTCTCCAGTCAGTTTTATCGCGATAAGCGTAGCTACTAATAATCGCCTACCGAAGTCCTTCTTCAATTTATCCTACTTCTTTCGTTTATACACTGTTTCGACTATACGCGCCACGTATTTCTCCTGGAACTTTAACCCACGCATATATCAAGGGACGACCCTGTATACGGCAGCTCGTAAATCGTGCTTTCATTATTTCAAGATGGCGGACGCGCAGCAGACACTCGACTCGAGATGCTCGGGCTCTAGTTTTCATTTTAATAATTGAGACGGGAATATTATAAGTGCTCTCTTTGTACGGATTGCGCCGTTCTCTCTTTCCCTCTTTATTTGCTTCTAATCTCTCCTCGTGTTTTCGTGGCAAAGACTACAAAGAGATTCAATATTTTACTAACGGAAACCGTTTCTCGTTATTCAACTAGCACTCTGTCGTATAATTGCGTCTTTTCGTATAATTATTATGTCATGTTATTACGTTCTGTCTTATGCAATTTCAGGTAAGGTTATAAAATCGTACAATTTCACAGTGGATTCATTGTTTTATTTCTGATTAACAACGTATACGTGTAATCATTAATTATTTAACGTTATGGCACTCTGAAATAATTTCGAAATATACTTTTCTCTCTTCTAGGCAGGGATCAAATGTTTAATTAAAATTACAATTTTTTCCATTTTTTCTTAACAAAATCTGCTGCTCGTTCACCGATCATCGTTATCGCTCCAGCAGGATTTCCCGATACGACCTTAACGATTTAGATCGGATTAGGTACATTAAAAATTGGATACGTCGAATCTACTTTCGCAAACTTACAATTGGCATTATGGATGCGTCTGCTACTCTGATTCCATCCAGTCCATGAACCTTCAGCTCTGGATCCACTACGGATCTAGGGTCCGACCTAGGTCCCATTTTGCAGGACCCGACCTGATGATTCTCAGTGCGCGTGTCCTGATGAACGACGCAAGACCAGTAGGCATCGCTGGGGAACTTGTGCTGGGCACATTCATCACGTGGTACAGTGGCCAAGGTCAGATTGTGCTTTCTCATGACTGTGGAATTGGCCAGGTCCAGGAGCACGTTCAGTCCTTCGACGACGACCTTGACGTCCAATGGATCGCCCAGGTCGTTGCTCCAGATGTATGGGTCATCCAAGGGGTCGTTACTCGCCAGTGTCAGACGACCTGGAACCAGGACCATTTAGAGTACCGAACACAGTTCACGTGGAGTCTCTGAACTAGGGTTACCTCTGCTACGGGTATGAAGATTCACGGCTGTAAACCTGACTGTTCTCTGACGGTTCCCGAAAGAGTGAAGATCTAACGTGCCAATATTATTTTTGCACACAGCCTGATACCCTGCGAAAAATATCTGCAGGTCAGGATCATCAGGCTCGGTGTAGCTGGATGCCAAGATCCCCGTCACTTGGGCCAGTCCAGTCGACGACATGGGGCCTGTCTGATTGCGGACGTATCGATTTGCCGAATGAACGTTCAGGTCGTTGTACACTTTCTCATCGAGCACAAAGTCCAGGCCGTAGGACACGTGGTTTTGAAGATTTTCACCTACTCCTGGCAGATCCTGGACCACGTTGATACCCATCGACTTCAGATGATCCTCGGGACCTATTCCCGAGAGTAGCAGGAGCTGCGGAGACTTTACAGTTCCTGCCGAGACTATTACTTCTCGGTTGACCTTGACACTTCTTGGTTCTCCGTTCTTAAAGAATTGCACAATCGTTTTGTTTTTCACGCAAAAAAAAAAATGAATTCTTGCACCTACCAAAATATATTTAACGGCAACTGCCTGCTTGTTCTCGAATACAATTTTCGTTGCCGTCGCGTTAAGCGCTATGTGCAAGTTGGTACGGTTTTTGTGGGGCCGTAAAAAGGCGGCGGCACTGCTGACCCTGACGCCGTCCTTGCTGTTCGTTTGTGCAACAGCGAATCCTGTGATCTTGTCGCCGACCAGGTCCTCCGTCACGCCGTATCCTTTCTCTTCGGCAGCGGCCAGGATGTCCCAGGCGAACCTGGGCTGCCATGGGAATCTAGTGGATGTACAAGGATAAAGTAGGTTACGTGTGGAAGAGAAAAAAGAGGAATAGTAAAAACCAATAAGCATATCAAGGACCTTTCTACTGGCATTGGTCCTCCGGTAGCGTGATGTGTATTGCCGACTCGATTTATCTCACGATTGTCTTCGGATTTTAGAAAGTAGGGCATTACCTAACGGCACAGACAATAAACTTGGTGTAATGCTTCCTTTCTTGCGGGGCTAAAAAAATTTCTTTGTTTACTTCCTCCCAGGACCAGCCTGTATTTCCCATATCCACCCATCTTTCGTAGTCCTTGGAATTCCCTCGGTGATAGGCCATTCCATGATGGACCGAAGTCCCACCTAAATTTTTACCTCTTGGCCAGTAGCAACTGCCGTTCCGTGCCAGACAGGCGGAGGACTCGTTTCTTGTATCGAATTGCCAATCGATTTCGGTTTCTGCCAAGAAAATATGCAATATGACGTAACGGTCATCGGATAATTTTTTTTTGACAATTAAGACGGATAATTATAATAAAAATTATGCCTAGTGCAATTACTGATGTAGGCCTGAAGATTGCTAGGTATCTCAGCACCAGCAGGCTCATCTGGACCAGCTTCGAGAAGAAGGATCCTCCACTCCGGTTCTTCACTGAGCCTTCCAGCAACGACAGCTCCGGCAGATCCGCCTAAGGACGAATTTCGTTATAGAATGAAAAATGGACCTTGATATACAGATACAGTACAAGTAGATAATAATTTCATGTCCTTACTCCCAATCACGACGAAATCGTAAGAATCGTCAGGATTCGTCACAGGATCAATACGACCGCAAGGATCACCAATTTTTGGATCAACTTCGATCAGAGTATTGAGGAGAGTCAGAAAAAGTAGGTACTGACTGCCATGACATATGTCTGTAAGCTGAGGTCCTCCGACGAAAGGATCAGGACACACGGGCAGACTCGATAAATATAGACTCGACTGCAGTCATGGGTGGAGAGTAAAGTAAATTAAAGTTTTTGCAATCGGGACGAATTGAAAGTGGCGAATAAAAATTTTCAAAATAGAAATTCAAAAAGACCCACCATTTCTTTCTTCAATTTTCAATTTTATATTTTCAATCGATACTTCACTGTTCAGCCACTACGCATCGACACTCGATGTCGCACTTGGCTTCTTTCACTCTGCCTATCGGTTTTTCGCTATTTGGGGCTTTATAGTTTCGCTAACATCGAAAAATCATGAATAATTCTTACCTGTTTAGAATCGGAAATGAAATGGACGGAAATCAAGTGTCGTGTGCGCTGATATCGTTAACTGTGGAATGATAACCGTTATCGTTAACCGGTGACAGTTGACACCTCGTAAATTCCGACGGTTTACAACATCCGTTCACCGTACTTGTTCTGATTGACTTACAAATTCAGCGAATTATCGCCACCTTGCAGTCGCACCTCATTAGAAGCAGTAGGTTAGAAAAGCGTCGGTTTACTTATCGCAGTGCAGCTATTACTGGAGTGCAGATTACGGACAGGTTTGCAAGGCTCGCAAGGTTCATAAGGTTCACAAGGTTCGCAAGACTACCGTTTCCAGTTTTTAACTATACTTTATTTTTAATAGAAGCCACAAACGAAGTGCAAGTAGCAATTTATTTTCACTTACTTTTGATTATCGTAACGCACCGGAAGTACGTGTTAACCTAAGATATAATATTTTTTGGCATCTTTACGTCGTCATTTTTTCATCGTAGGATTCCCAACTTGTAAACAGCGACGTGATCATTTTTCAGGGGTAATGGCGTAGGTCGAATTTTTTTCTAAAATATTTTGGAAAAAAGGCTCTTGGGAGTCTAAGTGGATCAGGGGTTAGTTATTTGAGCATGCTCTAAGATGTCAACAGCGATGCCAGAGGAATCGCAAAGATAATATTTACACTACGACGATACCTCTTTTCATCAATGGTACAAGAATTCGGAACGACCTGTAATCTTGTTACGTTCAACCGGAAGCTTCTGCAGTATACGCCATCCGCATCTCAGTCAGGACGTAGATCAAATTCCAGTGTCACTTTCAAGGTGGCTGATCGATCTGACAATCAGGATCAAAATAGCCAGGATCCTAACCTCAGTACAAATCTCCGTAGTTTTCGGAACACCTCATCGAGCAGGCAATACGGTTCGCTGGGGAAGCTGAAGAAGATTTTATATTTTTGGGGTGACTAAAGTAACTACTTGTGCGCTTGCGGTAGGTGCGTGCAATTTTCAATTCTTCTCTAGGCATAACTTTCGAAAAGAAGGAGCAGACTTGGCTGATAAGATGAACGAAGCTTATCCATCGACCGTGTCTCTAATAATGCTAGTTTGCTTGGCTCTCTACCATTGAGTATTGGCTGCGCCCCAGTCAGACTTTATGAAGTCAGCTGCTCTTTCGCCGATCATCATGGCAGGTGATGCAGTGTTGCTCGACGTCACCTGCGGCGATTCCAGAAACAAGTCAGAAGGCTCTTGCACCTTGGTACATGAAGTGGATGATGAAGATAAAAGGACTTACCTTAGGCATGATCGAGGTATCGGCAACGCGAAGATTTCCTATCCCATAGACCTGCAAACGATTGTTGACGACAGCCATTCGATCGGAAGGTGGACCCATTTTGCAGGATCCGGCTTGATGATTTTCAGGATCGGTGTTCTGACGTATGGCGCATGCCCAGTAGGCGTCGGTTAGAAAAGTGTGTTCGGAACAAGCAGCCAGTGGCTCGTTCAACAGCGTGAGGTTGTACTTGGCAAGTGCGCTGGTGTTGGCCAGGGCCAGGGCGATCTGAATACCTTCGACCAAGATGTCAGAGTCGCGGGTGTAGTTCAGGTAGTTACCCCAAATCACAGGCTTGTCCAAGGGGTTGTTACTGGCGAGTTTGAGAGTACCTGGAACCAGCATCCCGACCCATGTTAGGCTCCCTTCCGGACTAGGCTACCCTGAGGTATGTCTGTCTACGTTGCGCTACGTGGTCCATGTACTGAACTTGTGCAGATCTTACCTCTGCTGAGTGGTTGGAGGTTGGTAGGCGAGGCACCGATAGTGCGCGTCCCAGGGCCCTGAAGTGCACCAATCTCACCACTCGAAGAGCAAGATGCTGTATAGCCACCGAAGAAAATTTGAATATCAGGATCATCAGGTGTGGTCAAGGAAGACGGAAGGATCGCAGTGACCTGCGAGAGTCCTGTGGAGGTCATGGGACCCTGATGGAAGCCTACGTATCCTACTAGAGCGGGCCAGTTCAGATCATTGAGGTTAGGCTGGTTCGTGGACCAGGATATGGTGTAAGAGACATGATTATGAAGGTTCTGGCCAACCCCAGGTAGATTATGGACGACGTGGACGTTGACTTTCCGAAGATCTTCCTTTGGTCCAATTCCGGAGAGAAGAAGAAGCTGCGGCGAATTTACGGCTCCGCCGGAAACCACCACCTCCTTCTGAGCTTTAACCGTGCGCAGTTGGTTATTCTGAAATTATTGGATTGGTCAGGACATTTTTTGCCAAACTTTTTTTTTTCATCCACATCAGTCATTTCCCATGACAGGTATTCTTTTTAAGGGAGAATGACATTTCCGGACAAATCCGATTGAGCTCGGATTATCCGGTTTCTAAAATCTACGATAACTCGTTCTCTTAAATCCAGTCGTCAGCTCAATCGGACAGCTGGACCAGAAGGGAAAGACGAAAGAGAATATCCAGTTGTTTGGCATCCCTATTTGGTACCTAGTACCAACTGCGTACCTGGATGTACTCCACTCCGACGGCTGTTTTATTCTTGATCAGGATCCTGGTAGCAGTGGCATTGAGTGCGATGTGAAGATTTTGACGATATCTGACTGGTCTTAGGAAAGCGGCAGCGCTGCTGACTCTGACTCCATCTTTAGACATGGTCTGTGCGACGGCGAACCCAGTGCGCTGGTCGCCATTGAGATCGTCGCTGACCGGATGTCCATTCTCGGCTGCAGCCTGCAGGATCTCCCAGGCCATTTGTGGCTGATAGGGGAACCTCTCGACATTGAGGAGTCCACCAGTACTGTGGTACTTGCATCCCACGTGCGAAATATTACCGTTGTTCTCGGATTTAAGGAAAAACGGAAGTACCTGGTTCAAGATAACAGTTATTCCGTACAAATTCCAGCCAGCAACCTCATAGTGGGTGGAGCATTGGGAATTCTCTAGGATATCAGGTTTCACCGAGACCACTTGAGAATTTTGAACTTGGAAATTCTTCAGCATCCAACTTGATGCTCTCTATTATTAGGAATTCTATACCGCTTGGGTACTTTCGGGAATTCGAGATCTTTCCTCGTGCAATTTCCTCAGTTACGATTACCGAGTTAGGATTCCTCTAATGGTGAGTCAAATTAATAAAATTAGATACCTCGTTGTAGCTCCAGCCCTTGTTCCCCTGTGCTTCCCAGTTGTCGTAATCCTTAGGGGTTCCACGTGTGTACATCATACCGTTATGGACGGTGGTGCCTCCTAGATTTTTACCACGTGGCCATCCGCAGGAACCATTGGTAGCCAAACAGGCATTGGCTTCGTTAGTGGTAGCATATTTCCAATCGATGTCACTTCCTGTTTAGAAAAAAAGAGTCCCGTGTTGATCAGAAAGGCCAGATCCAGTAGTAAATTCCTTGACTGATCAGAGATCAAATAAAACTTGCCTAGGAACGTCCCAACCATACTGGGGACTTCGGTGCCTGGTGGTTCATCCGGACCAGCCTCCAGGAGTAAAACGGTCCATTCTGGGATGTCGCTCAGTCTAGACGCTACCACAGCGCCAGCTGCACCACCTATAGAAAAAAAAAAAATAGTTTCTCTTTCATCCGTGAGTCAACTGAAGTCTGCGAATAATCAACGTTGTTAAGTTTACACGTTGCCAGCTCAGAGTCGTATTCATTTGAAGTAATAGAATACTTTCTGATATCGCATGAACCGCATAGAAAGAAAAAAGGAGAAAACGAACGAAGAAAAAAAATTCCAAAATTCATATTCACTCGGCTTTCACGATATTCTACAAAGCGTGACGACCTAGTAGCGGCAGGTGTGAGCACATCGTGAAACGCACGTAAATGATGTTTTTTTTTTTTTTCTTTTTTAAACTAATATTGTCCTCGTCCCGATTGTAACTAGGATCGTTTTCGATGAGTATCCCGTATTCGTACGTTGTAGCCAAAACGCAGGCAGGTCAGTGCTGGGACATTGCGTAATATTAATCCGCGGATGATAAAAAAAAAAAAAAAAAAAAAAAAAATTCGACGAAAAAAATTTGAGGTCCCATCTCGTCCAGGATACGAGTGACGGGTGGGGCGAGGAGGGGGAGGATGACAGCAGCGTGGCGATGGGCTCGTATTCGTACGAGCGTAAAAATAAGCCGCGTTCGTGAATTAGTCGACGAGTCGCTCGGCCGTAATGACGAAATTACAGGGACGAGTATTTAATGAACCGTCATTACCCCTTTACTCGTTGGCTCGCGACAGAAACGCATCTACGGTAACTTTTTATCTGACTAACCGAATACGCCAGATATTTATACCATTGCACGTAATAATAATAACATTGTTGTATAATTACCAAAGCTACACGTAACGGCGTTATGAATCCAGCTGCTGGCTGTCAGCTTATCATTTACAATGCAACTGACGGAAGGTTACGTTTCTGTCTGGTGAGTTTGCTTGTTTTTTTTGATTTTTTTATCCTACCCCATTTTTCTAATTCTAATTTACGTTCGACTTCGATTATCGATAATTATTAGACCTTATGGAAGAGCAGTCCGTGCGGATCGCTCGACAGTTTTCACGAATGCACCGATTAAAGTGCATCGCGCAGTCATTCTTGCGTTTCAAGATCGACTGGGAGTTACCGTGGAGAGACTATATGAATAACTGTACTTCGCATTAGCTGACATTTCCGTAGCGCGAGAACGGAGGGACGTGGAAAAAAAATTACTGGGGGAATAAAAAAGGGAATGAAGGAATGGACCGATCGGTCGATTCCGTTCTGGGGAATTTTTTTTTTTTTTTTTTTTTTTTCTAGGAATCTTCGGTCTAGCCGCGTCTCTACGTGTCGCGAGCGAGCAGTGAAAACGTGACGTGACGAATGTGAAAAAAAACTGCACCGCGTTGCGTTTGCATAATTGCATTGTCCAAGCTGCAGTTAGTTAAAGTTGCTCGACGATGGTCCATTTCCTCGCATTCGTCCACTTCGATACCAGCTTCCACTGTATCTCCCCTCCCCTCCCCTCCCGCTCCCCACTCTCACTGCTAACTCATTCAAGTCTAGTTTCTATTAGTCGCCGGCCGATTTCTTCGTCCGTCCTGCAGGCCTCGTTCACGGCCGCTCGATTTCTCGTCAAACGTCAAAGTTGCCTGCCGAGTTTTCCTACGCTGCGAGAAAAGTGAATGTGCATTGTTGTGTCTGTCGGGAGGTGCAGACGGAACGTATATGCACACCGTGTTCTATACCTATATACGTATACCACCAGTTCCATACCGGGTGATCCGAACGTAATTGCTACATTTTAAAAATGTGTCCATATAGACAGGATCGAGTTAAATTAACTTACGCGGTAATTGGGCAAATCTTACTTTGAAAGATGCTGTACTAGCAGTGCTATGTAAACGGTACAGTCTGTATCTGCTGAATATACACAAGTGTCATACTATTTCGGTATAGTAAGTTCGCGCTAAGACGAAAAGACAGACTACAGAGTACAGAATTCTGCGAGCTGGACGTAAGGCTGAAAATTTGGACCGGCCTAGTAAAATGGCGGCTCTCGAGAAAGGCGCATAGTTCGTGGCCGTCTATGCGGAACCCACTGCGGCACAAATCCGTTCCGGCAATCCTCGAAAACTTTTAACGGCTGGGAAGGTGCCGAGAGCTTTCAGAATGAAGTTGTCGGCTCTGGAGAGTTTGGTAGGTTGCGAGAGGGGTGGGGAGGGGATGGGCCGCGTGGTGGGGGAAAGGGGAGGGTAGCCTCAGATCGGAAGAGGGTCTTGAAGGAGCAAAAACGCCAGGGTGGTCTCGATTCTATATAGGGGGGATGCAAAGTAATGACCAAAAGTCCTGGAGGAACGTACGATAAGAAGGACGTGGTGGGGGGTGGCGGCCTCCCCCCCCCCCCCCTCGTAAATTAATTACGTCCAATAACGTTCATCAATTTATCCACGTGTTTACCCAACCCGTTCATCGCTGATGCATATAGATAAACAAAAGTCATATTAATGAGGCGATAATCACGTGGCTCAACAGAACTAATAACAATTTGTATTAATTTCACATGTAAACTTGCGCGTCCAATTGCATTCGCGGGTTCGCGGTTCGATAATCAACACGTAACAATTGGTACTGTAGGTGGATGCTGATTCTCATAATTTCGTATGCACAGTGTCAATAGGGATGACGTATTCGACGTACCTCGTTAGGATCTCATTGATATTTTCTTGATCAGCGTATCGGGATGGCAGCTCGTGCTGCGTTCGGAGTCTGGGAAACGTTACTCGTGTAATTCCGGTATTACCAGAGATTTCTCGGGAGTCACCGAGTATCTTTCTTGGGGATGATAAAGTTTTTCCGGATTACGAAAGATTAAGTACGACCCTTCTTATTGGAATTAGGGTTTTTTTTTAATTTAATCATTTCGCTTTTATCATATTATCAGGTCGTAACTTTATTTTGTTCTTGCTTGTCAAAAATGGCAAATTTTATTGAGTTAGCTTTTTTTTTTTTTTTAAATATTTAATTATTCTTCAATTTTTTCTTTCTTCGTTTATTATATTATTGTTATACAGTTCTCTTCGGTATCACTTGAAGCGCAATTTTTTTCGCGTTTACTGCGTTGGTAATAAAAATAAAAATTTCTCGTCATTTCTGCAAACTTTGTCAGAGCCTAGAGATAGTTTCGAAAATAAACGTAACACCTTGCTGATGAATTATTGTCGTATCATTGTGTGTTCAGTTACGCGATAACGCGTAATGTCATTATCGCACGAAAATTATGTTAAAACAAACGTGAAATCGTTCTCGAACGATTATTACGTAAAAACCGCTCGTTCTTAAGAGTCACGTAATTATGTGTAATTACCTTGTTATTCTAAAGTAATGTTAGCTTTGTTCCGTTAATCTGATTAACTTTTTCATTAAACGTTTATTGCGTTATCGCGTAATTATTACTACTGATTACGCAGATCATTAATTCATACGCGGAACAGTCTCTGCTGATTATGAATTCGAGTGATTTTGTATTGTCACGAAAATTTTGGAAAAATCCAAAAATTATCACTCACCCTATATTCGTACCGATTCGCTATCTTTATTTTTATTTTTTTCCCCTAAACTTCTCTCTCACCCGATAGAACACAGCGTGCACGAATAATCGCGTAAATTCTGATGAATCGAACGAGCTCCCGTGCGATTATCCAACTAATTATGTTCCCGACTATTCGAATAGCTCGCTTGGACATTACCATGCTAATATGCAAAAGCTTCTTCGATCCGACTACACACCGGGTGTCCCGAATGAAAATCAGACATTGTCAACTTACCACCGACGACGATGAAGTCGTATTGGTCAGCAGGTGGATCGACGGTGGAGACGCGTTCGCAAAGTCTCGAGATGTTTTCTTTGGCTCGTACGAACGTATCCACGATGGTCATGAATACCATAAATTGTGACGCCGCACAAGCCTCGGCCATGGTCGGACCCAAAAAGGGTTGATCGCAATGGATCCTTACGAAATTTCCACTGTCCATTATCTGAGAAAAAAAAAAAATTTTCAAAATAAATTAATATTTTTACAGACACCCTTTGTTCCTCAATAAAAATGACACTTTCAGCAGCTACGAAATTTGTATGCATTGATAACGTATTTATCGTATCTAATCAACGATACTATATTTATCGAACGTACTACGCATTTTCATTAAGCCCGCGACGCAGGTATTTCTCTCGCAAGATACGAAGACTGCGATTATTTTCATGAAAACGTGAGAATTTATTTCATATTCATATCAGAGGCAGACGGGATGTCTTGGGTTGGTACCCATGGAATATCCAATGACTTTTCCTTTATTTCATTCCTCATTGTTGTTTCCACGAGAAACGTCGCTTGGCTCCGTTTTCATGTTGATTGGTTTCCTTAGTCCGCTTCCTTTTTACGTAGCTCAGCCCATATCCGGTGCACGCTGATCGAAGTCAGGGCCGGTTCAACCACCATGTGAGGTCGAACGTAAAAGTGGCCGGTTTTCTTGCGCGAAACTGTTACTTTTACATTGGTCCCGGGAACGGTAACCCTAGGGTAACTGAGTGCTCCATAAAATGCTGAACCGATAAGAACAGAGACTATCAGAAATTGTTTGAAAAATTAGTCGGACCATTATTTGCGATCATTGAACCTCCTTCGGTATTTGCTTTCTTTCGAATAATGACAATAATAAAAAAAAGCAATCAGCTTCTTAATTGACTTTCAATAATTTTAAACGCAATGACTGTAACGGCACAGTCGTTGCAGGTAGAATTATTGAAAATCTAATTCCAATCTCGTACACGTGCACGCGCATGCGTATAAATAAAGGCTATTAGTATCTTTTTAAATACCTTTTTCATATGTCTACACCTCGTCATTATATTTACACCGAAATATTCGTTACCAGGCAATTTGCAATTAATAATCAATCTGGCGCGTTTCCACGTTGCGATAATAAAAGCTGCATTTAGCAGGGCGGAATCAGTTCGGGAATGCGATTTTGTAGGTATAGGGATGAATATACACGACAAGATAAATAGACTGACGGAGATGGATCTATGTGATTTTAACGGACGAGGGAGAGAGAGAGAGAGAGAGAGAGAGAGAGACGAATGAATGGAGAGAGTGGAAAAAATGAGCAAATGAGGGAAAGAGTCTAATAGCCCGTGACGTGCATTCGTATAATATACAAATATATTTTCCAAGCGGAATTTCATTTCGGTGACAAATTTAATTACGACCGTTCCAATCAGCCGATCGACGTTTTGATACTGGCCGGTATTCGAATTCCATGAATTCAATGGGACCAAAAAGGGTCGTGTTGAGCCGAATTAAGGGCTCGCGTCAAACGAGACCGGGATTATCGTTTAATACCTACGCGTGTCCGGTAAAATCAATAGGATTGTCATTGCGCAACAGAGACGGATGGTAGGGGAAAAAAAAAATTGAAGGCAAATAAAAAAGTACGACGGGCGCTCTTGGAAATATTCATGCCTACACAAATTTGGATAACGTTATTCTAAAGGTATCGTTATTTTTTCATATTTGATATTTCTTCGTATATAAGTAATAATTTAATATCAGCCTTTGGTAACGCACAATTATTTTTTTTTTATCGTCGATATTACGAATTTTATTCGAAAATTTTTAACAGTTTTTTTTTTACATCCCGTTCGTCAATTACTTTTTGTCCCTTGCGATTAGTAAAAAAAATGTATAGCTCGTGTACGAAATACATATAAATTACATACGGATTATATGTGAATTTCAATTATTAAAAATTTCGAGAAAAAAATCTACAGCAACCAAATACAAGATCTATGCCTTCTAATGATTTATTATAATGAACCGTTCGCGTATGATTTCTATACTATTCGTACGTGGCCGATATATCTTATATATGAACCATATATATGTATTTTTTGTAATTGGGGTAGCACAGTATTTATATAGAATAAATGATAAATCGACTTACTCTTAGTTCGATGAACTACCGTTCGCCACTGCAAGTCCTCTCACCGAGGTACGCCATTTTATATTTCATCTCCCACCGTACTTCGTTTACGTAGTGGGTAAATAGCTGCCTTATCGTTACACAATTTTATATTTTACTTGTACAGGCTTAACTTATGAATATTAGAAAAAAAAAAAATTATCAATTGTTCTACATATTATTTCGGATTCATTTTTTCTTTTTTTTTCTTTTTTTTTTTCGTCATTCATGAATATTTATTATTACGTGATACATTTCAGGCAAGCGACTAGAAATTTTACGAACGATCGAATTATGGGACGAACTTTCCTTGCTGCCCGGATATCGGAGTTAAAGATAACACCGAAGTCCATTAAGATCTCCGGCTATCTTGCATATGCCTCAGGCTCATCGGAAACTCAACAAGACGAAATGTATTTTTACAGTAGGAAAGTGCAAGCAAAAAAATGAACTTTGACCTAAGGGATAATTTTATCAAATTCTATGTATAAGAAATAATATATCTATGTATTATTTTAAAAATAAAAAATCCGAGTCTGAAATTCCATCGAACTCAAATTACCGGATTTCGTATGCCAAGGAAAGTCCGTACTGATATACGTCATAGTTAAATAGATATCGACTGGAATTGGAAAACAATTATTGTCGGAATTCTATTATCAATTGAATTTATTGTTGTTATCAATGCGCAATGCACCAGATTCGGTGTTTAAGTGGGAAGGAAATTAAAAAATTTATTGTAGAGTATAAATCCGTTTAATTACATTATTCACAGGCCGTCGGTAGACACGTGTCTATATAGAGTCAGGTATTCTGAGGTCATAGTAATTTTGGGGGTTAGGTAATTGTTAATAAAATAATACTTTATTCGAGAACTCTATAACGTGTCATTGAGGACTTCCGAGTTGCCTTTTTATAGTTTCCATCATTCTCTTGTTTTTTTTCTATTAACACGTTACACCAGCTCCGGCAGTTCTCTAATAAGCGGACGCCTGTGTCTCTGGCTACAGCGTCGCGACGCTTAGGTCAACCGATGACTGCTATAATGGTTTTATCTCGTGGTTTCGTCCTAACCTAAAGTATTGTGAATATTATGAATTTCTGTTATAAATTTTGAAGGACTGATAAATTAAGCCAAATTCGCAAATTAGCTGATTGGCTGTGTTAATTAATAAACACTTATTACGAACAGTCACGCGGAGACAATAATTCAATTCACGTCAATGTACAGTGTTATGCTGAATAAATCGAAATGTTGTAAATACCATTAAGGATGAAAAATCAAATAAGGATTCGATGATTAATGATAACGTACAAAGATAACGTATTAAATGACACGCGCGTCAGGGAAATAAATTAGATTCGATTTTCTGTTTTACAATTTGTAATTATCGTACGAAATTTCGTATACACGAAGTTCGTAGTCGGAGACGCAGTAAGTGAAGTTTGACGAGAAAATAAAAATTTGGATCGTCGATTAGTGTTGATGACTAGTTCAGTGAATGGGGATATTTTGTAATAGAGAGAGAGAAAGAAAGAGAGAGAGAAAGAGAGAGAGAAAGCGAGAGAGAGAGAGAGAGACCAGCGAAGGAGGGAGGGAGCGAGGGAGAGAGGGTTTGGCTTGTCCACAAGGGTTTTGGTGCCTGGTTTATTGTCTTTGAAATTCGCACAGCCCTTAAAGTAATTATCGCAGTAGCCGACCCTTTACTCCGTGAGTTTGAACCGCTGCATCTAATAAGACCAGGTGCCCACAACTGTACCGGATGAAAATTAAAAATGACGAGAAGTCCTTGTCAATGAAAAGTTCACGACCCCGAGGGTCCTCGAATTCTTTTTTTCTTTCCCTAATTTTCTTCCTTTGTTTCTCGAGAAAAAAAAGGACCGAAAATTGGCTGACCGAAATACCGGAAGTACCGGGAAGAAAAGGATAGGAGCGTGTTCTAAGAGAGAAAAAAAAATTCCTCGGGTTTTTTCAATCGTATATATTTTTTTTCGTTTTTTTTTTTCTTCCTTCCGCCTCATCGTGATCAACGCAGAAAACCCGCAATTGTTTATCGTGTACGAGTAACAATAGGATGACTCTTCGTCTTTAATTTGCATAGATACCATTAGCATCGTCACTGTCATTGTCAAGATGGATTTAGCCGATGACGTAAACTCTCGATCTCTTGGATCCGACAAAAGTATTCCCCGCTGGAACTTTGCTGCTGACGTCATAGTCCATTCGGTCATATTAAATCGTTAAAATATCCATTTACGCACAGGTGCGCGTGTATCGCACTTAGTGAAAACATTGAGTTTGATTAGCCATCGTCGATTCATTATAAAAAAAAAAAAAAAACAGGAAAAAAAAGAAAAATAATAATTTGTCTCGTCTCGGATCTTTAAGCGTTCCGCGTATTATTATCCAAGATGTTGTAACGAGAAAAAAACTTTGGAGGCCGATAAATCCGGTTTTTCTCTATTGACGTGATTATTTTCACGATCGTGACTAATATCTGGATTCAATAAAAGATCCCGAGTCTCGTACTCGCTACCATTCGAAGAATCATTGGATCTTTCGTCTGGCGTAGCCAACCGGATAAAACTAAATGAGGCGAGCGATATGTATGGAAGTGAGCGAACTATAATATATAGGAGATTTCCAAAGTGAAACTGGCGAATAAATGGTCAGACCGAAGCCGGAGCACTCGGTATTCCACGAAGCGTGGGGCTTGGCTGGTCGTAATAAAATACTCAAAGGGTTAAAAGGGCCGATATTGAAAAATCGTAAGGAGTCGCATCGCACCCCCATACGAGGGGGGTTGGTAATGCTTACTCTTCGGGGTTTGACATATGAACCGTGGAAATATAGAGAGGGGAATATACCCTGGAGAATTCTTCAAGGGAGTTACCAACCTAAGAGTCGCACGAGCAACGTAACTCGTTCGTTGATCAGAATTTTTCAGGCTCCAGTTTTGGCATTTTTTTTTTTCACCTTTCACCCAGAAATCAAGGCAAACGGAATTGGGCGAAACGAGTGAAATATTGTTTACGAAATTTCACTGACATTTCTCTGCTCGAAGTCACATCGAAAGGGCTGCGTCTCACAGTGATTCTTTGAGAATTCACGTAGGAGCTCAAATCGCTCGGATGAGGTCGCGGGGGGTTGGTATTGACGGGAGAATATTTTTTAAGGGTTGCGGGAGAGAGTTTGATATACATATAGTTTGGTAAGTGGATCGGTATGGGGTTGATATTGGTTGCGGTGGCTGCCAAGAGGGTGTAAATATCATAGCTCTTTTCGAGAACATCCCCAGGCTCGTAAGGGAGGCTTTTCACCAAGGGTGACGTGACTATATATATATATATATCTCATCTCTGTCCCTTTGTAAACGGCGTTTACGTTTAGCATGTCCTAGAGAGAGAGAGAGAGAAAGAGAGAGAGAGAGAGAGAGAGAGAGAGAGAGAGAGACTCCCTATTTCTCTACCGACATTACGCGGTTACGCCAGCGCTCTCTTTACAGGGTTACAAATGGCTTTTTTACTGGACACCCCGTTACTGCCCTCGTAACGGAGCTTAATAACTGGTCGCGGTTTTACGCTCCTTTCTTTACTGACGCTGTAAGAATCATCGCAAAGCGACTTGGATTACGCGACTCCTCGCTGATAGACTCCAGTACTAAATTTACCTCAGTCGTATCCTTTCATCGATTTTGAAATATTTTCAAGCAAAGAAAACAACCACCGATGGAGTCGAAATCTGCATTAAATAAAAGAATTGCGCGCTCACTACCTTACGTCACTCCATATAGAATTTTAAGCCAGAAACTTCTGCTCGCAGCATCCTGTACCATTTAACATTTAAAACTTAGCCTCCTGCTGATCTGAAAGTGCACAACAGGAATCCGACTGTTCATCCTTCGGTTCGAGGGTTGCTGGGTGTTGCCAGTGTTAAAGGTCTGCTCGTATCTATCTTCGCGTGTATATAGAATCGAGGTATTCGGGTGTACCGAGAGTCTCGAACCATTTTGGAATTCGAAAGATCAGGAACCGAAAGGGCGAAAACGAGAGGGAGGATTTCGAAGTCTCTGAGTTCTTTAAGCCGAGTTTAAATAAGCAAACTATATCGTGTAGTTTGCAGCGGGTAGTTAACGTAGCTAACGTAGCTAACGTAGCTAACGTAGCTACCCTGGCCAGAGTTTCTCCGTCTTCTTCATCAACTCCATTTCGAGTCTAACGAGTCCCCGTGCATCCTTCCCGACACTTCGCAACTAGCTCGCCATCCCCCTCTCGAGAGTCCGAATCGTCTATCGGGTAAAGAAGCAGAATCCAGCATCCCAACTGAAAGCCACAAGATCCATAGAATTTCTAAAGCATCCTACGCAGCATCACTAGACTTCGATGCTCGCTTCAAGTTCAACCCTTTCTCGATCAAATTTAATTCACTTTTATTATCGCTATGCCTGCAAGGGTATATACGTAGTTCTTATTTTTGTACAGTTAAAGTTATAAATATAGGTATACAGTTACGTCAGGATTACATATGTATAAACATATATGGATTTCTATAGCTATGGCATCGAACCTCTTGAAAACTTCTTAAGCGCTGCTAAACGTGAGAAGCGAAGAGAATGAGGAATCGTTTCTTGGGGGGGGATGAAAGGGGGAGGAGGGGTCGATGCTTCCGGTGCTGGTTGCACGTTTAATCGAATAATTTTGCGGTCCATCGGCGAGGGAGAATCGAGGTATTTCAGCTCCGGAGTAAAATGGCGAGTCTGTTAGGGACGGGTGTGGTGTGGCAATATGATTAAGGAGGAGGGGTCCGGGGAGAAGCAAAGGGGGAAATCGGGAGAGAGAGAGAAAGTATAGAGAAAAGAGATTAAAATTGTTCATGTTTGGACGTTGTAGGAAAACAGTCGAGCGGACGGGACAGGAGCTTCGGACCTAAGATTTGTAAGATGGCCATTGAGAGAGCGTGTCTGTATATAGATATATGTGTATACTACAAGGGAGTGAGAGAGAGAGAGAGAGAGAGAGAGAGAGAGAGAGAGAGAGAGAGAGAGAGAGAGAGAGAGAGAGAGAGAGAGAGAGCTCTTCCAGCTCCAGCGACTCTCTAAGTGTACTTCCTTGTATACCCTGGGGCTTGGGACGTGCACTCGAGCCATTGCCGCCACATAGAATCTACAGTTGCAACCCCAATAAGAAGGGGTGTGGCAACCCCGTCCTTCGTAACCCGTTGAAATCTTCGACGGTCTATCCCGAGGTGATAAAAATACCTGAGAAGCATCTTCGAGCCTCTAAGGGTTCTGGCAGGTTAGGATGATCTATATGTATATTTACTTAAGGGCTCGTGCTCTTCGTGTCGCGTGTTAACAATGTAAGCCACACCCCTTCACGTGTGAACGTAATCCTACGGCGTAGTTATCCTGTAGAGGATATAGGACATGGTACTTTAATTGTCTCTGCTATCCTTATCTTTTATATTGTATATAGATATACACTCACGCACATCGGTACTTTGCCATCTGCTTTATTTAAGTGTTATTTTATTTTTTTTTTTAATTCTTTTTTTCAAGTATTATCTATCATATTAGAAGGCTGGGGCGTGTTCCGCGGTAATTCCCTTTTATTTCTGATGGGTATCTTTAATTGTACTCGTTACGCTATTTTACTAGGGTTTTTCGAGCGGCTCGTTACGCGTCGGAAGGGTTTACGGCGAGAAACGAATGTAAAAGGATACAAGTTTGCTAAATTTAATACGACATAATATACAGCGTGTTTCTTTAGTGCGCTTTAAAAAGTTCGAACTCGGCGGGGCAGCCGTGAAAAATATTTTTCTTAGATAATTTTAAAGATTGCTTCCTCCGTGTACTTACAGTTGTTCGATGTTTTCTTAAGAAGCGTTAAAAGTTCGTAGGCCAATAAGAGGAGGGCGTCTGTGTATTCCGAGGCTGCCAAGTAGTCCGCTGGTAACTGGTAAGTGTGAGGTAAGCGTCTTGGTTCGATGATGCAATAAAGGAGGATCCAGAGGGACTTCGGGGGGGGGGCTGAACGTAGCCGTAGGAAATTCCTAAGGAAATTGTGTCGGTCGTTCGGAACGAAGTTGGCTGCTGTCGGGTAAGAGAGACGATTTAACGATTCCGAGACTATCCGTTGACTATCGCTGGTTAAATCTTTGGAGCTTCCAAAGAAGGAAGTTATAGTGGAAGTAGCCAGTCACACAGTTAGTCAGTCACCCAGCCACCCATTTTGATACCGTTTAGAGTCCTTTAAAAGGAACCTTTCGAGATTCGCTAAGAAGATACTGATCGCTATCGGTAGAGCGAAACCGGAAATCCAATCGATTCACTGGAGCTTCCGGTTGTTCCGATTCGTGGATGGATAACGTTGACGTCAAAGATGGCTGAGCATGTGGGAGATATATATTAAATTTTTATTACCGAGCAAGTCATACGCAATGACTCGAGGGAAAGTTGGAAATGTAAATTTTGGATCGATGGAAAGAATCAATTTGAAAATTAATTTTCAAAATCAAAGGTCGGAACGATAGGGAAACTGTTAGAAATGAAATTCTGTGTATAAATGGAAATTATGGACAAAGGATACAATTTGAGGATACAATACACAATGGGGAGTAAAAAAGGAAACTGGCTGAAATTCTTCTAGAAAAAGTAGCAGTTCGATTTCGCAACACTCGATTCCTGATAACTTCGAGCCCCGAGGATACAATTACCGTTCGAGTAGATCTCTCTCCCTCACACACATTTTCTCTCTCTCTCTCTCTCTCTCTCTCTCTCTCTCTCTCTCTCTCTCTCTCTCTCTCTCTCTCTCTCGAGTGCATAGAACGTATCCGACACTCTAGAGTCCCAGTCTCGTTGAGAGAGGTTCAAATTCAAATTTGCGAATAACGAGGGCGTCGATGTTAATGACGCCAATAGTCCACGGACTTCTGCAGGAGGTTTAATCCAGATCGAAAGGACTGAATGCACCGCTCGATTCCCAGCTTCCTGACCTCCGACCTTCCTTACTACCCATCAGTCCTCTATGATCCTTCGGTACCTCACTTTACTAAAGTACGTATTACATATACCTAGCAGCTATACAGTCCACCCTGGCAAACTCCATTCCAATGGGGTGTCAGGATTCAGTCTGGACCCGGATGCAGCATCATTTTATCTGAGTACATACGCATCCAGTCATAGACTTCAGGAGAGTTCCGCGAAGTGTTTACCAACGATTGACTTTATGACTGATTCGTTCAATCAGTTTGCTTTGCTCCTTTGCCATCCTGTAATTCGTTTTGCTCTCGACTGCTCTGTCCGGTCTACGAGGTCTGCAGCTGAACGAATAAACTTGATGTCTCTCTCTCTCTCTCCCTCCTCTCTCCCTCTCTCCCTCTCTCTCTCTCTCTCCATTGGAGTGTCATTGGATCCTTCAGGAATTAAGTGGCCCCATTCAGGATGCTCCGATTAAGTGCATACAGAGGTCAAAGATAGGAGAGGAATATGGGGTATAAAGGGAAAGAAAGAAAGTTCAGAGGTTATGCGAGTCTGAGATAAACGCATAATAATAACAATAATTATTATATATCTGACAGGATGCAGATACGTAGAAAAATTAATAACAGGAGTATGGAAAGTCGCCAGGAGCATCGCGTGGGTAAGGCGAGCTCAAAAGCTTTCGAGCTTTTGAATCCTGTCGAGATCAAAAGTCTTGCCCGAAGCTACCGTGGGTCAAGCTCAACCACCTCAGCCCCCCCCCCTGGCGTAATCGCCAAAATTTTTATAATTTCCATTAGGATTCGCAACCTGTCGAGTAGCCACGATCTTCCTGTCTTATTCTGCTTTCATTATTTTCCGCCATTTTCTCAAAATGTTATCTTTCTATTTATGTCTGGTCCACTGAATCCGTTTCACCTTTTCTTCTCACGCTCGTCTCCCCTTCCAGTTCGCTTTGCATTTGTCTTTTTCTCCTCTTCTCCCGACTGACTGAACTCTGACCTTTGACCCTTTCCTTTCGATCTCAGATAACGTAACAGCTCTCGTCCTATTTCCCGTAACTCTCGACGGCTCCTCGGTACTTGTTGATCCCAGCCCAAATGGATCGCGAAACCACCGGGAAAGTTGTCCAAGCAATTTTTCACTCGGCTAAGTCCTGCGAACTTTGCCGATTCGAGATTGCCCGACTTGTTTCAAGTTGGCGCGTGGGTCGCAGCTACGTAACCTCTAGGCAACTGCCAAGATACTCGGTGGACGTATGTGCAGGATGACGATTCAAAGGAGGAGAAAACCAGGCAAAAGGTCAAAAAAAGAGGTCGGAAGGTTCAAGCTGGATGAGGACATATTTTTAATGAAAACTTTTGAAACCTGTCTCCGGCGGGAAGCTTGCTCCGCTCTCTGGCCCGGAATCCGTGCTAGTTCAAGTTGAGGGAGGGAAATAAGAGAGAGTCAAGAAAAGAGGGAAAAGAAAAAAGAGAAGCAATGAAAAAGCAACCGGTAGAATTTGCACCGGAGGGGCGACGTAACGTTCTTCCACGAATTACCTCGGCTCATCCCTCCCTGAGGAATAAGACAGAGACAGAAAAATACAAAGTCACATGCGTATAGACAAAGAAAGAGAAAGAGAGATCCTTAAGAGTAAAAAGGCAATGAACTGAAAAAAAATTGGACAGAATATAAAAAAAAAAACGAAAAGAGAGAGTCTCGTGCCATTCCTATCCCTTCCTTCTGACCCGACTCACACCCCCCCTCCCACCCAAAAAAGCAGCAACTTCCGTAACTCTAGACTCTCGGCACGATTTTTCACTGATTTATGAGAAGTCGCGCTGGATCCACCGAGAGGGGCGCATCTAACCTAACCTAACTCAAAGCAACCCCATGGGGAAAGGGAACGAACACCAGGGAAAATCAGGGAACATTAGGGAACATCAGGGAACACCAGGGAACATCAGGGAACACCAGGGAAAATCAAGAAACATCAGGGAACACCAGGGAACATCAGGGAACACCAGGGAACATCAGGGAACACCAGGGAACATCAGGGAACACCAGGGAAAATCAGGGAACATCAGGGAGCACCAGGACCTGACCGTGAACTGTGACTAATTGCGCGAGGGACGCGTCAAACCGGAATCTCGGTTCACGTCCCGTTGCTCCGGAAAGCTAATTCATTCGCATAACGATGGGGGGGGGCTGGGGTGGTGGTGGTGTTTAAGATTGTCCCACCGCAAGTATAACCACCCCAAGAGAGAATCAAGTGACATCGAAGTATATGAATCTGGCGATACGTATATATATACAGGGTGTCCCAGAACTACTTTTGGACCGGAAAGTGGGTGATGGCTGGAGGTGCCCTGAGTATCCTCC
>JARQSU010000329.1:643014-792768 GCA_030142265.1 Calameuta filiformis
CGGGAGGGTACTCAGGGCACCTCCAGCCATCGCCCACTTTCCGGTCCAAAAGTAGTTCTGGGACACCCTGTATATATATATACATATACTCCTTCCTGCATGTCAAATGTATACATATATGTGGAATCTGAAGTAACGACGGCTGTCAAGTCTGAGCGGTGCGGTTCTGCCGAATGTCTCCCTCTGTAGAGAGAGAGGGGGGGGGAGACAAAGGAACGAAAAAAAAGAAAAAAAAAGATTGTAGTATCCTACCCCATCCATATCGCAAAGGGTAACTCTAGCCCGTATAAACAGTCGCTCGACAAGAAACCAGCAAAAAGCACGAGGTGTACTAATATCCAAGCGGCAAGGAACATGTTGAAAGCATTAGGAAGTTTCTTGCCGGGATCCAGTTGAGCCTCCAGTCGGATTTGGCTCCGCTGGCTTCGCCATACCAACCGAGAAATTAGAGGCAATCATTCTCGACTTAATCAATGCGCGACTTGAACGGTTTTGCCGATTTTACTGATTCTCCCTCATTTTATCCCTATTTTGCCCTTTTTTTCTCACGGCCACTACCCCTTCCATATACTTTATCCAGCCTGCTTATATACCGATATACATATATACGTGTATGTATTTATTTACTACTGGGCAACTTATTGCTCGTTTACCTATATCTTTCTATAGCTATATCTACACGACTACCAACCCCATTACCCACATCCCCCTTCACTACGAATCTAACCCTTTGGGATATTGATCTGATGCCCGCAAGACTACCTTGCAATTTTCTCCGAAACCACGCTCGAGATCTTCTTGATGAGATTGAGTGTTCGATGAAACGTGCTATCGGGATGAGGGGTACCGAAGTGGGGGGGGGGGGGCATAGCAAATTTTAATATAAAATATTTTTGATCACCATAGATTTATGGTATCGATTTTTTTTTTTTTTAATATATTGAGTTATGCAAAATATATTATATATAAAGTAGAAAAGTATATATGAGTATACGTGTATATTGTTTTATGTATACTTTTATATACATATATATATATAATGTAATTCAGAAAAATATACGTGACATGTAGACTTTGGTTCTTTCTTCAAAAATTAAGTTTTTTCTCACTGAGCAAAATTAGATACAGACAAAATTATTTCTATAGGTATAATACGAATGTGAGACTATCAAAGTCTGAAATATATTTGTTTTTTCTTTTTTTTTTCGTAATTTTTTTTAATGACTGTCGCAGCGCACAAAGTGTGCATACTTTGCGTAACGAAAAATTAAACGCAATTAATTCCTTTTAATGTTTTATCAAAGAATAATTTATTTTCGAAATTCTAAGCGTACACGAGCAACTGTACATACATATAAGTGTCCAAGTGTTTCAGTGTTTCGAAAATCGTTGAGCGTGTTTCGGATACTCGACACGGACGTGAATCGTTTTTGAAAACCCGAATTTCGTCTATTTACGTGAGAAGAGTCGATCTCGCATGCTTTCCTGTTATTTAATCCTGTACGTGGTATACCTATATAGGTATATAAGTGAATTGCGTTCGTCCTACGTTGGCTGCTCGTCTGCCTACTACAGTATCTATCCACTGCATACGTATATATCTCTCTTTCTCCTAATCGTTTTGGATTTCGTGTTACGAAGTTGTTGAGATTATAAATCCGAGGTAAAACGTGGCACGAAGCATGTGGAAATTTTCAGTCTTGGCCACGAGCTTTCATGATGATTCATGAGTTTATGAAAAATAAAAAAAGACAACTGAAACTTGATTACATATATATAAATATATATGTATGTGCACCTGCTAATTCGTTATTTAACTTTCTATTTCAGCCGCCGATATTAATTAGCATAAACAAATTTCACTATGGCTCAAAATAGTTATGTATATTTGGTTAGGTTTTAACGTTCAAAGTATACGTTTATCTGCCACAATGGTACTGTGATAATTAGTCGGTTTGTATATAGACATTTCTACACATCGAGCTGTGGATTTTAGATAAGGAAAAAATGCCTCGTACGAATAGTAATTTTTTGTAAAAAAAATTTATTCTTATTTCTTTCGTCACGACTCTTCGACAAATTGAGCCACACGGAGATTTTGGGTTACGGGCCTGAGTCGGAATCCTTAAGAAATGAGAAGTTTCTATATCCACGAGTATCGAAGGAGGAGAAGTAGGAGAAAAAGCAAAGAGGAAGAGAAAAGGGAAAGTAAAAGAAAGGTAAGCGAAGTGGCGAAGGAAGAAGAATGACCGAGAGGAACTTCCGGTCCAAAGTGGGAAAACCATGAAGTATATAGGGAAGAGCAAATAAATTCCGACTGGCTGTGGTTGGTTGCCGAGGTTTACCTCGCGACGTGGAAAACGTACTGGAAACGTAAGCAGCAGAAAATACGTGTCGAATTAACGTGTAATTAAAAGCAAGCGATAAGAGCGACTATTTTCACTGGTGTCTGTATACGAGGAGAGACGGAGAAAAAAAATGAGTATAAAAAAAATAAAATTTTGAATGAACCAACCACAAGTGCATTACTCGTCAGTTGAGTTTGAAGTGTAATTTGTGGCGGATAAAAATGCGATCTCAAAGATATAGTCTGGGAAGTCTGACGTTCCCAGACGTCTCGACTTCGATCTCCACTCTTTGCGCGTTGAAAAAAAAAAAAAAAAATGAAAACGAAAAAAAAGTTCCACCCACAGGTTGCGAAAAGTGCAAAAGGGACCAAAACTGACTGGAGGCTATAAGCCTATATAACGCCGATCCTGTCAACCCTACTCGAGGCTGCGAGATGCCTGGCAGCGTATCGTTTTCAGCCGACGTAATTGATACCACTGAAAAGTCTCAGGCTTTTGCAGAAAACGCAAGAACCCGATAGACCGTCGATCCTAACCTAACCGTACGGCAGCCGTCCTTGATACTTAGAAACTACGGCGTCCCGACGCTCTCCGCGGGTACGTCGAGTTTTTGAGTTTCCTTTTTTTTTCCTGCCCATCGAACAACCACGAGAAACAAAGACGACGTCCGGATCCCCTTGGCTTCGAAGAAAGTCCGTGGAGAAATCTGCTAGATCTACTCTGGGCTCTGCTGCACGATCTGATCTATTCCTAAGGGATGATGCAAGGTACAATAGCGTCGCGGCGCCTTACTCGTAACTCAGAGCGTCGGTCGAACGAGAGAAGTTAACCTGGCAATTATGTCGCAACGTGGAATCGATCGGAATAGCTTGAAATTGGATGATGGGGAACCAGGCCAGTCGGTCCAGTCAGCCCAGTCAGCCCAGTTAGGCAGCCAAGCAGCTGGGCAACCATTAGGCAGCTGGCAAGGTACAAATAGGCATTCAGGCAGGCAGGCATAGGATTGGCGTCCGATTAACTGTGCATCAGGCGGCGCCCTCGACGCCTTCCGTCCGATACTCGGCCTTGATATTAAACTGTTTGAACTTGCTTTACGACTGTTCCCTACCGATCGATCTGTGAATCGATTTACAGATAATTTACGTTATCTTGCCTGAGATCATCTGTATCAGTTGTATACTTATATATTAGTTATATACTTCATATATAACTGATACATGGGTTTGGCTATGTATAGATCGTATATAAATAAAAGTTAACAGAGTTTTGGCAGGGGACGAATCCCCTGGGCCAAGTTGAAGATGAGATGCCCAGCTGTCACCCGCTGCCCTAGGGAAGATGCTGTGGAGGATCTCCAAGGAGTCACGTACCGATTCGTTTATGAACGCTCTCTATTTGGTTTAAAGAGTCTCCCCTGGTCGCATTTCTCTCGGCCCTGACGGATCAGCCGAATCAGCTACGGGCAGGATTCCCAATTTATTAATTGGCCGAGGGATTTCGATTTTACAGCTCCGATTCGTTCCGTCACGTTCTTCATCATCTGCTCTCTGTATTCCGCACTGTTTACCTGACGCTTATTCCGTCCGAGCAGCCTGAGCGTTCGTGCATTTCCGTGACCGTTCGTTCCCGTTCGTGTATTTCCGTGACCGTTCGCTCCCGTTCGTGTATTTCCGTGACCGTTCGCTCTCGTTCGTGCATCCAGTTGCGTTTGCTGATTTCACGCCTCCCTAAAAATGTGCACGATCCATTCCGCTACCGTTCCTTCTGACAGGTTCCGTCAGAGCTCTCGTTTTGACGGAACTGGAACTGTTCCACCTGAACTCCCAGTTCGTACCGGCTCGTCAGTTCCAGGTGAAACAAGAATCGACTGTCACCCGGCTGGCATGCGGACTCATGAATGGCTGGAGATGACCTTGGTTAGTTATCAAATTTTCGTTATCACTGTGAAGTTAATAAAATATGTGACAATATACGTAAATGACACAAGAAATTTAATATAACGATTCTGACAAAACGATTGAAAAACACAGACAGATTATTTTATAATAATTTATTTATACAGCTGAAGCGATAACGTCTGATACGTTCGATAACAACATTAACCAGTGCAGACAACCTGTGTCCGATATTGATATGAGCGATTGGTTTGATTTTCGGAGATTTTTAAAATAAAAGGACCCGTCAGCCGCCAAACGAGACGTAACGTAGAAGGATTGATTGATGCCTGCTGAAAATTGGATAGGACGAATATTCGTCCTGAGGCTGACTGCTGGCATTCGAGTATCGATATATATTGATCTCGTCTGCTATTGCCGATTGCCGATTGCCGTTTCGTACGGCTCATGAGAATGCACCGTGAGGTTATATCTCGTAATAGAATTAATTATTGCCAGGAACGGACGGCCAATTATTTATGGTTTTAATTAGTACAGTTCACGATGAAACATCCAACGCTAATTAGCCGGCATGTAGGTTCGCGTTTGTTCATAGGTGTTCACACGTGTCATCCCTCCGCCTGTCTCGCAACGATGTTCCTCATTGCTTAAAAAAATATATAAAAAATTATGACCGGCAAGTGAAAATAAATTTCGGGATGACTTATAACAATTTTTCTATTAACCATATGTGGGTATAGCCTCTTGGTTTTTCAGGCATACGAAATTTCCTTAGGACGTTGCCAGACGTGTGTTTGATGTCGCCTGTCGATACACCAGGCATTATCGTTGGGTTCAGCTAGAAAGGGTGAACCGGGCGAACCGGGCGAAATGGGCTGATTCTAGTGGGAGTCCCCAGGGACGCACCAACCTATCCATTCGCTTCATACCGGATATTTGCTAGATACGTGACGTTATTGACGCATTCGAGAAGCAAATACCAATATGTCGACAGCACCACCCTATTCTGTGCCGCATCGCCCCTCGCCGTAGGGTGGCGAAGGCAGCGACCGTCGGCGCTCGAGGTGGATCAGGCCAAATAGGACAGCGATCGAAAAGGTTACTACCTCCTTCAAGACTTTAGAACGAGTTCGGGCCGACTTCTAATATAACGGATGTCCTGACATTAACGTCACTCCGATATGTTACGAGCGAATGATCCGTGGGAGCTTAATAGGAGTTTATATATATATATATATATATGTGAGAAAGAGGAGAACGTGATACATAATTATTATCCTAAGGATAAATTCTTGAAAATTCTCTGTCGCTACTAGAAAAAGCAATTAAAGCCACGAAGAGTTTGGTCTAATTAGATTTCACCTATATAAGCACGTAACCAAGCAACTCTGCGGAATGATCGGATCGGAAACTCATCCATTACTTGGAGATTTGAAGTAAATGGTATCGCGTGGTTGGATATAGCTTTCTTGGCATTACCCTCGCTGGAAGTTTATAATTGTTATTTAAAGTCTCAAAGTACAGAAGTGTGTAGGGTAGTCACGGGGAGGAAGGCGAGAGAGGGAGGGGTGGCTGGGGTGGGAGGTCACAGGGAGAGAATCTCCTTATCCCCGTCGTCGCATCACTGGCAGTTCGTCTCCTCCGTCAACCCCCAATCCCCAGCCTCCTTCCTCAATTCACAATTAATTTAATTCTCTCGTATCAAGGACACTCGGTGGCGCTGCCTTAGCTCTAATTCGCCGTGAATAATGTCTCCGGGTGGAAGATCCAGCCAGCCAGCCGACCGACCAGTCAGTCTCCAGCCTCAGAGAAGTCCAAGGTGTACCTTGCTAAATGCAGATAAATGAGAAGCGTACCTTAATGAACTGATTGTCCATTAGCGGGATAAAGTAAGCGACCCCTAGAGTAGCTGCCAGCTCAAGGACGCTCTCATGGAGATGCTGCTCATGGATCCGTGGCACATAGGTATACATATTCACACGAGGATCTCTGCTCCAGTCACAGCGCGAATATATGTTCCTGAGCATCGCTACTGGGAAGTAGCAGCGTCTGAAGGGATGAATGCGGACTTGGAGAATGGTAATGGATCAGAGTGGATATGGCGGTGGGGTAGGAATAGGCAATGAGGGTTGGCTGCGAGTAAAGTCTAGGGAAGAATGGCCGAGTAGGGGGGAGGGAGGGGAGGTAAGATTGAGAAAAGAGGGGCGGGGGGGGCTGGAGTCCACGTCAGGACGACGGAGAGCAGGTACCGTTTAGACGGGCACTTTGATCCGAGCAGCAAAGGCGACGTCTCAGAGGGTGGCAGCACCCCTACGCCATTGTCGAGCCATTGTACGCAAACTATATTACAACCGGAAGTGGCCGCGTCCTCCCTTCCGGTTCTCGTAACTCACTGTCACGCGAGCGCCACACAATACACCCTACGTTACACCCCGACGCTGCATCCAACTGGCCAGCGACGCTGCTAGCTACTGGCGTCCCCTTCGCCTGGTTCCTTGTTCCTGAGCCATTGGGGTTCCAGCAAGCTCCGTTCCTCGAGCCACCCTTATCAGCCTCCCTTGACATAATCTGCAGCAGCGTTAACTGTCGAGGAGCAAGGTGAGTTCACACGGGGACCACATCGGGACCCTTGAAATTTCGCGAGCGACCATCTCGTCTCTGTGTATTTACGTCGCCGACTTCCTCTTCTGACGCTACGATGGGGGCGAATCGTAAACCTCTGTCCTTTTGCTTCGTTAATAGTGGAGATATCGGAGTCTGAATCGGCGACCTGGTCCGGTCGATGTTTTCTTGAAAGATTTCAACGTGTGTGTGTGTATCTTGGTCTTTTTTTTTTAAGTGGATTATAAAGTAGGCTAAGTCGACTTCCGGTGCGTGCACGGAGACCCTATTTCAATGAAGATCTGAATCTTTTTTCTCATTATTACAATTATACCCTTGAGTGTTGGTATACCTGCTTTCCTTCTGGGATCTTTATGATTTTACCTAATTCGCGACATTCTCAGACCCCACGAGCACACTAATTAATTTACAAGAGTTTTCGTAAACGCAATTCTTGCCTCATGGCCAGCTTGAAACTTGATATATTGACTGTTCAAAAATTAGGGTGGGTCTGGACTTGCGAGTCACATGATTCGGACCTGCACGGAAGAACTATCAGAAAAAAAAGTTTTCCCCTGAGATTGGGATATCAAAAAAATTATTTTAAAGGTAAAAATTTTTCCTCACACTGAGTTATCCCAAAATATCAAACTTACCTTAAAGACCGTACTGAATTTTGAGCGCCATCTGCATCCTTTGGCAACAGCAAGATCACTGAGGTTGCTCGGATCCAGGTGCCTCGAGCGATTCCAGGCAGCAGGAAAGAGGCCAACCGAAAAACCAATTACTTTTTTTCAGAACATGACGCGCGTCCTTGTTAATTCGTACTTTCAGCTGAAGGGCATTTCCACGTAGCTACTTAAGTATCCTGACCAAAATCCTTGGCTCTTGTCTTTTCTCCACAGACAGATGAATGTCTCAGTTATCCTAACGAGCTTGTCTCGAGGGTACAGGAGGGTTCAGATCGATGCGAGCTCCACCGCGCGGAGAGAACCTGAACCAAGGAGACACGTAGGACGACCTGCCGGGATAGGCAGACATTAGGTACTTACTGTCTGTCTAGGTGGGACAAACTTGAGGTTTTACCTACTTACCTCAAGGCGGATACCAAAACCACCAGTCAACTACGCGAGGCTCGAGTCTGGAGTCCTTATCAACCGCTGCGTCAAGGATACTCAAAGTTTTCGATTCTGAAGAATTCTCGAGTCCGTCACTCGGCAGCCATCTTGGACTGCTGTTCTGACTGGGCCGATAACAGTTCTGACAGGCACTTCGGAACATTCTTCTGGATCGACCTCGGGGTCCTGAAGATAATAGAGAAGCAAAGGGTGAACTTCGATTCGGTGCTTGGCATATTCATTAATTGGAAATGCGCGTGGACGGAGGTGACTCCTTTATAAGGGCGCGACGGGACCAGACCGTAAAGGTGGATGCATGGAAGTCCCCTGAAAGAAAAGGGTGTGAATGGAATTTTGGGGTAGGACTCCAGAGACGGAGGGTTGTCCTCCGACAATAAGGCCGGTAGACTCGCGAACTCGCGACTAGCTGGCTGAGGTATAGGGTGGGTATATACCGAGGAAGCGAACGTGGAAGATCTTTATTATGAAAATTCAAAGGGGAAGATGACACAATATGGCGGCGCGCATAAAGTGTCGCCTAAGGCGCCGCTGAACGTCATCCTGGGACCCCCGTAAAGACGTCTTTATGAAAGTTTCAAAGGTTCCGCGAAGCCCAGACCAGTCTTCGCCAACTAACCAAACCAGCCGCCATCAGCAACGGCAGACCCGAAAATATGTGAATTCGCAATAAATCGTAGGTTCGCGTAACCTCGAAAATTTTTATAACCCATTTTCACTTTCGTACGTCCGTCATTAAATTTAGTTCACCGTGTATGTAATTCTCAGACTTTTTGCTTCTTCGATTACTCATACTCCGGCTGTTCCACTCACTTGTTCCTATATAACTTTTCGATGGCTCTTCGACGAAAGGATCTGAAAGATCAACTCTGGCTGTGTAAAGAATTCAAACTCCTTCTTGAATTATTAGCAAGCAGTAAGTAATTTCGAAGTCTCAACAGTCATGGTTTTAAGTGTTTACATTAATAATCATCCCTCTAAAAAAAAAAACCAAAAACTCTGTTAATTCCAAAAAAATTGAAGGATTTTCAGTCGTGTCAGGAGCTGCTTTTCGTTTCGATTATTCGATTTCCGAAAATGCCACTTTGGCAAATTCAATCAATCCGCCCGTTTTTTGTCCGTGTAAAATAATTTTAGGCCCAGGATGATCCTTGAACAATAATTGGATATTTTGATATTTCGATAGGTCGATCGCTCGATATATCTCGATATACCTCGGTCACTGTCCATGTTCAGAGTGGTTGCCTGGTAATGAAGTGAAGCAAGTTCATAGAGGAGATCCATTTAGTTGGCCCTTAGGCCCTTACGTCCTTACAACCCCTACGAGGTAGAAGATAGCTGGCAACCCCTTGTAACACTAGCCACCTGTACGCCCTCATTGTAATAGCCGGGAAGTAGCACTCGGCGAGAGTTAATTCGGTTCGGGTATACGTAGAGGGTTTTAATCGTGGGATCGAGCTTGATTAAAGTTAAACGGCGCTTTCCGCGAAACAAAAGCTGCTCCTCTCACCATTCTTTCCTCGAATAAATAGTCTTCGGTTGAGCTCGATTGCGAGAGAAAAAGAAAGTAGTGGCAGGGATCGGGGAAAGTAAGAGAGAGAGACAGAGAGAGAAAGTAGTCCGGTAAATGTTTTCAGAAGTATGAATGGAAGAAACTTTTCGTCAAAGGTTCTCGTGGGACTTTCTATGGTGAAAACGAGAAAAGCCGGAAAAAAATGATTTAGGAGCCGGAATTCAAATGGGGAGAAAAAGCGATTTTGAACTTTTAACAGGAAATTTAATGGGTATACGTTATACATACTTTTCTGTGTTTCCTCGATTCTTCGGTATCGTGGATTATCGTAGTTTTGCTTTACTTATGTAAATTCTTTTTCGTTTCTCTGCTTTCTTGGACTTTGCCGAAATCCCACGGCATTCGGACTGCCTTTGTAATTAATTCGATAATCAGCAATGCTAGTTGCAAGAGGGAATAGGGAATAGTCGAGGGCGACCTGCCATCTTGACTCGTAGCAGCCATTAGAGTGTGAAAAAAGGTGAATTCAAATGGGGTCCATTAGTGCCAAGCGTTTATATGATAAAGACTCGCCCTTAAATAATATTTATGCACCGTGGAAAGGGGTCCCATGCAATAAATACGAAGCGTATGCTAATTCGGGTCGTGACTCACTTTCTTATGGAAAAATTGCTTCCATCCAGCTACCATCTTCCATCCTTCCGAGAGAGAAAGAGAAAGAAACGGTCCAGGATATAGAGATGAGACTAACTGAGAAGATGCAGGAGGACGATGGGCGAGAGATAATAAATAAGTACTGAATCCGTCGGATGTCGATCGACAGGAAGTCCAGTTGGTCCGTTTTTCCCTTCCACCTCTTTCACCTTCATTTTCCACCCTTTAGCCCACCAGATAAACTCACCCCCGTGAAACCAGACAAAATATCCTCTTCTTACTGCGCTACGGTTTTCGATATTTTTCTTCAGTCATTTCGAAGAAAGTTGGCACCGTTATATTTTTTCCAGGACCCAGGGGAGAGAGCGAGAGAATTATTTATTCGGATCCTGGAGCAAAACTCCTCAAGGACCGCAGACGTGAAATACATTTGAGCTCAAGTTCAGTGAATGACCATAGACATACCGGGTGATAAAAAATAAAAGCAACTTAACGTAGTATAATAATAATAATTTAGTGCCATATTTAATTCCGTCCCGGCAATGCGAGGCCGACATAGCGTCCCAGCAGATTTTCTAGAAGTTAAGGCGACGTCCTCGGATGAAGATTCAGGACCACTTCGAGTTATCGAAACCTCGCGAGAATCTCAGTCGGGTGGCGATGAAGTTGGAGATCAGTGATTCTAGAACGATTGAGAGCATTGATAACCTAAGCCCTAAGCCTGATGGTCTTGCTGACATAGAGCTTCAGTTTTCCACGCATCGGCTCGCAATACTCGTGATTTCCTCATTCGGTAATCCTATAGTCTCGGTAGGCCTCTCTGGAAGACACCTGAGATAAATAATCAGATCATCAGCATACATGAGATAAGAGCAGCGATGAGATCAATAGGCTCCCTTCAGGCAGATTAGAGATTCTCGGAATTCAAGCACAGAGATCTCATCCTAAGCGACACGAATCGCTTGTTTAAGGTCACCCAGACACGTGTAGAACCAACTGAGCGCAGCATCAGAAGGGTTGAATTCCCGCAGTTTACTTATTGTTAGTAGCGCATTGTGATCGGCTGATCAGATTTATCTCTTTTGATTCATCGGATTGCGCTGCAGCCTCTCTGACAAGGCGCATTCTACGTCCTTTCTGGATATTTAACTGGAAGCATATTCTTCTTGAGACGTTCGTTATCAGTCAGCAAGGTGTTAAATTTCTTGTGTAAATTCGTTATGTCTGCCGTAGACGAATCGAGCTTAGTGATCGATACATTCAGTTTGCACAGTCTAATTGACTAAAGTACGTCAAGATGTGAACTCATCACGCCCCACGCAGGGCAGGTACCGAAAACCTCCTCAGTACCGGAAACCTCCTCAGTACCGGAAACCTCCTCAGAACCGGAAACCTCCTCAGTGCCATTCTGGGAGAATCGCAGTAAAAGGCTCGTTTTAACGCACCAAGTGTCAAAGTGATGCTTAGCTGTCGTGTAGTGGAATTTTCTTTAGTATTTTATACACGGTAATAGGACAGTGCATATAGAGATTTTGACATTCCGATTTAAAATTTAAAGGCGTACATGAATTTAGGTAAAATGTGATATAATAAAGACAGTCAGAACTTGGGCTTGTTAGATGGTAAAATCCAAATGCACTGCGCCAGACGAATTAGGCTTTTGATATTACACAAAATTGTTAAGTCATATAGAGACGACACGAGTATCCAGAATTCATTCGTCCAGAGAGGAGAGAGAGAGAGAGAGAGAGAGAGAGAGAGAGAGAGAGAGAGAGAGAGAGAGAGAGAGAGAGAGAGAGAGAGAGAGTCTAATGCTAGCTACAGAGTGTGCGTGTAAAACTAGATACAAAAAAAAAAAGAAAAAAAATGAAAACGAAAAGAAAGAATAAGTCGAGTAGAAGAGCTCGAAAGGGAAGATACGAATAGACACATTTAGCCGCTCGGTTGCTCCCGTATCTTTCCCGGTTCGGAGTGTCTCCTGGATATTCGTCGGATGGTTGGATTCCCGAATGCTCGGTGGGGTCGCTGGAGGATCGAAGGGACGTAAGAGGAATAAAGTAGGTAAAATCGAAGGGAATCTCGTTCTTTTGAATTGCCTAGCCAAATTTTCGAAGAAATTGGCTTTGCCGGATGTCCTAAGTGGGTTCAACCCTCCATTAAACCGCTCCCGTTTATTCGAGCGATCCGAAGCGCCGGCAGGAGCCGAACCTGAATCGGCGGAAATAACCGAAGTCTTTTCAAATTTCTCAAAGTCTCCGCGTAAACCAGAAAAAACTGTCCACAAATTTATAAAGCTTCGTTCCCTACTTTGTAAACGTCTCTCTCGTACACGCTCGAGGTATCACACGTGATCCTATCTTTATCCACGTATGTACCTACATGCTGTCCTGTGTCTGCAGGCACGTAGGTACCTCAAGTTACGTGTCTTCGACCGAGTGGCGGCGCCACAGTCATTTCTCTTCGATAAAATGGCGACCAGTTAGCTTCGCTTGCATCGAAGCTTCCGCCGGCGAGCTTTAGCAGTGTAAAGCTCTTCTGGCTGGGCTCATGCTGATCCTCCATTTACTATAGCCAGTCGACCTGTTCCGCCATTCTATGTTTTTTTATCCTTTTCTTTGTTCCATGTCACCAGTTGACGTACAGAACATCACTGCTGTCGAGGGAAAGGTGGTGGAACTGCCTTGTGACATCAAGCCAACAGGATACGATACCCTCTATATGGCATTCTGGTTCAAGGACGATAATGGAATACCTTTTTATGCGTAAGTAATACTTTGTTACAAAAAAAAAAAAAAAAAAATTGATCCATCTTTAATATATTTGAACACGTGTCACGAAATTCGATATCGCGTAACGTTAAGTACCGGTTGAGAAATACAACAGTCGCTTCGTGAATTTCTCGTGGAATTTATCCATTTCAGACTCTCGTGTGCGGTTAAAAATAGATTTGCATTTTTCACGAAAATATATTATTAAATGAAATCCCTCTCTTAGCTCCTCGTCCACTGGGCTTTTGCGTTTTTGAATTTACCTACGAAATTCCTCTATGCATTCCTTACGCAACGTCCTCCAGCCTGCGCATTCCTACTCGGCGACCCTTGTAAATAAACAGATATTTTTTTTATTAATTGATATTAAAAAATGAAAATTGCCAAGAAATTTTTTTCAACGGAGAAATCGCGCAATCATATTCTTGCGGAATCTGAAATATTCTTTATCGTTTTGAATATTTGTCACGGCAAATCGAACCCGAGGGTGACGCAATATTAATGCGGTGACGAGGAATGGCAGAGGCTGTGAGAGGGAATGACAGGGGTCGCCCAGGGTTGCTGGACGAGGGGAACGAGGAAACCGGTGCTTTTTCGATATTTTCCGTAATTTGCAATCGGCGAAGTTTCGCAATTAAACTGCGGACTCGATGCTCTCGCGAGGGTGGGTGGGGGGGGTCTGGGGGTGGTTCCAGATTATTAGAGTGTGGCGATGGGGTAAGTGGGAGGTCAGGCAGAATTTGGACATTTCAAACCAGTCACCCTGAAACACTCGTAAAAATAATCGGTATCGACGAATATATATATATATATATATATTACGAACGTACCTTTGATTTTTGCCAAATCCATAAATTTCATTGTTCACGTCGGTCAATGAAAATTTTCGAGTAAAATTTAAAAGCGTCAAACTATCGTTCCCCTGTCGCCCTTGATTTCGCGTATTCTTCAAGGGCTTTCGGGAAATTCGAGTTCGAAATGCGATAGAAACGGATCGAAAGTGTCTTCGATTGTCCATAAGGGTTGGCCTGGGAGGCTTTGTGCTGCAGTGCAAGAGTCTCTACCGTAATGAGGGGTTTTAGGAGTGAACTATGACCTACTGATCAACCCCGTGGCATGTAATTATCGCGTGTCAATAAATTTCAATCGGTTGGCAACTCGACGTTGCCGAGATTCGCGGCGCCAGCTTTATCGTCAGATAATTGATAACGACTCCCACGGTCCTGGCTTGTTGCGCTAACGAGAATCCAAGGCTCGTCGTCTCCCTTACTCCGTTTTCAATTCGATTCTCTATTTTCCAGCCGACTCTTTCGAGCCGAAAGAGAAAAGCAAAAACGCAGATGGGAAATGGAATTAAATAGTTTGCGTATTTAATGACGACTGAGGATACAGCAAATTTACTTACAAAGAACAATTAAGAAATTCTCCGACTCGAGAAACGCTCGTTCTGTGATCAACAATTAACCCGGTACCTCTCGGTTATATATTTTATTTTAAAAAATACTCCCGTCGTATCTACGAACACATCAAGGCTCGTTTAATCAAAATAAAATTTCAAATATTCAAATTACTTTTTCCGTACAACCAAATCGAGCCGTCTTTGCGTCTGTTCGTAATGACTCCGTATAGCGAACTATAGTACAATACTAAAAAGTTCCTTTTGACGTATTTTCAATATACTTTCCAGAGATTCCGCCAGAGGGTGAATCTTCTCAGACACTTTTAACCCTGCTCTTTCACGGCGCTAACGACGTTCGCGAATCTTATAAAATATAAATGACACGTAGTACGGACCATCCAGTCGTATGAAGAGATACCCTGTCTTATTGTAAGCAGACTCGAGGAAACGTTAACACTGCGGTCAAAGTTCATCCACATGGTGCGGTAGTCTAGATAAAAAAAAAATAGCAAGTAAATACAGCGGTTGGTTACCCAGGTACTTATCGTGGCATCTCATTAGGGCAAGTATCCAAACACTGTAGGACATATTGATGCCATCTACAGGTATAGAGAACTACTAATTATAACATACCATGCAAGGAGGGATTGGAATGCCAACTATGCGGCTGTACCTGCCTGACCTGTAGCTAAACGTAGAGTTGGAGTTGGTAGCAGCTGGCCGAGATAGAAGGTCTAGTAGTATCTGTTATCGCCTGGTGTTATCAAACGTTTATACCCGTGGCGTTATCGGTGGGCTTTTGTGCGTGCCGAAATGCGTGGCGAGTGACTGTGGGAGAGGTCGGGAGGTCGCGCGATCTACAGGTCTATACAGATCGTTTCAAAGCTAACACGAGCCTCGGAACAGACTCGAGAACTCGTTACTCGCTCTCAGGGTGAATTCGTTATCGTCAGAGGATTTACGATCGAGGTCGAGTCGTAGTCGGTTCTGCTGGTATTCTATGAGCTGGCAGCCGGCACCTCGTTCCTCCTAGTAAATGTCAAGAGGTCGGACGAATCGGTCTGCTTCTTAGATAAAGGAGGATTTTAGGTTTACGAAGCTCGAACAGTCCGCACGAAGGATAATCTGGGTACGTCGTGGAATAGAAATATGATAAACCCGGTAAAGGCAGATCCGTCAGTGTTAGCAACCCTTAAAAAAAATATATATATACGCATTGTTATCTCTCGCTTACAGTGCCGTGCTTGATTATATATTTTTATCTTTATTTCGCCCTTTATCTATTACTGTCTTCGTGCGATACGTGGGCGACGCCTAACAGAATTTCTTAAACGCCGCCACCCCTTTCGGGTCGGCGTCTCGTTTTTCGTAAAGTCTGATGAAATTTACTGAACTCGAGTTAGCGTCTTTGTTCACGGCGAAGAACAGCCTGAGGTTGCTCGTGTCTAAAGGGTTTGCTTCTTCTTTGTTGAAACATGCTTCTATAAAGAGTATAGGGTTATCATGGTTTTGGTCGCGGTTATGACGGGGATGATCCTGGTTGTGGTTTAGTGGTAAGGACTGCGGCTGGACTAGGTGGGAGCCATTACGTGGGACAAAGCGTGATGGGTTGGAGAGATCGATGACACCGGGTGGCATTCGCGTGTCTCCTTGCTCTCAGGGGAAGAAATAGTTTGTGGCGGGCGAGATCCTTTGAAAAAAAAAAAAAAAAAGTTTATCACGGGGAACTTGTTCCATGTTCTCGTGGATGAATTACTTTGCAGTTACGCGGGTCCTTCTTAATGGAAATCGTCTAGCCACCTTCAGTCTGGACCTACTCACTGGCTGACTATATCCGAACGTATCTACTGTGGCCCCAAGTTTGGGCCCCCTTCAATGCTACCGACGTCGTCCGTCGTCAGAGATCAGCGTCATTCAAATTTTCGTGTCTTATCAGCGTCCTCGAGTTTTTTCGAACTTAAGACTATCAGATTCTTCGGGGATGTCGCCGTCAATTCGCCAGGGACGACAGAACCAGTATGGCGTCCGAAGGATACCCGATGATTCGGGAAGAGTAAGGGTGGTCGAAAAGTAAAGATCTTCTAGTCCCGAGAAAATTTGGATATTCTTCAGAATGTAGGTAGAGGCTCGAAGCACCCTTGGAGAATATGGGATGCCTGCACCCTGGTTCTTGTAGAGGCACCCTAACGGTGGAGAGGTCAGCAAACAGGAATGAACTTCAGTACAAGACCTCAGGCTGCTGCTGCTGCTTATGTATAGTAAAGAGGGTAGTAACTATATATATATATATATGTGTATATACTTAGAAGGGAGTGGTAAGATGGAGGTGAAAAAGTGGGGAAAAAGGAAGGGCGCGAGATCGAAGGGATTAGGGACGGGGGGGGGGTCTGAAATCGTCCGGAAGCAGGGCACGTTGGGGTTAACTCCCCGTTGCAAACCGGACTTGATCTTTTTATCCGTTAGGGTCACTCGAGAAATATGTCTTTGATTTTATTCCCGGTTGCCATAACCGTGCGTTGGGCAGAGGGGTGGAAAAGGGAGAAGCCAGGAGGAATAAGGGGACAAGTGTCCCTTGATATAGGTACTGTGTCACTCCTTCGATTTATTAAAGGGTCGCTCCGGGGTCTCCGGCGAATATCCAGGAAAAAAAAGTACTTTCACTTCAGTGGTAAAGGGTTTGGTCCTTTTTCAGATCCTTCTGTATTTTTCTTTAATCCTCCGATAGTTTTCCTTACAACTTTTTTTCCTCTCTCACGATAACCATCTGTCTCCTCGCCGTTGAGCCGAACCTCGCTGCAGTCCATCTCGACGATCGGAATCCCAGTCCCAGCTGCCCTTTGACCTAAGGGTCACGGGAGGATCCTGAGAGGCCTGTATTTTCCCTAGTTCGCTCCTGAGACGTAAAATTCAGCGGGGCGAATATCTGCGGCTATCGCCCGAAGGTACATCGCGTCGATATTCGAGGAGTCCATAGGGGCTGTGGATGGCGAGAGGCTTATGTGCCGTGTGCGTCTTGGGGTTCGTTTGGAGGATATCAAGGGTGCACCGAATCCCAGTTTAAAGCGAAAAAAAGGTAGAGGGGTTCTTAAGGAATATTTCAGCCCCTACGAAATTGCCAGGAAAATATTCGGGACGCGCTCTGGGTGCCGGGAAAAACTTTGCCTAATGCTGTGCGGCTCATTTTCGTCCGGGACACCTTCTATGGTCTAGAAACGTTGCCGGAGGCCTTGAAGAGCGAAAGAGAGAGAGAGAGAGAACGAAGGTGAGCTATAAAAAGTAAGAGAGATAGAGAGAGATAGAAGGGAAGTTGCATATATCAGTGCACGCTCGTGTACAGTAATATAGAGTGATAGAGAATATAAAGGGTAGCACAGGGTAGTACAGCTAGCAGGTAGGTTGGTAAAAATCCGAGGGCGGCCCGGCATAGTTTCAACCCCATATCCATTACAACCCCCGTAAATCACAGCAGTCCACTCACCCTCCTCTCTAGACCGGGAGAGGCTCTAGGGCTCTTTCTCCCAACTTTCTCCCTCGTGCAAGACACCCTTAGCATTACATGGTAAATAAGCGATAACTACGACCACCCTCGATCCATAATCACAAGAGGGAGAGAGAGAGAGGGAGAGAGAGAGAGAGAGAGAGAGAGAGGATGGCTATTGGAAGGTCCGTATGCCGATGGTAGTGGTAGGCCTGGCGTGCAAACCAAAACCCACGTCCGTGTCTATACCGGCCGGCATGCAACCCTAACAGCCATCGTCGACACTATCATCCCCGGGAATAGATTATAGAAAATTTCTAGATTCGAATCACATAATGTGTCTGCGGCCCGAACCACGGAACAACCTCCCACTATCACCCACCGAACGCGAACTTTCACCTACCGATAGACGAAAGGGATACGTGCTGCGATACCTGATTCAGATAAGTCGAAATTCCCTAGGAAACCCAAGGGCTCCGGCAAACCCATTATTTTTAAACCCAACCGCGCACCGACCCCATAAACCCTCCTCGTACGCGGATTTTCCTTTTTAAGCTACACCCTGTATAACTATAGTATATGGTATACGGATATCCTACATACGTATGAGGCGACGTATTCCCTGTAATGATCGTTCCCTTATGGTGCACGTAACTTCGCCTAGCTGCGCTCGTAAACGCTTTACTGCACCTTTTCCACCCTTCGAAAAGCGTCGTTTCCCAGCTAACTGCTAACTGTTGGCGGACCTGGCGCTCCACGTTTTTCTACTTTTCAACTGGCTGCAGGACGAAAAGGACTTTGTGCACGTAACTTGGGAGAGATATAAAAAATATTTGTGAAAATGGGGAACGGTGGGTTCAATGGAAAAACGCTTTACGAATTTACACGTGTAAAATCGTATCATTGGCATCGATATATTTTTATGGGTCTTACGCAACGAGCTAAATCTCTCTTCGTATTTTTTTTTTCTCAAAAATATTAAATTTCTCACTCCTGAAGCTGCGAACTTTAACGCTCTCTGTCATTAGGCTCGTTTACTGTTACGGTCGCACGGAATATTCGTCGTGCAGTTTCTACTTTAGAAACTCCTATTTGAACGTGGTTGTCGCAGCCACGACTCGTGTAGATTTCTATCGCGACTATTTGTGCTTCGATGCACAAACAGATATTTCTCTACCGCAGTGCATAAGCTTAATCAATTTAGAGGAGAAAACGACTTTGGTTACCACAGCCGAGGATTTGTTGAAAAGTATGTATTTTTGGGAATTAACCAATCGCGAGTTTAAAATTTAATTAAAAAAGTTTGCCATGAGGTTAATTGATTTTTGTGAAATTATACATTTTACTGTGTCCTTTTACTTCGTATGGGCTGTCGCGTCAAATTTTTTTATTCATGATTTCATACGAATTATTTGGGTCGGATGACACGGCGGACATCAAATTTAATATAATTTAACCTGCATGTCTTAAAATTAAATTATGGTATTTTCGTATCAATCTGGTACTTCACGTTTTGGTTATTTATTGTCGCCTGGATAATCGCCGTAGTGTGTTGGATTATTGATTTGTTTCATGTAAAATTAGCTGACGATTATGCTTGGTTGTCGGTGGGGGGTAAATTAGGACGCGAATTCACGGGGAAATTTACGGGGTGGCATCAAAAGTCTAATGTATTGACTGGAACGGAGCTGCTCGGTCTTCGTGGTCCACCAACGGGGTACTTTACTCTTCCAATTTTGCAGAATCTACAGAATTAAGCTCATCTCATACCTTAAACACCGGGGAGACCGATGGGAATTTCGTTACGTAAAAGACACATGTGTCACTGTAAGCAACGCTAAGGCAACTTTCACACTGATTGTTGGATTTTTCAAAAGAAATTACCTTTAGGCAAAAATATTAATTTCTTATTGGATAAATGACTCGTTCAAAAATTTTCGATACGGACACACGAGAGAAGTTTTTATATTTTTCTTATCTCTCAAATTAACTGAGTGTTCTGAATGAGCAGGGGATGTCGTAAAGTACTGCGAGATATGATATTTAACACAGCGAGCTAAATGTACAAAGATCCAATTTAAGCTCTGCAAGAGATCAGGGTTCGGATAGGTAATTCGTTGATCCCCCGGTAGATAAGTTTACGATCAGCCCTAGGTGCCAGAATTACAGGAGACGTGCGGCTCAGTCTCAAATGTTGACAGTTATCACAAATTAATATTGATAATTGATAAAATTTTTATCAATCGTTCCTTCTATTATTATTATTTATTATTGATATCGAATTATGGGATGTTATAAAAACAAGGTAAAAATTTTGTAAAACGACAGCAAAGGTTCCTCTGGACTCCTGACGTGTAATTAACATCCGTATACGAGGCTTTAATTCGACGCAGCGTCCCGTGGCGATCGAATAAGGCACCCGGTATAGACGCTACTCGACGCCATAGTTGTCAAGGGATGCATTGAGTGACGTGTGTAAAATTGGACTGCGGTAATCTTAGGGGTCGAATAGGCTGCTGCTGCTGCAACGGGGTAGCACGGTTCGGTGAAGCTCGGATTAATTAAAGGGGTTGACAGGATTGCGGTGAGTGCACGTTACAAGCGGACAGTGTCCGTAGGTGGCGTCGCGACGCGACGGGACGCCTCGGTTGCAACGTGAAGAAGAAGCCAATCCTATCCATATTGAAAGGATCAATGCGCAGTTGGGTAATCGGGAACTATTTTTTCCAGGATAACGAATTCCTTCGGCCACAATAAATCATTCTCATGTCGCGTTATCGCGCAAATGGCGAACGTCGAATGTTCAATCGGTCATTGTGAAGCCGCCATAATAATGTTGGCCCTTCTGGAAAAGGGTTGGAAGTGTTAAAAGGAAGAAGGGTCGGATGGGGTAAAAATTTCGATAGGATCTGCAGCGACGAACTGAATAAAGTGCGGTTGTCAAGAGGATTGAGCTTCCGGAGTGAAGGGGTTAAGAAATATAGTAGCGATAGATAATTTATGTAACGGGTGTCCAATTTCTTGACTCCTCGATTACCCTATTTTATCTTACCTCTTCGGTGACTTTATTATTAACGTCATTCCCCTATTAGGATGTTTAGCCGAATACTTGAAATTTTATCGGTTCAATCGTAATTATTAATGATACTTTGAAAATTTGATTTTGGTTTCGATTAAGCAATTCTGAGTATCTTTTGGAAGACGCAGGCGAATTTCGATAATTTTTCGACACGTGCACACGTGTGGGTATAGGAAGCCGAATATCCTCGAGCACTTTGGGGAAAAGACTCATATCCACCTGCAGCCCGACTCATCGATCATGCGTGCCAAAATATCGAGAACTTATGGATATTATTTTATGCGTGTATTTTTTTTTTTCGACAAATACAATGAATCAGTCGATATGCCGAAGGTTACGCGTTATTGGAATTCTAATAGGTTGATATATGTGATACGTTTAGGTAGGTGACATATAGGATAGAAAATTACATGGGAGTCTATTTTGAATTAACGTACTGAAGTTAACAGCTTTGTGTGATTTATATGGTAAAATTTACTTGTGTCGATGATTTAATATTCTTAATGATCCTGTATGTCTATACAAGTTAATAGTAATTTTACGCGTATACTACTTTGAGTTAAAAAAATGTCTTTAAGGGAAAATCATTACAGGAATCGGACTTCAGTTCGAGTAAATACTTATTTGCGAATACTTATTTCGTGTATGTCGGTCTCTGTCGCGCGTCGCGACGCTTCTAACGAAATTTTCGAGACGCTCAATATGTACGTTTACATTAACGTTAGACTTGTAATTCCTGGCTTAGCAAATCGTGTTGAGCTACTGAGTCATTAGGGAGTACACATATTTAGGGTATATAGGGGGTTGATATATGTTTGCATAAGTATATATGTACGTATGATATTGTATGTTACAGTAGTATGCTATATGCTATATGTAATAAGTATATACCATATACCAGCCATTACAATATATTTTATATAGGGTAGAAGCATTTGTACACAGACGTGGCTGGAAGTTTTACATTTATATTTTTGTTTTTTTCTTTCACGGTACATATACTTGAGTCTGAAATGTTTTTATTCGAAGTCCTCGATATGTATTGATTATCGATAGGGAACTCGTGAAATTGATTTAAAAAAAAAAATTTTTTTTTATATCGTCAACTTTTAAAATATTTGCAGCGTTCGCAAAATAGATATTCAGCTACCCCGGGGCCATCTTGCGCGATGACGTATCAGATGACTGATTGGACGGATTTTTCTCATCTGGCATCTTTGATCTCCTAATCGATAACGAAGGAAATTTTCTGTGCTTTCCGATAGTGAGACAGAGTCAGCGTTACGGGGTGGGGAGGGGGTGGCTGCATCGAGGGTGAAAACTCGGGGAGTCACTTGGGTGGGTGGGAGTAAAATTACAGGGTGGGAGGATAACAAGAGAATCCACAGAAGGGGTTAAAAATTGATGGGGTTGTTTAGTGTAAAAAACGGCTGGTAGAAATCTCGCGCAAGCACGTCAAAATCCTTGGCAAAGATTTTGTTTTCTGACAACAAGGGGTGGTCCCAGAAGAAACATTTAAGGTTAGGTAGACCTGTTTGTCCGTGCGCGCGCCTCTGTAAATAAGGGATAAAGGGGATGTAAAGGCAGGTATAAGCATAAGGGTGGAAATGTTAAGGGTGCAGGTAGTAGTTAAAATGAGGGGTGGTCAAGGGGATGTTTCCCAAGGTGGAACGACGGCCGAGGGGTGCGAGGAAAGCCGCGCGATCCCCGATGAAAGATGGGGGTTGTTTCTCGCGCGGTAGAAACACCCCGGGAAAAGGGAGCATTTAAAGCCGCGAGGCAAACGTTAGCAGGGACCAGGGGGGAGGCTGGTCCGGGCAATGGCTGTCGTCCATCTCCATTTAAAAGGCGTTCGCGGGCTTCTCTTTCCCTTTAAAAATAGAGTCGGCGGTGCATTACGTCCCTGGACCACTTCCGGCGTCATCCGAACATCCAGGACTTCCGGTCCAATCTCCAAAGAGACTGCATGGTTTACGTAACTATAAGGTAAAACGAACTGCCTTCTCTTTCGTAGGATCCTTAGAATTCTTCCTTTTCTTGCTTCTTCTTCCATTCTTCACTTTCTCTCTCTCTCTCTCTCTCGCTCTTGCTTAAACTTAAGAAACATCTAACTGGCGAAGATCCGATTGTCGCAGTATTATTGCCCTCCGGCTTTTGACTCCACTAGTCGATTCGAACTAACGACTGGAATTCCTATCCAAGTTTCTGCCTCCCTTAGCCAGTGAAGCTTTTCATGTCCAAAGATCCTTTCCGCCCTGTTGCCAGAGAACGAGAAATGAAGAAGAAGGAATCCTGCGAGAAGCTTGACTGTGTTGTACTTTTATTTTTTATTTATTTCTTTTTTCATTTAATCGTCTCAGTAGTTCTTAACCCGCCATATCCCACTGCTACGTGTCCTCTTGTTCCCCCGGGTGAAGACTCGCGAATTTCACGAGAATTCCTCCCTTTCAAAGAGTCCGTACAGCGAAATTCGTTTACTCCCTAGCAGAATCCCTTCGATCGTTAGTAACTTTCATGATTTTCTTTCCTCGCCACCCGTCAACGGTTCCGTACCTTCGTCTCGTCCCTGACAAGAGCCGAGCGGCGCGCCGGCTTTTAAACACTCTGCCCCCTTGAATTATGCATAAATTCGGCAACGTGGCGAACCTCCCCCACCCGATCCCTCGTTGCTTCGTAATTGTAGGTATTTACGAGTGTGCGCATGCGCGCCGCGCACAACGGCCCGTTTACTTTCCGCATGACGTACAATGCTTTATTAGGCGAGATATTTCAGCGCCGGCTATGCCGGGTAAATAACAATTTGGCCTGTCATTGGCGCGGCGCGGCGCGAGAGACTCGACGATTTATCGTCAACGAGCCGCAAACAACACAGCCAAAACTTTCTACCGATAGTAACATGCAGTTGTGGTTTCGACGTAGTAGAGAATATTTGCGCGTGTGTGGAGTCTGGCGCCCTCCCCCACTTTTTCCACCCGTCTCACACTGTGCCATAAAGTCATACAGGAGTGGTTTGATTTTACAGTAACAGCATTTTGTCGAAAATTTTCTCTCTGACGATTTCCGTTACCTCGACTCGTATTATTTTTTTTCTTCTTTCTCTTCGATCTACGCCCCTTGACTAACCTTGTAGCTTCCGGTGACGATGAAAGCTTCGCTTCCGGATTAGCCACTCGTTCTGAGAGTTAATTAATTACCAGGATCACCGAGAGAGGCGCCACAATGAGCCACCGATATACGAATAACGTTTTTGAACTGGCTCGGAGCAATTTCGAAATTGAAAGTTTTTTTTTTTTTTCTTCCTCCATTCTTCGACTCCACTCTCCGGGGCTGGACTTGGTCTGCACTGCGAGAGGGAGCTACCTTCGTTCGATCCTTTATCGTCCTTTAGGTACACACGTATATATTTATATACGCGAGTACATAGATATACGTATATAAAGAGAGACAGAGCCATCCACTCTCTTTTCCTCTTTCTATTCTCCGACATCGGTGAATTCGCCAGGGTCGGTTAGGGGGTGGACGGACAGAAGAGGGTTAGAGCTATAGGCTCTTTAGCGTGTATTAAAAGTTTCGGGCAGGACGAGCAGCCTGGCTAGGATACCGGATTGGTAGTAATTATTTTCAATGCTTTTTCCACCCACCCACCCACCCTCTCTACCCCGGTCTCGAAGGTAGCCTAACATCGCAGGAGCAGCGCAGCCTCCGCTCCTCGTCCCTCTTGATTCTCCAGCCTCCAGTCGAGTCCAGCCTCATTCAGTTTTATTCTAGGATATCCCCAACCGCGGTCGACCTACCGGGAGCGCAGTGGTTCTCATTCTGACATGTATACGTTTTCGACACCCCATATGCACAGGCTCTGTCAGTCCACGTATCCCGTAAACCAACTGCAGACCCACCATTTTCGCCTTTCGACCCAACCAGGCTAATCCTTATTGCTTTGGGCTGCACTGCAATACGCGCCTGCCGACCCACCACATTTTTCCAAACCTTCACGTTAAAATCTCCGCTGCGAATATCTGCGGGTTTCCGCACCCTCGACCTATCTCGATTCGTCCCTCCCCTCCCCCCCCCCGTCCTTCGTTCGGTTACCTTTTATTTTAATCCACTGGGAAATTAGCTCGTGCACGCACTCGCGCATGCGCATTCGCTTATACGTTCGTCGATTCGGCTGAATTCGCATGCGAAATTACTGAAAGTAATTCGCCTGGATTGTCCCGGCTTGGACACCTGTTACGTTTCGGTAGCGATTTTCGCGAAGCCGAACGAGAAACTGGAAATAGGCGGGCGCTCATAGGTGTGGGAGATGCGTGTGTGTTTACACGCTCTGGGGATATTGTGGGAATTTGCACGTGCTTCCCTCTGTTGATCAGAATTTTTGATAATTCATTTTTTTACCTTCTCTTTCTAATCCCCATAGTTATTTTCACTGTTTTCCATGGGGAAATGGGATCGACCGGCCGAGAAGATGATCGTTTGATATTTATTCGGGATTAAGTTGTTCCTTGTGAGAATTGATTTTATTCATTTTTTTTTTAAATTCGCGTATTCTTTTTTCTGCGAAATCTGCCGAGGGCAGAAAAAGTATACGAGAAAAGGAATAGAGAGCGGCAGGTGCGCAAGGTGTTCGGTAGAATTTTCCAAAGTGATTCCGCTGGTGGTTTTTCCATTGAAAAAAAAAAAGAAAGGGGTGTAACCTTCTTTTTTTCTTCTTCTTTGGAATTCCCTTACCCAACGCCACCCTTGTGAAATCTCTTACAAATTTGTAGCATAAGCGCACGTAGCCGGAGGGCGAGAATTATAGAAAACCGATGGCTGCCTCGCTTAGGCAGACGAAAGTGTAACGTTTCTTCGGAGATGACAAAATACCAAAATTTCCATCAATTTCAAAATTTCATAGATTTATGTCGAAACGTGCGAAAAACTTATGTTCGACCTCGAAACTATTCTTCATTATTATTTCTGTGTTCGTTTTCAGAAAAAAATTGAAATTTCGCTCGAACAGTTGACGCTAAAAAATATCTGACTTTTGACCTTTATTGGTGGTTACCCGGCTGGGTCAGCTGATTTGGCAGAATTTGAACCTGTTCCCTTACGTGTTATATGTTCTCGAACGAGTGTTGCATATGAAATTCTATATTTAGACAGGACCTTTAACCTCCACCTGGAGGAAAAATTTGTAACTATCCTTATATTATGATAATATATATTATATGTGACGTGTATACGTCACAGATATGCTGCGTCATCCCTTTTACTCATCACGCAACCTGATTCTCACTTTGATCTTAATTTTGTGTGAGCGGCGAGATTCGAGACGACAGGACCATCTTGAAACGGGAGGCTGCGACACACCCTTGCGAACAGCAGATCCGTAAGGAATGTACATTGAAGTGTCAACCTTTGTGTCTTTAGTCTATTTTCACTTATGTACCCTCCCCTGTGTATTTTCTCTCTCTCTTCCCAGTTTGGATTTTTGACAATTTACAAAAAATATATTGTGGAACGTGACGCGTTAAAAAAATTGACACCGGAGAAAAAAATTAATACAGTTTAAAAAAAAAGCTTTCTTTTTGAATTACGCGCGAAAAATCAATGACGTCGTTCCACGTAAATATAAATGATGGAACGTGACACGTTGGAAAAGAAAATTGATTCCCAAGAAAAAAAAAAAAAGAATACAGTTTAAAAAGCGAGACACAATACTTTTAATCGATTCGATTGATTATTTTCGATTTAGAAATTTCTAAAGCGATCGGTCAAGGGTCGTAAATCGATCAGTGCGTACGGGGCCGTAAACTTTAATGCATTTCGGTAAGTCAGAAAAGCGAAACGTGCATAAAATAAGGTAACGCGTAAAAAGGTTAAAATCGTTAGATCAAACGTGGCAAAACTGGCAACCAGTACGTAACGTGGAACGTTAGTCAAGCTGGCAGCACTGATTTTCAACTGGTCGAATCTCTGGCCGTGAAACTAAATCCCATTAGTCGAATTGTAAATCGTGCGAATAAAGCGTAACGGACACGAGCAGCCCTTTCACCGAATATCGACACTGTATTCGAGGATGGACCGTAAAGCCAAGGGGTAGTTTGCTAAAAAATAGATTTCCCGAATCCCACTCTTCCCTTTCCCTTTTTTTACCCCCACTCCACCCTCACTCGTCCCCTTCACGTATGAGAGCGTCCCGCTCGAATTTCCGCGATGCGGATCGTCGCGCTGAAAGGGAATTGATAGATTTATAGGGCCTGTAGATTCCAATATAAAAATATTATAGATGCGTTCAGGCTCGTTTGACGCGGACGAGCCAAGCGGACCAGGCTGGTCTGGGCGCGAGAGAAGGACGGCGACGACGGCGCCAGTAGGAATAGCAAGCAGAGGAAGGTAAAAGAGAAAAAGAAAAAAGAAAAAAAAATTTCGTGAGGACAGAATGACGGATGGACCAGTGATCTCCTCCTATTCACATCCTCTCGCCACCTTTATCCCGTTTCAGTCGTATATGCGACGCCCGAAACGATCCGCCTGGGACGACCGGATATCGTGAGAAAAATTTTCAGAGAGAGAGAGAAAATGAGATACAGTGCGCATGCGCGTTCGTGTAAAAGAAGGGCGCGGGGGGGGGGAGGGAGGGAAACCAGGAAAATCCGGAGTTGAAATTTATTCAGCTGGCGAAAAAGCTCAGTAGGTTTAGATAGGTATGAGCCAGCCAGATCTACCAAGTCGAATCGTAGCTGCTGACTATAGTAGCTACATACGTGCTATAGTATGTGGCAGGCAGAGCCAGAGTCTGGAGCTAGTAGTAACGTACAGTAGCTAACCGGGCAGACGACGTGCTCCCGGGGGCTGCTAATCACAAAACCGTGTTTCCCCTGTCGGTTATCGTCATTATTGCGCGAGCTGTTGGATTAAAGTCTCTCTGGTACTTGCCAACGTGAAAAGGGGTTACGTACTCCTACTACTGGTTAGAGGTCCTCGAGGAAGGTGGTGGGGATGACTGCCAGGCACTGGCAAAACCCCTTCAATATTAATTCCTGAGAAGTGCGCCGGCCATAACGAGACGCCCTGGGAAGCGTCGCTCTCCTCTTCCTTGGACCAGTTTCTTCTTTCTCTTTTTTTTTCTCTTCTCTCTTCACCCTCTTACGACTCGTTTGCTTGCATATTTAAAAGCCGTAAGCTCCAATACCAACGATGGTGCTCGAATAATTTTTTTCAAACTATTTTTTTTTCAAAATTGGACACGTGGGAAAATTCCGGAACGTTGTTTTCACCTACTTTTCGTTTAGTTGAACTTTTTTTTTTCTTCTAACTTCTTTTTATACTCCCTCGACGCGGTTACCCCGGCCAGCCAGCGTCAAGTTAGTTTTGAGTGTGATTAAGAAAACCGTAATGTGGCTTACTTTTGTAACCGTGCGTTATTTGATACTGAGACACTAGGGGTGGCTGTTTTTGGATGCTGTATATACAGACAATAGAGGGTGTAATCTCTGCCGTAGATGAAGCCAGAAAACAAGGGTGGTGGAGCGACCAGGGAAATCGAGGACTGTGGAAATATAATATGAAATGCAAATATTTTTATTACGAGTGGACGGGCGTCCCGACGCTCTTGTGAAAAATAAATAACGGGCTGACATTTTGGAATGCGTCGGACGTCGCATGTCCGCGAGCTTCTCGGCAAAATGACGAAGAGGAATACAGAAACTGGACCCACACAGAGACTAGCCCCTAAAATAATCTAGCTCTAATCACTTTAATGAAATTTTCGAAATTTTACCTAACAGCCAAGTTTCTTTATAAAATTTACCTAGTGATATACGTCAAATATTTTTATACCTGGTAGTCCAATATAAAGTATCTGGAATATCACGTATGTACTAAATGTATGATTCCATCATCCCCATAACAAATTCAAAATATGAAAAACAGAATAGAATATTTTTCGAAAAACATCATGCTAAACTAACTCTCGCATCTCTGTTTCACATAACCAAAAAAAAAACGTCGCACAAATACATTGAAAAGACCTTATTTTTTGCAAGACACAGAAACTACCTTGTTTTCTACTCTTAGACCTACCTGATATAATATACAGGGTGTTCGTTATGAAACGCACTGGGGTAGTACCGTTGTATTCCTTGTCAAATTCTAAGGAATACGTATATTTTAATTTTTTATTTCATATATCAAAGTTTCGAGATAATCAAGGTCGAATTTGCGGTAATGTGACCAATCAGAACGCGTTTAAATTGAGTGTACCTGACATTGTGAGCCAGCGCGCAAGGCCTGCTTACACTATGCCAATAACACTAAGTGTCCCTGTTTATCCGCATGTCATTGAGTAAGATACAATCGCTCTCTGTAACGTCAGTGAATTTCGGAAATATATGAAATAAAAAATTAAAATGTACGTATTCCTTATAATTCGACAAGGAATGCAACGGAACTACCCCAGTCTGTTTTACGAGGAACACCCTGTATATATATACACACAAACACAGATATATATATATGTATAAATATATCCCCGAGGCAAGAAAATATCTCAACGGAATATCAAGTAAAAAAATAAGCAGCATCTCCTCTCATGGAATATGATTGAGAAAAAAAAATAAATAAAAAAAATCTCCAAAATAAGTCTAAGCGTACGCTCAATGGTGATAAACTGATAATATAGATAACAACGTCTGGCAATTAAAATGGCGGCGATTTAAAATCCAAAACGTTCAACACACAAAAGCCTATTTAAGTACCGAGCGTGTACGCAAAACCGAATTGAATTAGGAACTTCCGGTGAACACACGACGACATTTGCATAAACACTGTGAACTCGCAGGAAACAACGTTGAGCCGTAACCACGTACCCCACATACTCACATATGTATCCGCATAGTCGCATAGTCACCCTTCCACATACTCGGCTGGAAGGACAAACGTCCCTGTACACGTGGATAGCACGTAGTGACGCAACTGAGAAACTCAGCTTTATCCGGTAAGAGAACCGCGGATGAGAAGACTGGAAAGAGCAGACGACGATAGCGGCGAACAGGAGAAAGAGAAAGAGAGAGAAAGGGTAGCTCCTTTTTTTTTTATTCCGAGGCAAAATTTCATGCCCGCCCCCCCCCCACTCCTCCCCTCCGGCTAATTCGCTCCTACACCCTCCTCGGGGAATCCCCAACTAATTTCGTGGCACAAAGGGCACTAATGGGCCACTTTGACCTGATTTAGGCCACTCGCCACCCTCCTTCCTGCCCCCCCTCGCCCTCTTTATAACCCTCTTTCAGTGTACAGCGATTCACATGTACATATGCACCTGTGCATAAATACGTAGACTGACTTAAGTCCCGTGTACATATGCACACATATGCACGTCCAAATTGAAATGCGTAACGGTGTAAAATTTCATTGAAGGAATTTAGCGTTAGCTCGAAAATGAAAAGTTTTTCGGGTTTTGCTCTGTTTTCTTCCGTAAATTCATGAAGCTCCTCGGCAATTCATTGCCAGTCGAATGTGAATCCTCGTTATTTCGAGAAGTGGAAAATATCGAGAAACCGACGTCTACCGTGAGCTCCCTTTGACGATAGTCAGTGGTTACGGCAGTCGTGAGTCAGCCAGAGCGTCCCCATCAAATTTGACTATGCCCTTAAAGGGGTTGAATTACGTAAGGGTACTTTGGGTATCTATAGCTATAGGCATTGTTTCTATGGCCTTGAAAATCCCATGGCTTTAGGTCTGTCCGTTCTCTCCATGAGGTATCCCCCTCTCCCTCCTCCTTTTAACCCTTCTTAATGTCAGTCAAGGAGTCGTATACCATTAGGGGTTATTTATTACGTCACTAAATATATTTGAAGGGGGTCGCCATTTCTGCTGATTCGATGTCTGCCATAACTCTGTGTTTATCTACTTTTAATCGATATCCTATCGTCTGTCTGGTATGCGCTACTACCACTTAAATTTTTTAATGCCTATCAGGGGCTAGGATATACGTCAAAAAGGAAATGGCGGTACAAGGTCAGTACGACCATTGACAATCTATCGAGTGTAAAGCGATACGCTCGTATTTAGGGAATGAATTGTTTTGATTTCTTTTTTTTTTGTGAAAAGAGGTAAAGAGAGTAGCGACGGTTTTAGGGACGAAGGTGGTGGAAGTTGGTGAGACCAAGTGAGACCGAGCGAAAGAAAGGAAACACTAACGATGTGCAGACGTGCACACGTGGACACGTATTTCGCTTATATATAATATATATCATGACTCTATATATATATAAGAGTATTCAGTGGAAACGGTAATGGTGTAGCGACCTACTTATTTTCCCGGTAAAGAAGTGGAATGATATATTTCCGTGCTGGCTTCCCTTTCCAAAGTTTCCACATGGAAGGGAGAGATTCGACTAGCTATCCCGGTGGACGATACCAGCAGGTTCGGGAACTCGGGAACGATACTGGAAACTGGGAGTTTAAAGCGATAAAAAGAAAGAGAAAATGGAGGGAAAAAAAATAAAAAAACCGATAACGCTATAGCGACACCTCGGATAAACGTTTCCTTTCGGACAGGAATCTTTTGGACCTTTTATTTTCAGTGGAAACGTTCGCCTAGGATACTATAGCAGCACCTACTATACCTTTTTTTACTGATACTTCTGCTATCACTGCTACTACTCTTCTATGTATATATATATATACATACTGTAGATTTATATATATACTGGTAGAAAATATCAGCGCTACTGGTGGTAATAATTGCAACTATCGTCGTTCCACTCTTTCTCTTACTCAGTTCCTCCTTCCCCTCGGTAACCGGTAACCTGCAATTGGTAATCGTAAGTACCAAATGGCAATTGGACCGAGTTTTAGGGTGGCGCACATTCGCCTCGGCCATTTTCAAAGTAAAATCGTAGTCCATTTTCCAGGAATGTAAATCGAGAATCCGGAGGAGTTTAACGTCAGTTCTTGCTCAGTTTCTCTAGGGGGTGGTAATCGGCCGGGAAAAGCACTCGGTTTGCTCCGTCGTTGCCTCCTTTTTCGCGGGGTTCGAGAGAGGGTTGAGATTATTATAGGGAGTTTAGGGGGTGAATCGGTAGTAGGGGTTCGTGAAAGGGGTAGGACTGTGAGAGAAGCCAGTCAAGAATTCTACCGGGTGCCGTGATACTCTTTATCATTTTTCTTACTTCCCTGCGTCTTTTCCCTCTTTCAGGGTTGTTCCTTCCGAATTTTTTTTTAGGGTGGATCCTTATTATTTTCGCAGCTTTCTCAACGTGGGGATGATAATTGTTATGGGTGGTTCTGGGGACTCATCTCGGGAGCGCCGTTACTAAAGAAAATTATACCGTCCAGAGAAGGCAATAAAGATTTTTGGAAATTTTGACACTCGTAGGGGAGAAGGGTGTGAATCGAAATGGAGAATAAAACTGGAAAATTTATCCCGTCCCAGACACATTTCCTCTGTTAAACGTAACAGTAGAGAAAAAAGAAATTTCATTTTCAAGGAAAAAAATAAATGTAATTTGAGCTCGAATTTTCGTGGTAGACTGAAAATTTAAAGATATAAAACAATTCGTGCGAGAATGAGTGTTAACGGTGAATACTTGTGATGCAAAAAAATTATTGATTTTTTGGTATAATATAATGCTATGGTACCTACTCCAGAATATTAAAGTCAAACTCTAGTTTTCTCTCGATATATGTATTTCTTTTGACATTCATTCTATTGATATTGACATATACGCATTAGGTTTATTCGCCATAAATGATTGCACACGTTGTCAATCGAATATGACATATAAAACTTTATCGAATCGACGAGAAGAGAATTTGAAAGTTTTTAATATATTTTTATTTTCACATTCAAATTTAAGTATATCTGTATATCGACTGTCAGGCTACGTTTGTACCCAGTTATGTCACATTGTCAGTAGATACGGACGGGTGATCGAAGAAAGTTTCTCTAAAGAATTTACTTGCTCCGAACGTGAGAAACAATATTTCACGTGGTTCTGGGATTTCGCGAAATAACATCGAACAACCGGACCTTTTCTTTAGGTAAAATTGTAGCCGCGCTCTGTAACAAGAAGTTAGAAAATTAGGGTCTCTACCGTTCAGTGGTAAATTAATTCTCGTACGTCACCGACAAATCGCACGGAGCTTTACCGTCTGGAAAGGACGAAAAAAAAGGCACGGTTCGGCTGTCGACGGATTTCACGCGGAATCGCATTAATGGCTGAAGAAAAACGAACAGGCGTCACGCCGCAATTCCTACTAGGAGCTCCTGTGCGCACCTATCGGAGGGAAAATATGTGAGAAAGAAAAGGAGGATCGAGTGGGTCTGGTAAATGAGTTAGACAAAGACGAAGAGAGAGAGAGAGATGCAAAATCTCCAATAGGAATAGATAGGGGTAGTTTGCCACTGAGTGAAGGGTAGTAAATATAGTAAGTCAAGAACCAGTTGGTGTTATCAGGACTTGTATCTGTTATCTAATGAATTAATAACGTCATCAAGACACCTCCACTGTGACGTCGCGACGCCTCCGAAAAAATTTTAATTTCCGTAGAACATATGAGAGCAATAGTTTTCTGTAGGGGTTCGACGTGGGTAAGATAGAAAAAAAAAATCAATTTTCAAAATGCCCGTAAATTCCTTCCTGTCGTTTAGGAAGTCATCAGATCCAATTGCAAGCTTCAACTGTGAACTCTCTTTGTGTTATCCGACGTCGTATCTGAGAGGCCCCAAGAATCAGTCGGAGATTCGATCACTTTTCGAAGTAGTCTGAACAATGGTGGACTTTGGAGTCTATCCTTTCATCCCTCTTACAGCATCCACCCGATCCGGCAACACTGTCATAAGAAAGGACTACAATAGTCAATCGGTATACCATCGTTAAACCGCATTCTTCTCCGTTACTGCAGTTCGAATCGTTTCGCAATAGGATAACGAGGTTCGATACCATTGGCTGATAAAATTTCTCAACTATTCTCACTTATCAATAAGAATCCTGAATCCGGGCTTAAGTTCCTCGTGCAGACAAGGCGGATTCCCATTGTTGGATACAGGACGATAAGCGATGAAAGGCTGCGATAAGGTTTTCCAAATTGCTGAAGTACAATGAATCAATCGAAATAATAAACGAAACGTTAACGGATCGTCAGGACGTCATCAAAAATGATGACGTCATTAGAAATTAATGATTAGGTCAGGTCAGGTTATCCGTGCAAGCACAGATAAACCAGGCGAAGCGGACCCAAAGTTCTACGATTACGTGGATGTAACTGGCGTAATCACTGCTGGGACCAATCACGACCAATCACGAGCCCGTAACTCCGAGCTGCGTTCACGGAATTTGGATTAACCGGAAGAGGGATGTTATGCGAGAGGCATAGGGTTGTTACCGAGTTGGTTTGGCAGTGCGGTCTATACTAGACTATAGTGAGAAACGAAACTATGGTGTCCGTGGTTTTAGTCAACCGGCCCGAAAATAACTAAACGTTCCGTGTTCCGTGTTCCAGGGGGCGAAAAGGGGCTGCGAATTGTTAGTCTGGGAAAATGCCGTGTGGAATCGGAATCAGGAATCGTTATACGGGCCATGTACAAGAATAGGGGTTGGTACCGTTTCGCTAACCACAAGCGATACTAACGTCACGTCCGTTGAGAGATACGAATTAGAGCGGAGTGTTAATGAAGGGAATGGGAGATCTAGGGGGACGAGGGATCGAAGATAAATTTGCAAACAGGAAATAGAAACGCGGTCCAAATAAATAAGGGATGAAAGGAGAGAATACGGAAAATTAAAATTGATGCTTTCTACTTGGCCACCGTATACATGAAATAGTTATCGTGGGAATTATCAATGGAGACTTCATTTACGTGCGAACTACAGAATTCTCCGTTGCGGGCATTTCGGGCGATTTTTTTTTTTTTTGTTGGTAACTCATTGTGCACTGGAACATGCGAGAGATCGCATTTCTGGAATGGTACCTAACGGTGGCAACACTGATCTTCTTGGTGGATGCTGTACCTGGCGGTAGAGTAGCTACTGGTAACGGTACTGCTTGCGGTGGCAGCACTGACGCTCTTATATACTGTGCTGGCTGTTGCACGTAAAATAACATGGAATACTTCGTCTGGACACAATAGTGGGTGGGGCGCGTTACATTCATCCCCCTTCATTGCCTTTCCACTTTGCTAATTGGAAACCACCCCTTCGATATCATACTCGGTAAGGCAGCATCGTTTAGGCAGGACGGGGGGGATGAAAGGGGTAGGTTTTTTCTCCGTTCATTCTTTTCTTCTCTCTCGTTCGTACTTACGATTTTTCATGTTACCCCACTGATATTTCGATCTTTCGCTCGCAATGTTCCCGTCGATTATTTCAAGTCGATTTCCTGAATAAACATACGAATTTCGAATCGTAACGTGATTAATAAGAATTCGATTTTTTAATTGAGAGAATTATATTGATTAACCAATCTCGCTTATCAATGTTTGATAACGCACTGTCGATTCTCGTCTGTATAGCTATCGGATGGATACACGTGTTTATTACTATTTTAACTATTTTTTCCCGTATCTTCTCTTCACGCCATTTAACTCTACTTTCTCAATAGAATCAGTAAAGTATCTGGTACTTGGTTGGGGTGGAACCATTTCACGAAGGGTAGACACGCGATGTCTGTTGTTCATGGCTGGTTAGATAGGTATTTATCTACTAGCCGTTGCAGTAAGGCGTATACCTATATATCTATATGAAGTGCCAGTGTCCGTAGCTACATATGTAGACTAGTTAGAAATTAGAAATCTATACGTCTCCTCTTTCCTACATTGTCTGACTAGGCTGATCCTACGACTACTTGACTTGGGAGCGTTTCCTATGGGAGTGGAAATGAAGACTAATTTCGAAAAAAGGGCCACGTAATGGGCGAAGGGTAAGAATATAAAAGGAATAAAAAAAAAAATATACGAGACCGTACCAAAATTACTGAGCTATAAACCCAATTTCGTATAACACAGTGTTTATTTATTTTTATTATTATTAGCGAATTATTTCTTCATTGACAGACGCTTCGCTATCCACACTTACGTTAGTAGTAGTTACGGCAAGATTAATTTCATGGTCAGACATAGTAACAAAGTGTACGTATAAATACCGAATGTTCGATTGGTAACTGTTACGAAGGAATTTGTAGCGCTGCGATAAGCAGAAAAGAAAACTGGATCGAGTTAAATTGCGGGAGGTTGTCGAGGGGACGGGGTTGGGGGGGGGGTGTAAAAAAATGAGAACTGTCTGAAAAGATATATTGTGTACACCAGGTATAAGAGGATCGAGAGAGAGAATAGGGAAAGATCGTGAGATCGGAATATGGGAAAACGAGTGGAAATCGGGAATCGTCCTATCAGACGTTACTTACCCTCAACCAACCCTTCTGTAAGTGGGACCCGGGAAAACATATTAAGGGAAGTTTTCCAGCTAGCGTTCTTTTTCTCTCACGAAATCCCAACACGATTTCCTCTTATCTCCTCGAACCTGCGCGAAGTTTTCCGCCCTCCTTCCAAATCACCGCAAACCTTCTGAAAATGTCGCCGAAAGATCGCGCGACAAGTCGCGCGATGCGTATCGCGCCTGATGTATAACTATATATATGTATATTGAGTTTTAATTTTTTATTTTCAATATTTCACATATCACTTTATAGCCCCTATATTTTCTGAACACCCTGCGTTCCGTAACGAGGTAAGCTAACGGAAGGGTTAAGGCGCGTATCGCAATTTAGCGACAAACGAAGAGTCGTCGGTTTCATCGCTTTAGGTGGCACGTACGCGCGAGCCCCTATGAATATGTAAAGCGACTTTAGCGTCGGCACGTCAGGTTTGCCAACTGAACGTGTTCCCTCCCCTCCGGGCTTCCCACACTCCGTGTCTTTATCTCGTTTGGACTTTTTATCCTTCATTTACAAAAATTTCGAATTTTCAATTTCGCGCTGTCCCCCCCCCCTCCTTTCCCTCACTCAAATTTTTCTGGTTTTTAATTTTCATTGCTGCTAATCTTACACGTAGGTATACGAGTGTATAGGTTTGCAGACTGGTAGGTTGGTAGATACGTACGACCTATGTACATACAGGAGCTACCAACGTACATTATTATACCAGGAAAACAGATTACTCGTCGTTAATAAGAATAATCAGGCTTACCAATTAGCGTTTAAGAACGGCCTTGCATAAACTCATCTGCTTTTGGCGGCCACGTTAATTAAATTAATAATGCACTCCTAATTTCTCCTAGACGCTCAGTCGCTCGCTCTCTGGTACAAGATGTTATATAGTCATAATCCTTCTTATTTTTTCCCTTGGTTTAATTATCTATCCTCAATGCAACTTAATTTCACTAGATCCTCTACGGATCTACCGATCGTACAAATACGTCGTATTTTCCCTTATAAAAAATCTATTTTCGTCTGGACATATTCATTTTGGACATTTTGGAATGTCCTTGCATCTCTCTTTCTCTATCACTCTATTCCATTTTACTCTATTACATTCTCGTGCCGCTCCGACTTCTGTCCTGGATTGTACCTACTAGCTTTTCACCTTCTCCCCCCCCCCGCCTCTCTCTCTCTCTCTCTCTCACTCACTCTGATTGTCTATCTGCTAGTATCTTTCTCCGTGCAGACCCTCGTCAAGAGAGTCGAAGAGAATTAGAGAGAGCGAGAGAGAGAGAGAGAGAGAGAGAGAGAGAGCGAAGATGGCGCGCAATGGAAGTAAGGGACGCTCCAGAGTGGAAATAAGGGGACCGACGGATCATCGTCCTCGGTTGAATCTCCATATCCTGCAGAGACACACGTGTCCCGGAATGAAATTAATGAAAATTCGCCGCTCGATTACGCGATCCTTAACTCTCTAGTGTCGCGTGGCCTCGAGTAAAGCCTCGACGTAGCGTCGGAAGTGACGCGTGACCTCGAATGAAAAGAGGATCGTTCGTTACGTCGGACATTTCTCGTAATTATCTTTCAGGGGAGTCACATGCCTGCTCTTGGACCAGGACTTTTGGAGGGTCACGACCTCACAGTATCAAGGGTGGATATTCGAGAGGGAAGAAGCGTGTGAGGACGGGCGTTACATAAGGGCCGATAAGGGAGGGGATGATCACAGGGCGTGGTCACGTGACTGTGCAACAAGAGGCGCAACCTCAAAGTCCCGCTGATCTCTCTGAGGTCGATGAGGTTTCTCGGGCCTCTCGAGCCTCTCAGGTGTCTGCAAACGGATAAACTACCCTCGGCACTGACTTACGTGGCAATATATAATATCCGGATTTTCATATTTGGTTCCTGGGAAAAGTTGCCACATAAATTCCCAGGCTCGCGCCGAGGGGAGTAATGGAAAGTCCCGCGGAAAAACGGAACTCGCCCTACGCCTGCAATTTTTTCCTCTTGACGTTTCACCCCTCGTTCTCCCCTCTTTCTCTTTCCTCTTCATTTTTCCTCGCTTTCCCCCCTCCCTCCCTTCTTCCCTTCTGGCTCTCCTTCTTTCACTTTAGATCATCCCCCTCCTCCCCCCTCTCCCCCCACTCCACGGCACGTCCTACCGGGCACCGAGCTGCTCCAAGTCACCCGAAGAAATATGCGGGGAACATAAAACATAAACCATAAACCGGTACCTCCAAACGGGAACTTTCCACCTTCCTTCTTTGAGGGACGATTGCGCTTAGCTTCTGAGACACCGCGATATTCAGCTACAACTGGCTACCTATCTGTCTGGGCAACCCCTTGGCAACCGTTACCAACCTAACCCGTGACACGACGGTCTACCCTCGTAAATTTATCCTTCAGCCTCTCTAATCAGACGATTCATCTCCTCTCCCATATTTTCAATTCGCGGCCCAAGTCTACCGATATTGTCTTCTAATAACTCCGAAGCTCAGAAAATCAATGCACAACACCCTGTACGGACTTACAAAAATACGTCGGCCGCGGTATTAAGAAAATTTTAAAACTCATATTGGCAGCACTGAGCCAACTTTTTTATTCAAAGCACCCAAAGACAACTATTCCCTTTGACGGGGTCCGCACGCTTCGGGCAAATAATCGACAAAGGGCTGACAGGCTTAAGGCCGCCAAGTTCATATAAATATATATATACATATACGTACGTATATATATACGTCATCCACAAGAGGAATTGTGGTGGAAACTTGCAAAGACCTACAATGCTCGAGGATGAAACTTGGAACAATGCGAGAGTGTCTGAACTTACGCTCTATAGATAGTGCATGGTCCGCGAGCATAAACTATACCTTACTGGGCTTTACGTAGAAGGAGAAGCGTGTGTTGCTCAAGGAGCATCTACGTGGGCTAGATATATATGTGTATAAGCGTCGGGACGCCTGGACGTCTGAAGGTCTCGGTTGATAGGTTGATAGGTAGCCGGCTAAGTAGGCAATGACGTACCTGTCTGACGTAACCTAGGAAACGGATATACGTTTCGGTATATGGGTACTCGGGTTATATGTCAGGTAGGTTAGGTTGGGTTAGCTTGCCAAAGAGCAGACAGAGGAATTATGCTAGCCCAGTGGATTTGCCTTGGAGGTAACATCATAAGTATCCAAATGGACCTTTTGACCTTGCTTAATTATTTCCATGCGCGACCTTGACGACCAATAGCACAGGCCGAGTTCAGTCCTCTAATTAGTCGCACTAATTAAAGGGATGATTAATTTCATTATCTGAAGTCTATCCCCGAGGCTTCTTGTTCGCTCCGGCTTTCTGTAACGTGTACAAAGGTACTTGTGTACAGAGATAAGATGGGTTATATATATATATATACATATATACAATCATATATACATAGATGTATAGTCATGCAGTAATTCTGCAAGGAATCGAAAGGACATTCATAGTCCTGTGACGTCATAGCCAGAAACAGGAAGCTAGACCAAAGTCCTCTATCCTGTTTTCGAGAAAAAAGAATTCGTCGCAAGGAATTTTGATTTTGCTAGTAAAATTTGAAAATACCGTATAATATTATTATGTTTTTCTTTTCCATATGCCGCAGACCAATATCCCGAAATGTCCCGAATTGGGAAATGCGGATCGTGTTACGTCCTTCGGGATTCGTTGTCCCAGGAACAGGACTCCCTGTGGAAACTGTTACGATATTATTAGCCGCGCTGTTTACTCGAGTAAAAGAGGAAAAGATGCGCTACGTTTCCCAGGGACGCAGCTTGGCGTCCCGACGGGGTCAAAGTTTCGCGTTATTGTCTCAGCGGTGTTTATGGCGCCTTGGGTCCCGGTCGCCGTTACGCCGGGCGTCCCGACGCCTCTGGCTCGGGATTAATTATCCTTTATCTCAGCTTATCGCACCGGGGCGAGTCGCGGAAAAATCGTCCGCGTGAAAGCGGTCCGAAATGAGCTGCTACGCCGGCTAGTTGGTCGAGGGCGTCGGGTGGTAGAACCAAGGGAGCGTCGCAGGTTGCGAGTGGCGTCGGGACGCAGCTCGAGTAATGCGCGACCAGGGCACATTTACCTGCAATTCAATTTATCTGCTGCGCTTTGACTTGCACTTTGAGGAATCGATTCGCCGATGTCACATTAATGGAAATTTCATATTGATAACGCGAAACGAGGTCCACTTTAATTTAAAATTAATCAAAGGCAACTTCCTGCATCTCAGGTGCAAACTGCATTAGTCGAGAGTCGCTCTGATAAGGACGTCTAATTAGTTAGCCTTGTCGTAGGAAAACTCCGAGTGGAAAGGCTTTTCGGTGTAGGGTAATAATGCATTTCTACTGCAATCCAAGATATAAGGGTTGGTAAATGGTCTTTAGGGGTTGCGGGAACTTGTAGCCGCGACGCCTATGCCAACGTAGTCATAACAGAAAGGGATATTGGTGCCGGCTATACTACGTTCTATGCGCTACGAAGGTGGTGTAGGTGTGAAATTTTGCAACCCTTGTACCGTGCCGGTAGAAATAAACAAGGCGCGACCCCCCCGGCAAATCGCAAAATAAAAGTAACAGGGTGAAATGCATTATCCATAAAACAGCCCCTACGTAACACTGAGCTATTGCCTGTTTTGAATACAAGGCGCAGCTCTCGAGAACCGATGCCGACTTTTCGCCAAGGGTGAACCACCCTCCGGTACTGTAGCCACTGTGCCAGGGAATATGCAATAAAATAGCGCCCGGACGTCGCAGGCTGGAATATCGCGTTCCGATGGCAGCATATGGGATTGGAGAGACGGTCGTAGGGTCGGAAGCTAGACAATTTTTCTTTTTATTTATTCACATCATTCGATTTTAATCTATTTTTCCATTTTCGCGCTTCCCTTCATTAATTTATGCTTCGTATCGCTTCGTTACTCTTTATAGCTGTCGGATAAAGGAGAATTTTTATTACCTTATCGCTTTACAATTTCCTTCCTTTTTTTTTTGCTCACATATTTATGTTACTTCGCACTGATACAAAATTTAGCGCACGTTTATTGGGAATCTATAAACCTTCCGTGTTCCATTAGAAATTTATGTAATATTGAAAAAAAAAAAAAAAAAATTATTTTTATAATTAATGGTAGATTCATTCATCCCTACAGTGGAAAACATCATCAGGAAACTTTTTTCAGCATAGTATATAAAAGGCATCGATTTCAGACACGAATTTCGAGTTCTGGTACTGAAAAGTTTTTTTTTTTTTTGTTTTAGTTACAAGTCGATTCCAAGAACAAAGAATCACTATGTAAGCGCGATGAATCTCGTGTATAAAAAAACAGTTCTAGTAGATAATCCAGTACCCAACAGACAGCCAATCGTGTAGAAAATCTATTAGAGAAACTACTTCCGGTTCCACATGTAGATACGGCGACTGGTGCAGCAGGGATGGTTTCGGCGTGTGGTCGAGGGGTCGTGAAAGAGGACCCACGGGGGATGATTCGGTAGTCCAGCGCACGAAAAGAGGGTGGAGGTGGCGGAGGGTGCGAGAGATGGTCATGGAATAGGGAGGAAACCGTGCTTGTCGGACAGGTCGTGATTTCGCTACTTACGGCTGACCCACTTCGCATTCATACCCCTTGCTGGTCGAAAGCAGCTCCTGTTACTATTGTTTGCACGGTGGAAGCTTGGAACACGACGAGTGCCGGATGAGGACGTGGTCGGGACACGGGGGTCAGGAGTCACGAGTATTCCCACATGTATATACGTAGACGACTAGATAAGGGAGGGGAGGGAAGGCTTCGTAGATACCGGTGAGATGAATCTGTGGAGTTCAGGGGTCGCATAACCGGGATTATATCTGGACCAATTCCCCTTAAATATATATCGGATCGGCGCCGCGAGGAAGCTGTTCAATGGTCGATTTAAAATTTAACAATTCGACGGGCTCTAAGCGACGCCTGTCGTTCTCATGAATATTTCAGGATGTTTCAATGGGAGAGACAGTAGTGGTGGACGAGGGGGGAGGAGGAGGGATGAGGAGGGAGGAGGAGGGAGGAGGAGGAGAAAGTGATACATTCAAACCTGTACTTGTCGCCGCGTCACACTTGTACATCCTGTTCATCGTTTCTCATTAAACTCCAGTATGCACAGCTATTACATTTCCATGAAGACGTTGAAATGATGTGTTTGGTATGCATTGAGAACGCTGCTGAATAATCGTAGAATAATAATGAGATAAACGATAGGATCGACAGTGGATAATCAATCGGTATAAGGGATTTCAATTAAGGCAATTAAGTCATGCAGGACAGGGTTCGTCTTTTCGGCCGTGTCCGATACTCGTATTCGTACCGATAGTAACCGTAAACGAAGAAGCTACCGTATCGCGAATTTCCCTTGACTTCCGGTGAACTTTCCAGCTCGTTCTCAGAAAGGATTTCGTCCGAGCAAAAACAATTGGCCCGAGAGTTTTTCCTCGAGGAAGAAAATCGCAAGCGAACGACTTTTATCCGAAACTTTTTGGGACGGAACCCGGTCAGAGCGACGCCGGGCGTCCCCGTCCGATACCCACGGGAGAATTCCGGAGACCTGGTTTCCGGTTCCAAAGGGGATGCACGCGCGGTTCTACCGGGCTACCCGGACGAGTAGAGGTTGGGATACAGCCAGGCGAATGTGAAGGAGAATCCAATGTATCATCGGCCTAACAATACAAGGGGTGGAAAAAAGCTGGGGAAAAGGGAAAGAGAAAAACACGAGTGAGCGAGGGGTGGATTCTATGGGGGTGGGTGTATACACATATAGGCAATGTACAGGCGTCCCCGGTAGGGGAAAGTGAAAGAAGCAAGAGAGTGCTGGGCGTAAAAGAGGGATGAGAGATACCGACCGAGAGGGGCGGGGGGGGGAAGAAGAAGGGGGGAGGACGAAGTGGAGCTTGATGGCGAGAGGAATGGAAAGAAGGTGGGCAAGCCAATGTTACACGATCGTCCCGTACCCACCACTTTGTTCGCAACGTTATTTATTACTTATTGAAGCGGTCTTGTAATTTCCTTGCGTGATGTATATGCGCGAGGAAAAATAATATCGGCCAGCTATGCATTATGTATCTGGCGTTTCTTGCACGCGCCGTAGAACTCTGGGCAGTCGCCCCTTATTTTGCACCCTTAGAATAGCCAACTGCATAGGGACTATCATCCTTACTCCACAGGGGTTGCTCGGGTCTCTACCTAATGAAATGAACAATGGAGCCACGAAGACCTTTCAATTATTCAAACGGCTGACGTTTTGCAGTGACGAGCGTGGAAGGGCGTCCACGTGGCGAAAGGCGGGGGCGGAGTACAGGGAAGGATAAACAAATTAGATTTACTTTTATTTCTGATAATAATCGCCTCTGAGCTCTTGCTGCTTTAACTACCCCCGATATTCTCAATATCGTTTCCGTTTTATATTCTCGCTTTTTTCTCTACCCCACGATATTCGAATGGTTACGACCCCTCGTGCTGTTTATTGCGACCCACCTTCAATTTTTGGACCCTTTCCTTTGAGAATTTCCGCGGTTGCCTGTTTTTGCGAATACTCGAAATATCGTTTGGTGGTGCGAAATCAGGGGTGGGATAGGGGTGGTACGGTATTATTTTTTCTTGAGTATTTACCCCATGGGGTGTACACTTAATTTTTTTTTTTTTAATTGAAACTCCGTAGAATTTTTTAATTCATTCGGACGTATCGAACTCTTAAGTAAAGTCTTGGAGGTAATTAACATCGCCAATTACAGTATAAGTGAACGCAAATATCCGGTAAGAATTCGGATTTGCAGTTTAACGATCTTCGTAAAAAAAAGAAAAAAAAAAAGAAAGGAAGAAAGTAGAATTTTCTATTTCAAGATAAAAACTTTTTCTGCTACCTTCGGCGGTCTCTATACCGCGATTCACGGTAGAGTGACTTTGAATTCTCTTGAAATTTTCAGAATCGTCGAACAGACCGGAAACGGTTCCAGCGTCGCGTTTCCGCTCCTCCAAACGCAATAGCATCCAGCAATCGGTTATCAATACCCAGAGATATAGATGAAAAAGCGGCATCGCAAGTTTCGTTATTAATTTTTCTATCAGACCCAATCATGTAAAAGTGCTTTCTGTCAATCGATTAATATTTTTATTCTCCTTCCCCCCCCCCCATCCCCACTTGACATTCATTTAGAATAAAACCTTTTCACCGAAAAGATACTTTCTGTCGAAGGTAAAAGCTTTCTGTTAAAAATTCAATATATTTACATACGTTACCTGTGACCTTTGCCCTTAAATATCCCGTATCCACCCAGCTACATCCCAAACCAAACCCTCGCCAATTCAAGGTACCACAAAATCCTAACCTTCCTTCAGCAGCAAACACGGCCTGACCTAATCTCATAAACAACCATACATTAGTAACAACCAGGATGACCCGACTGAAGTTCAAAGCGATCAAAGTGCCAGTAGTACCTGGCGGTGATAGTGCAGACACCGATAATCAAGAAAGGGTTGATTTTCCCTCTATTTGTGAAAAATAAAAAAAAAAGCCTCTATATCTACCCTGCTATAGATAAATCGAAAGGGTCAGCAGCCCTGCGCAAGGGCAGTAGGCTGGCTGGCTTATCCAGAGGATTTTATCCCCTGCCGGTTCAAGTAGCGACTCTCCCTGTGAGGGATGACCCCGAGGCTCACACCCATTAATAATCCTCAAGTTGGTTCGTATACGTGCAGCTCGGGTAGGTATCTAGCCACTGGAGTACCCATTCTCCCGTTAAGTGAAACAGCCACGCCAACCCCGGCGTCCCGACGCGCAGCGTCGCCCGCCGCCGCGCCGTAGGCTACTGACTTTAGCACGCGTCCCCGATTCGAATCGTACCAAACCTGTCCGGTACGAATTAATGTCGCTGCTCGATCGTAAAGCAACACGATGAACTGCTTGTCCTGGTCTTATCCAACTATATCTCACCGGTTATGTCCCTTATCGCATATCCGTGACACCTATTACGTACTTATATATCTAGATTCGTATGAAAATCGCGCTATATAGGCAGGCGATAAATTTTTATATAAATTTAATTAACCTTGTCAGGTGGCCCGTGTCATTTTCTTATCTATCTCGTACATCGCGCCATTCGCACCAGCTGCGTCTAATTTTCTATACCCTGTTCGACTGTATTGTTCGACGTAGTTGAATGACTAAATACGTTATGTATATATATATATGTATATACATATGTATATATGTCTATATGTGTGTATATGGTATATGTGTACAAAGGCATTGCGCCGAAAGCCAATTCCATCCGGAGCCTCGTAGAGAAGCTGTAGGATAGCAATTAGCGTAAGGTACTTTGCCAGAGGCAAGAGCGACTAAGGATAAGGATGACGATGAGGAGGATCCTGCAGACGGCATTGACAATCATCGGCCGGTGGTAATTCATCGGCTGAACGGGAGGAGCCGTGGAGCCGTTTGGGCCATTCAATGACTGGCCAAAGAGTTCGCCATTCGGCCTGGCTTAAGGTTCAATCAATACCGAAGACCATGTGATATCCGTGCGCCGTATTTCCAGGGCCGTTTAGTCCAAGCTTAATGACACCTGAACCGTAGTGTAATCTGGGCTTAAGCTCGACCGCCAAGCGCTCTGCGTGTACTATGGATACGTTGAAGAGGAAGAAAAAATTTCGAGATCTAAGTAATACTTGGCGAGTAGTCAGGTACTGGATACTACTAGCAGATACTAGGCCAGTAGTATCCCTTGACTCCGTACCATTCTTATGAATGGTTGCATAATTGAATAGACATGCATACGGGTGATTTTCATTAAAAATATTTCGATAGGTGGCTGCACTGAAATTCATTAAAATATTCGTACCGTGTGTATTTAAATTGGTCTTGAGTTTTATTTAAAAAAGAAAAAAGGACAGATCCTGTATTTTGATATGAACGCTGAGTTCTGATTGGGTTGAATTAAAAGTCTGGCTGAAAGGGATTATATGTTTTTAGACACACGCTTTTTGTCTCTATCTGCTTAATTTCGATATTCCGCGCTTGATGAGTCGAGACTCCGAGGGATCACGGGATGGCTCAAGTGCTCCTTTGATGTTTCCAAGGGGTTCCTGGCGGTTTATAAGCTTCTACCTTTTCGCGATAGACACCAGGTAGATGGATGGATGGAGTGCGGGTGCAAATAGGAGGGATGGTCGAATTTAACGGTAAAAAGCTTACTGCTATGAGATGGAGGGAATAGAGAGAAAACAAAAGATGGCTCTGGGCGATCCGGAAGGAAGCTGAGGAGGGAGGAACATGTTGATTTGACCGGAAGTTCCTCGATTCGAGTAAACTGAATTTTTATTAAATATCGAATTAATACAGCTACACGGCTTTATTTGTCCAGTTCGAAGATTCGACGATGTCAAGACCAAGTCTGTGTATCTATGTCTGTGTACTCTATGGCATAATATATACCTGGTACAAATATATGTAATTTATATTTATAGATATGTGGAGTAAGTCAAAGAAATCGTAAATAATAACTTGTTGGAGTATATTGAAAGTACGAAAGAGAACGTTCGAAGATATAGTATTTGAAAATAGAAATATTTTTTGAAAATAATTTTCCCGCCACTACATTGGTATGCGTAATCCAGCCGATGCTTTCGTGTGATATACTAGGCCAGAGGAGAACCCGCGAATGTTCGATAAACGTATATCATATTCTTTTTTGTAGAAGTTAGGACCAAATTTTTTCCAGCTGAAAATTATTATTCCATTTTTATAATCAGTCGTCCTAGAGCAGTTAAGTAGCGTAGCTGTGTAATTTGTCGGACGACGCTCGGCGTCGCATATTTTTACGGAACTTTCAATTCCTGCAGCAAACCTCCGAGTCTTAATATTGGATTTTTGTGTCGTCTAAGTGCACACAGAGAGACCGAAGAGAGAGAGAGAGAGAGAGAGAGAGAGAGAGAGAGAGAGAGAGAGAGAGAGAGAGAGAGAGAGAGAGAAGGCGCCTGCGCCATTGGCCTTCTCGAGCGTCACCACTTTTCTCTTGGTTCTCTTTATCTAAGAATATTTGTTCAGGTGAACTCAGTGAAATTGAAACGGTTGCATTTTTGTACCCCAACTAAAAGCAGCGTCGAGCAGTCGTACCAACTTTATATCCCTTCGTCCCCTACATTCTATTTACTTATCGCGTCGTATCCTCCCGGAAGAAACCTAATCTAACCTCCCATCCGCTGTCTTTAAGATCTCCGAGTAATTCAGCAATGGCAAATGAGCTCGGATGCTGCAATGTACCATCTCGCCACACAGTGACTACTACCGATACGTACAAATAAAATGAACAAGAAATTTCCCATTTTATCCCCATGAATCCCGATAAGAATTCCCTAGAAGAGACGAGAGGTTGAAAGAGCAATAAAAAAATATTTTTCAAAATAAAGAAAAAAAACTCCGAAAACATTAAATTCCCCTATGTAAACAGATAAAAATCTAGTGAAAAAATGGCAAACGCGATCGGATATCGCTAGGGTTTTTTTTTTCTTTCCGGACACACGTGACTCACGAAATCCGTGATTTACACTGACGCTATTTCGTACAGTTACTCCCTTTCGTACTACAGTCTCTACTCTAACACTGTATATTCCTGGATTCTGATTATGTACTGGTAAGCTAAACCATATACGTATCACCATGCGCCTACTCGTACGTGTACTCTAGGTACTTGAACTCTATTATATACATTTGATGGAAATACTATATACTTCCTACTATATACCTACACAAATTGTCATGTAATACATGTGTACACATATGTACATACCGTACCTCATTGTCCACACGTACTCTCGTCGTATCGTGTTATTCTTGCTTACATGATATTTTCCCACTACCTTCTACTCATATATACATATATATACTTTACGAATGACTCTTTGATTATGTAAAATATATATATACCTATAAACACACCAATAATACTGTCCATTTACGAATGACTTCACACATGTCACACGTGTCTCCTGACCATGCTCAACAATCGTTATCAATACGCCTATACACGTGTACATATGATTAACTGATTATAGATTTTACGTGGACACAAATACCATTCTCTTGAGTCTGACAGGCTGTAATACTTAAACAAATCCGCCCCTGGTGTCTACGGTGTGTACTAAGATGGTTAATTTGGCATTCCAAATTCCAATGACGTAACCGTGTCACGTGCCGAAGGAGCACGTGGAGCAAGCATACCGGAAGTCAATGCTTCTTCGCGTTCTCATCCAGTCTGACACCGGGACAGTAGCTCCTTATCCTGTCAGGCTGAAGTCACGTCTCGTGCGTCCCGGCAATTATCCCCCAGGAGGACGCGAGGCTCGTTAATCGTTCGCAGCGTTGGGCGACGCCCACTTCGTTTAATATTACGTATACAATCATTTACATTTACGCTCTACGTACTAAATACGTATACAAGGTGGGTAAATTAAATATATGTATTTATACAGGATGTTTGTTCGAGCTCAGTCAGTCATAGGGAACTTTGACGTAACGTACCTGTGCGCGATCCTTTGCCAATTATTTAATATACTTGGTGTACTTAATTATTAATGAGAAACGTGAGAAAACTTGGCGCGGCTTTCGCTGCCTAATTATCCTAAACGACGCGTAAGCAAGATCGCGTGACAGCTGTCAAATTGGCCTGGTACGTTTGTAACACGTGGTCCTGCATATAATTTGTATGTAAATATTTGTATTTTTTTTTTTTTTTTAATTAATTTTACACGCGCTCACCGACACGTGTCGTTTCTTCTTGAAGCACGTGGAACGAAATAGCTACTCTCGTTCTTAATAATTCGCAGCATCCCTTGCTCGTCCCTGTGTTCACGTGTGCTTTAAGAGAAAGAATGATGCATCGCTGTGGTTGCCTTCCGGCAGTGATTATCTTCCTCTCCTCTCCTCTCGTTTTACGAATTGTCCAGGACACTTTATACACTGCTTATTCTATCTTTCTCTCTCTCTCTCTTTTTCGATACTACTGCCATCTAGGTAACTTCCTGTTCTGCAGCCAGAGCACGTGCCATCCGGGAGCACTATCTTGTTTATACACGCTTTGTATCGCGGGGCAACCTACCCTGGAGTTCTCTACCCCAGAAAGTTGCAGTCGGATTTAAAAGGAGCTGTGATTTATATTGCGTCGAAGTAGAAATAAGGGAAGAGGAAGGAGAGGAAGAAAAGGAAAAAAGAGAGAGAGAGAGAGAGAGAGAGTGTGTGTGTGTGTGTAAACGGGAATAAGAGGAAGCAGGAAAGAAAGTGGAAAAATATTCTAGCCCGTGTAGCGCAGAAAGTGTTGGTAGTCAAAGTGGCTCCTTGGTCGAAACTGGAATTGCCGGGGCGTCGTCGAGCGTCGTCAGGCGTCGAGAGACGTTCGTCATTGGAATCCAACGAGCGTGCCACGACGTCTGCACCGCCCGCTGCGACTCTCTCTCACTCTCTCTCTCTCTCTCTCACTCTCTCTCTCTCTTTAATTACACATTAATGCTTTAATCAGGAAACTTGCCAACCAGCGCCGAGCTCGTATTTTCGCGTCAAGTTGCCAAGCGAAGCTCGGCTAGCAATATTATCACCGACGCTGCAGCGACGCCTGGCGTCCCGCGGTGCGCGCCCCGCGTCATTCATCGGCAACCTTATTGGCCGAACTTGCTAACTAATTTTATTAAACGCCAACTCGCCCAGGTAATTTTCACAGGAAAACTCGAGCTTTCGGACACACCGTACTTGCTCATCCGGACAGTCAGCCGGTCGATCGTACAATTAAGTAGATCAAGCTTACGATTAAAAGGACATCCTTCGCATTCACGTATCTCCTTTCATCCCCTCTCAACTTACCCTTCATCCTATACCTACGTAAAGATTCGTCGCACCTTCCCGAAACTCGAACCACCCCTAGTGAAAGGGTGAAAGTTCAGACGCAGAAACGTGTAAAAAAGGATACAAGCTGAACGAGTCTGCAGGCTCCTGGTAAAAATTCCTCGTTTCCGGTGGCCTTCGGCAGGTTTCCGCTCTGCTCCGCAGTTCTCAATCCCTTGGCCAAGGGACGTCAACCTAAGCTGAAACGAACTGTAGATTCGACTGCCCTAGGAACTTTTTGCTGTAATTTATTTTTTACGTCAGCGAAGTAACTGCTGGATCCCAGGAGCAACCACGTTGCTCAAAGGGAAATATATGTGCAGGACCATTCAAAGACTGATGGCTCGGTACATATGGATGTACGCGACGTCCCGACGCTCTTGGTCCTCCTTCAACCACAAAGGCGCCACTAGGCAGTCGCTAGCGTCACTCGACGACTGAACCACCCAAAGCTGTTACAAGCGTACATATAGTTGATCCGAAGTCCACCAGGTCGTGTCCCAGAGCAAGTGGTAAGCCAGCCATACTCTCTAAATAATTCAGGTTCCTGCTTTCCGCAGTGACTGCCAGTCGCGGTTGGAACGGAGGAGAAAATTTTGTCGCGACGTAAGGGTTCGCCATGAGGAGTCAAAGGTTGGACCACGGATGCTGGCTGTACCACCGGAAGACCAGAACCCACCTGTCGCGACCGGATTCCCACGACCCTCTAGAAAATTTATGAGACGACAACGCGCACCTTCTTCTGGGCAGCAATTTTATCTCTGACTATCTCTTTCCCCTCTCTCCCTCTCTCTCCCCCTCTCTTTCCCCCTCTCACTCTCTCTTTGTACTAGATGCTTCTACTTTTTTTCCACCCTTTTATACGTCATCTCGAAATAACCCTTGCGACTGTCATGACTATTTCTATTGTTTCTACCTCATAAGTACGTTCCTTTGTATTGCATCTTTTATTGTTTTTCCTGACGCCACGTCGAGCACGTTTCTACCGTGTTGCGTAATATTTTGATAATATTAATCGCGTACAACGTTTATCATATTTTACTTGTATTTTTTAGGGGATCAATTCCGATGATTTATGCAGTATACGTTGCTGCGTATGCATGGATAACATCTATCTAATTAGGATTATTCGAGATCAATGGGCTATATTAAATTATTTCGTCCATTTGATTTGTATGGTAGAAATTTCAGTTGATACACCGATTCACATATATATACATATATAAATGTGTTTGATAAATATGGAAAGGTTTCAAAATTCGAAAACGTGTTCGAAACCAGTCGCGGACTGACAGTTGGACGAAAAGCCTCGATAAAACGTATGTAATTTGAGCAGCCCGTTTACTACCCAGAGCCTTGCATTGGGTTTAACTTACAACCCTCGTCCTTTACACATACGTAAATTTAATACAGTGGATTAATTCGACGGATTCCACTGCCGTATGATCCTGAATTGTTTGGATTAGCAGATGGTCCTGCGCCGTTTGGCCCCGTGTTAAGACTCCAGTATTTACTTCCAGATTCGAGAAACAAGATATTCTCTGTTTGCGAGAAAGGAGAGTGTAGACTTTCCCGTCTAATTGAAAACAACGTGAAATTCGATACTGACTCTTCTCAGGATTTACTCTTGCTTTTGTTAAGGGATGATTTCTCGTCTGCGGCAACGACTGAGGGATGTTTCGAAGCAAAAGGTTAGAAAAAAAAAATAAGAAGTCGCGTTACGTTGAAACGCACAGTCACTTAGGACTAGAAAATGTTTACCTTGTACCTCGAATACCTTGCGTCGTCCCCACGCGTTATCTCTTATCAGAAAATCGTAAAATTCTGATATCCCTGCGTCCCGACACATAGAAATCTGGCGTGACAAAGAGATTCGAAAAATTCTCGAGTATGTAAAGTTGACTAGATTTTGGAAATACCACGTGACAGTGACGTCAGAAAAATTTAAAAGACGATTCACCTCCTATCTGCGTAGCTGAGAATGGGGGCATGTGTATGAATTAATAAGCGAGCATATGAGTAAAGACTGGCTGTGGGAGACTGTGACCAAATAACAATGGCGGATTTACAGATACTAGGGGGCAGCTAATGAGGTCAGGGGAGCCTCACAATGTAACTTAAATTCAGATCCAATTATGGCAAGCGAAATCTCAAGCCCCGGAGCTTTTCCACGGAAATATGGTACATCTTCCTACTCCCCGGGGCTTCCGGTTGGCTTTAATTGTTCATTAGGACGACGACGACGACGACGCTCGACTACCGACAGGACAACCCTTTCCCGCGTCCTACGGTCATGTAGACTGGGTGCGTCCACATGTGGCGTTATTCGCCTCTGGATAATAATGGAGGTTGTGTTAGGTCAGGTTATCGCAATCGTTCTTCGAGTGTGTAGAAGGCATTACGTTGAATAGCTATAAGCTATAGTTTGTGCGAGGAGGTGAGGAGAGTTTAGCGTTAGGGCGAGGGGGGAGCAAAGGGTAGACGACAACCTACACTGTGAACGTGGCTTAAGCCCACGACGCTTTAAATCTTTCTACGTCCACGACTGAACGTTGCACTCCCTTCTCTCCTAACTTCACCCTTCCCCTGACTCGCCCTCTTTTATCGTAACCTTCTACTTTCTCAGGTTCCACTTCCGGTACCTCCCCTCATCCCCCCACCTTGCCCCATCCCATACTCATCCGAGGATTTTGTAGGTGGTTACGTTACAAGGAATAATGGAAATTGGACTTTCTCCCTGGGTCAGACTTTCTTTATTTTTCTTCCTTTCTTTTTTTCCTATCAGTTGGCCCTCTGGAAACTGTATGTGTATATATATATATATGTATTGTTTGAGGCAGCGCAGTGTCGCGAGGTCATGGCAGAGACCTTTGTGTACTGTGTATATGCTGTGTCGGTATGTGTGTGCAGTGGCCGTCTGGTGTCTCCCTTATAATGTTGTGAGGGTCAAAGGTATCCGCCCTTATCAGTGGGTAGCTATGTAATTAACGGTCTCTTGTGCCGTGAAACACGTGGCTTTTTCTAACCATTATTTTCCCGCGGCGAACCCCCATGCGCCACGGCGGTTCGGACACCGACGCCGTAAATCAAAGGTCTGACGGACAGAAGGGGTTGGGGATGGCAGGGTCGTAGGTGGTTTGAGGGTCGAGGGGTTAGAAGAACCGGCGAAGAAAGGGTCAGGATGCGAGAGGGCAGCAGCCGGTGCAGAGGATACTCGGGGCTGCTACTCTGGATCCATTCTCACCCTTTTTCTCCGTCATTATTTCTTCCCTTCTTACCTGCACCTCCCCCCTACCCCTCCCGGAACCACCCCCTAACCTCGGCATGAATTTATCGCTTTATTTAAAGCTTACCAAGTAACACGAACTGACATACTTTTTCGCCGCGGAGTAATTTAGTGTCGCGCGACACGCCAGTGTCGCCTCTGCCACCCCTGTTCACCTTGTAAAACCTTGTAAACGACCCACGCACGCCATCTTGAAGCCTACGCGTCTAGGTGGGAGCAAAGTGGCATACCCAGTTACCTTCCTGCCTCGTGAGCATCCCTTATCCTCGTTATCGTCGAAGGGTTGAAGGGGGGGGTGCGAGGAGGATCAAAAACACACGTCCTTACCAGGAACAATTTCCCTCGTCGCGCTTTACGTAATCCAGGAGGTATAAGGGTTGCTCGAGACCCGCCATCTGTATTCTTCATGAGGGCCAACCCCCTCCTCCCGGCACAGCATCCTCTTCGACGTGAAACCAGCCCTTGCGTGCCGCATTCCCGGATCCGGTCTCGCAATAAATAACGCTCCTGGGCTTTATTTGATTGTCCGACGTCGTGCGAGTTTTACTACTGACGTTAACGACCCAGCCCTTTCGCCGACTATTTTTTTTTCTTTCTGGGCTCTCGAGCCATTCGCCGAGTCGGGGCATATCCTGCTTACGGCATCCCACTTTAGCCGGCATTGCAGCTAATGCGCCAGGTTCTCACCTACCCTTCGGTTTTAGCCTTCTTAACGGCAGCCAATTAAAATTCAACGTAGACTCTGCGACGATCCAGACATTATTCCCCCTTCGAAATTCACTTTTTGGGCTTTTTATCCCGTAATGCTTTTTTCCCATTTTACCCATTTGGACCAACTTGTCTGGCCTTATGGCTTTTGTGCTACTAGGCTTTTACGTGAGATTACCGTTATCCTCTCTCTCTCTCGCTCTCTCTCTCTCTATTTTTTTTCTCTCTTTTATTTTTTTTATTCCTTCAGAAAAATCTTGAGTCACTATTTCTACCTTTGGGGAAAGATTTGTAGCGACTCAGTGAAGACCCGAAAAGCCATTGCTCCCGGACGGATCAGATATTTATTCGACGATGCCCGTAAATGTCGCGCGAGCCGTTATTTATTTATGGATCAAAAAAGGGGTAAAAGTCGGTCTAGGGGTTGCTGTACGGCGGATGAAAGGGACGGGTTTGGCAGCCCGAATAATCGATCGACTTCACTGAACAGTCCATGCGAATACCTTTAGACTGTCCTTTTGTCCAGCATTAAGGCTGTGTGCGCGTAATGGATATTACCTAAGGTTTATACGTATCTCGTGTCCACGAGGTTGGGAGAGTGGAAATGCAATAAAATGTGAAGGACATATATATGTATATCAAATAATTTAAAATTTTTCAATTTTTCAAAAATACAAGGCTCTGCGTCTTAAATGCACCAAGCATCCAGATTGGGAGAGACGCGTTCGTCCGGCCAATTCCCTTGCGTCGCGACGTCCCCGTTCGCCGATAAGGAACCGACGCCTGTTTTTCTTCAGGGAAATGACGTTAGACCGTGCCGGAATTATGGGAGAAAGAAGAGGAAGGTAAAAACAGAGCTAAGAGAATAACAGCAAGTGGAAAGGAAGACGGCAGACGCCGGGCGTCGTAATTTTTAACGACGCCGCCCGCATTTAAGCACACCGCAAAAAGAATAAGTGCACCGCGACGCCTCCTTGCAACTCCTTCTAGGGATTCTAGCCCCAAGCATTCTCTAATGACCCTACACTAAGTACCATGAGTGAAATATGGATTTAATTAAAGATTGTTAAAAAGAAACAAAAAAATAATAATAGTACATAGATTATCAAATTTTTAATTAATAATAATTTTCTTATTATCTCATTTTGACCTGTGTAAAAAATAATTTTGGACGTTAGTTAAGACCTAACTAAATTGTCCTAACGATATCGCAGTCCTAATTAGGACACCTATGTAGGACCAATTTAGTATTGTTATTATTAAAGTCTAATGTCACACAAAAATAGACAATTTATTCGACTTACTAATCTTTACGATATATCCGCGCATATTTTACTGTCTGGCGGACGCAAAATTATTTCCGATACCGGAAGCCGGATTTGAAAATACGATCATCGGGATCCTCCAATAACGAGTACGACACTCTAACCACTGAGCTACTGACCTAATTTCCTTAAATATAACTTTTTATACTGATAAGATGTCATATTCTATTCATAAGCCTAACTGAAAATACGAGGCTAAAAACACCGTAGATGGATACCAAAATTGTAATCAGCTTCCCGATGAGCATTATTAAGAAAGTTCCAAAAATTAGTATCCGATACCAATTTAAATTCCCACCTGGATTCTATTTAATCGTTAACATAGAAACTGGCATTAAATAAATACGAACGCCTCGATAAGGCTCCCCGAACCAATTTCGAGTTATACATTATCAGGAGAAGCTCTCATTGTGAAAACACTATCAGCCGCTATCGGAGCGATATTATATTTGGGCTACCCCGATGATTCCGTGCAGGAGTAATTTACTTAAATACCATAAGTCAAGTATAATACGTCGAACACACCGCGTATGTACGTCCTACCAAAGTAGTACGTACGTCGATCGATAAACGTTTAGTACATAGGGGAGAATAAAAATAAAATAGCTCTGATATAAACTAAAAAGAAAAACTAAAAGAATAATGCTACCCCCAGCAGGACAGGTACGTGTCGAAGTGGTAGTAGTGTAGGTACAAGGAAATAAATAAATTTATCGGAAATTACCGTGCGAGAAGCAATTTCGTGAACAACCTATTCTGCCGGCGGCGGCAGTGCATTACGAATTCTCGTCTGGCTACGACGGCAGGTGCTCCATCACTGGACGAGTATTGCCCGTACATGTGCTCACGTACGTAAATGTACTTGTACTTTGGGTGCACCCTGGCTTGAATTCCAGGGTGCGACATACCTAGCTAACGTACGAAGAGTACGATAAGTAAAGGGAGATATACCCGGTGACTGGGTGTATATACGTCGGAAAGACATACAGCGAGAGGAGCCATGTACATACAGGGTGTCCGCCAGGAGAGAATGACTCAGGGTCAACGTCCCATTACTGACATCCTAAGGTACGTACATCCGCTGCATTGCTCCAGCAGCCGGCACTGTACCGGGTGGCTCTTGTTATTCCATAGCTGGGAAGATCTAGAGATCCTGCCTGGTGAGTGAATCCGTTATCCAGCCAGTAGTCCAGTATGGAAGGAACGTGGGCGTCGCGACGCCAGGGTGAAGTCGGACGGTCGGGACGATTCTCCAATTTTCTGGCATTCACGTACCGACAGCTATGTATACCGGGCAGTGCCGAAGTCTTTTTCCTGCCTCCCCTATTTCGTTCGTCCGTCTCTGTATGCTTCTTTTACACCCTATGTTTATCTTTACAGATTTATTCCCCCCTTTGAATACCTTTTGCAGGCTGCTCGAGCTTTTCTGATTTCCTTTCAATAGTGTTTAGCAGTTTCACCCGCAAGCAACCCTTGGTTCATGTTCACGTGACCCGTGACGTATTTTTCGTTCGTAGATAACTTCTTGGGGGATGGTAAATGATATTTGTCTACGAGGCAGCGCTGACACGACGAGCGAGCTAAGGGGTTGAAATCATAAAAACCCTCGTGTTGTCTCCCTATTACGGTTGTGGCTTTTTTCTCCTCTCCCGTCTCTTTCTCTCCAGGGCTTTTCTACCCTCCTCTTTTGCTACTCGACGAAACGCGCATCATCCTGGAAACAAGGCACTGGTTTACGGAGGTTTTCATTAAACGGCACTCGAGCGTATCCAGCTCGTGGCGCCCTTTCGCACCCCCCCCCCGCCCTATTTATACGTCATTTGTGGTTTTTAAAATTCAAAGCCCTTTCTTCCCGACCTCGATCTACCTCGATGACTTTATACAGCGTCCCTCGAATAACTAGCGACAACGGTAGTGCGGCTGATGACGAGGTTGACAGCAGGATAAAAGATAAATAATAAGGGATGAAAAAGATGGGGAAAAATAGTTAAATCGACACCCACGGGAGTAAAGGATTTTTCAACCCTCCAATTCTTTCTCCTTTATCCTTCGCGCGTATAGGATTTGCGAACGGGACCCGTATTCTATTGACACTCCTTCGCGAGGAATCTCACGTTCCGTAAACAACCCCTGTTTTTATTCTTAATCGTACACTGCTCTCAGGGGGATGATATTCCACCCATGTCTCCACCATTTCGATCCACTTCGACTTGCACTACCCTTAGCTCTTACGTCACGCAATAAGGGTTGCGCTTAGGAATTCACGGTTAATCCTGGTCTGCTTTACGGGGATGCTAAGGGTAGTCGGGGGTGGTGGGTGGGAGGACGCGTAATAAAGCGAGACGCTCTTTCATCGTTTTGACCAAAAAAGCTGTTAGCATGGAGTCCAGGAGCTGAACTGGAGTCTCTTTTGGTACTTTACGAGGACACCAGGAATAAGGTCCCACTCCAACCCGTAGACCCTGTCTGGCTAAGGTCGGTGCAATACCACTTAAGGCTAAGTTATCGTTTCATTCGTGCCACCTACAACTACCCCTAGTCTCTTCCTCTTTGGCTTTTCCTATCCTCCCTCCCCCCTTACCTCCCCTCATCCCGCCACCACTTCTCTATGGCGAGGCGCCTCTTACCATATATATGTCACCCTCTCACTCCGCCATCTTGGACCCTCTCAAACTTTCGTTTCTCCAGGCCCCACTTCTACTTGCCAAACGACACACGGCCTGTTACCACTGAAAATATTGGCTGGCTGCTATCACATTTAGCACGGGACATGAATTTTGCACTGGAAAACATTTTTCGTCTTGGTGCCAATTTTTTTTTGGCAAATTTACCTGCACTTTTTTAATACCGTAAAATTTCAACTGTTTATGGAAAAAGATCGAAATCTTTTATTGGCTTTGGAAATTATTATACTTTTCCGGCTTGACATTTTCCATTACGAAAGGCCGCGCAACTAAATCATTAACAATAGAGTCACAGCGACAGGGGTCCAATATTGGCAAATACGTAATGAACGAGAAACTCTTGGAACTTTACGTGCAGAATGATTAATGCCCGGTGACAAGCGACGAGTCCAATGACGTTACAGAATTTCCGTAAATTATCCTGCGGCCCAAACCCAATCGTCATTTCTACGCGGGACAGTTCGATTTTACCACAGCCTGACAAATTCGGCGAAATCATTAAGGTGCACTCCTACGTGATTGTGACCTCATTTCAAAACTCGTCAGCAAACAATTTCCAGCTCGTTATTTCCGTTGATATTTTAACTGCCAAATCCATATTGCTTTTCGTAACCTTTACCATTTTCAAATGTGATAGCTACACGAAATTTGCATATCACGCATATAGGCGCAAAATCATTAAGTGCGAAATATATAAATTGTCCAGCGTGTCGTATATGCATACACTGTACAGCTTGAATTCACTGTAGTCACTGCCAAGTAGTAGCGGCATTACTTGGTCAGACAGTAGTACAAGTCCAGAACTGGCTCCGTAATTTTACCTTCTCCTAAACCTTGGCAATTTCTCGTGTCCTTGTCCCGTATGAAAATATCCTCGTCTCCCTTTGCCAAAAATATTTATATATTCTCCACGTTTCTCTCTCCTCCTCGAGATATATTTTTCCCTCCTTTAAATTTTAACGATATTAATATATTAAAGCTGATGAATTCGAGCGGTAATTGCAGCGGCGCTACGATTCAAACGGGCGAACTAATTTGCAGGTCTTGAGAGGCGAGAGGAGACTCGAGTATCCTCGTCCTCGTCTCCGTCGGCGATATTCCTACGTAATTACTTCTTTCGCTGCCTGTACACATAGGCACCACGAAAAGCTCCGGAGAATTTCGCGAGCTGTTTGATCGTCTCCGTTGAAATTTGACTCTCAAGAAAAGAGATGTGGACCAGCTCCAGGACGAAGAGAGGTTCAGGGACTGACAAATTTGTTTAGGTCGGCAAATATTCTCTTGTTTTCTTTTTCAATTCTCTAAAATCTACATACGATCGAACGATGCCTTACATATGGGTTACACGTGGGGATAAGTCCACTGGAATTAAAAGCTATGGAAACGTTAATCGGATTTACAGATAAGCTGGAATTGCGAGGCTGGAGGTGGGTGGTGTTTTAGCCATACATATACACACATATATATATACACATCGCGTTCCTCCAAATGTTAACTGGATTAACGCGCGACGGTAATAACGTTCGGATATCCGCCGCGTCAGCGGCACGTGTTGACCGCATATTGCCAACTAAATCCAACATGGCGTCGGAGTATATTAAAGGGATGAACTTCTAACCCTCTGTGTACGTGAATGTCAGGCGTCAGCGTTTATGCCGTCGTGTCTAAGCTCCATAACTTCCTTATGACCAACCCTCCACGCTCAGCCACCTCCTCGTCCGAAACTAAAACCTCCGCTTCCACTGTCTATCTTGGATTCGAAACTTCAGCCGATCCACCCGTGTAAACTCGCCTTTACGCCGTACCGGCTCCCTTCGGATCTAATAACTTCAGCAAATCCGTATATCTTAATACCGGAGGCCTTATCCAATCTCCAACGGAAACCGTAGCTCGCGATGCTCATAAAGGAACCGCTGGACAAGACTATTCATACCGAAGTCACAGATCCGTAAGATTGACCTGGTCCAAAAATTGGGTTGGGCCTCCTGTAACAGGGAAAACATGCTCGAAGCTTCGGTCACCGGAACGATCAGCGAACGGTTCAGACTCTGCCGGGAGCAAAGTCCAATATAGCGGTTGCCGATGAACGTCTGAATAAATTTCCATCGATTTTTCAAAGAACCATCTACTGTACGATCGGGAGGGACGGAGGTTCGACATTGAGGTCGTGGAGGTGAACGAGTTTCTCGAGAGTCGCATTCGAATCGCAAGCGTGACCTAAACTGACTGGATCCTGCAGTAGGGTCGATATCGTGTGTGCGAGTGTGGAGGGGTAGTACGTGGGTGTAGACTGGTAGACTAACTTGTGTGTATTCGGGGGTTGAGGGAGGATGAAGAAACTAGCGAAAACTCATGCTCGTCTTAATACCGTAGATATACATGGGTACCAACATTGAAGTCTGAAAGTTTCGACACGGGTCGGGGCTAAAATTGAAAATTACCCAGTAATACGGCGCAACTTGGTTTCTGATTATGTTGAGAATTTTCCCTCGGTGGTTTTATACGAGAGGAGGGGGGCCGAAGGGTGTAGAGGTTGGTACGATTGGGTACGTCGACATTGAAAAAGAAATCTTACCAATGCGTGTCGAAATAAACGTAAAGGCGGGAAGTAAAATATTTTCAGTCCTGCATTCAGGGCTTGGAGTGACAGACGGGGTGGCGGGCGGGTAACTGCGGCCAAGTAGAATAAGTCAGTAACAAATCGTCCGTATCGGCAAAGGATTTTTTGAGTATAAAAACAAAAAGGCCGAACTATGCCCCGACACGATAGTTAAATCTTGGACGACGGGTGTGCAGTGGCGCCGGGTGAAAAATTATCCGCTCAAGAGGCTAGTTGGCAAAAGTTTTCACCGCTGTACACGTAAAACCCCGTGGCCAGGACTATTTACCATTTTCTCAGCGCGAACAGCGAACGGTATAGCCTCCCACCCTGCCGAGGTGGCGATAAGCTTGAGATATCGTGGTGTGAGGAGGGGGGTGATAGGGGGGTCGAAGTTGAAAACCACATGCGAAGCCAAGGGCGTTAATAACTCTTTAGCACGACGCTTAAGACCTCGCGGTCTACTGTGGCCTGAATAATCGGCGATGTATCCGGTTTATAGAAGGAATTCTTGATATTCAACACATAATAATTATAATTTAGGGAACCGATGTGTTTAGATCCGGTGGACGGTAACGGCCTCGTTATACTCGGAGCTGAAACTACCCTCCGCGCAGCGCTAGTTCGGAACTCCTATATACAGACTTTTTCTCGAGTTAACTCGAACAGACTATCGTACCCTCTATTAGAAAGTTTCTACCAATTAGCCAATGGAGCTCTGGATGCGTCAGTTATACCGTCGTTGAAAATCCTATTGATTTTCGCGAGTCAGTAGAGAAGTCCAGTAGGTAACCAGACAGAGCAACTATCCCGTAGACGCGCAGGGCCGAGTAGCAGCAGCCAGTCTGCCCGATGACTGCCTCTGGCTCCCACACGGCCAGTTTAACGTGTTACCGATTGCTAGGAGTTTACGCTGGATTACCTTCATCACCATAAATTCCACGGCCAATGAAATTCAGCGTAATCGCGGTTGCCACGGCGTAAACAGTCTAAACGGTCGTACCAACGGTGTCCCATGAATAAAGCCACGGGATCGAATGCTTACACCACCGGCACTTCTTTCTGCCCGAACGGAGAAGCCCGCGTCCGCCTCCATGAATAAAAATATCCTGCCCACTTATCCAGACTTCGAAGCTGCTCGAGCGTCAACTCGAAAAGGGCTCCGGCATAATGTAAAGCCCTAGGATAGTCCCTGTCCTCGACCCTTGTCCCATGTATTTTGATGCAGCCTACCGAATGGCAAGGGCTTCTCTATGCATATATATCACGTGCGTCAGCCAGTAGAAGATCTTACGGCAGAGTTACGCGTGCTCTCGTCCCGCCAGTGGAAAGACAGGACCGGAGAGTGTTCGTCGATATCGATAGGTGGGAAATGACGCTTACGCAAATTTTCTATTGTCCTTGCACGGCCTTCGCCTCCTGGTGGTTTCGATGGATCTTTTCTTTTTTTTTTTTTTTTTTTTCGTTTCTGGTATTGTTCTCCATTCTGCCTTGTCGAGTAAGGGATACCCATTGTCATTACCAAATTTAGATTTTCTTTTGGTAACCTGTGCTTTCCACTTGTATGGCTTTTGTTTTTCGCTGAAATATTATAGCGATGACGTAGTAAGGGGGAGTGGTGTTCGGTTTACTTCAAAGTTAAAGTAGTATTTTACCAAGCACGTTGCGGATAGCGGAAGTGGGTTCATTCAGGGTTAGAGTGTAGGCGATAAAGAATGATAGGAGAGGGGAGAGAGGGGGAGAGCGCAGAATCTAAACAGAGAGAGAGAGAAAATATAAAATGACTGGAGAGGCGTCTTTCGCTCGGGGCAAGTGCCACTGCCGTTTCAGCCATTTCAGCCATTTCAGCCATTTCAGCCATCCGTCCCACGAGTATTTGCCTGGTTTTTATTTCTGAGATCTGGCTTGTCTTCTGTCTGGAGTCGTTTTTGTGGGGACGCTCGCTCGCGATCGTAGAAGCCGAACCGGGTTAAAAGCAGCTGAGAAACGGTACGAGCGTCGCGACGCTTTATCGGCTTCAATATTAATGCCACTACGATAAATCCCATTCTGTAGACAATGAGAATCCTTTCCAAGTACGCTGTACGTAATTACCTGTTTAATATGTGCACGGTGGAATGTACATACGTGATACGTGGAATTATCATGAAAAATGAAGAAAATTGAAATAAAACGTTTAAGAGCCAAAGTACGAGAGGACCGAATGAGTAGCAGAGACGCCTAGCGGAAATTTTCAGTAGCTTTATTCTGGTGCGATTACCGACGTTACTTAAACCCCTCCCCGCTCCCCCCCGCTCCTCCCCCTCTGGGAAAAGTTTATCCACTTCGGGACGCGCAAGGAAGATTCTTTGTTTAATAAAATCCGAGTTACATGATAACCCTTCTCTTCTCCCCAGCGATAATTATGGAGTATCTGCATTAAATAGACTTTGTTTAGTCTACGTTCCGGCCTCCCCTCCGTCAGCAGTCCCAAGGGGCTCACGAGCGCACCCTGGATATAATCCTAATGAATTTAAGAGAGTCGTGTTTAAAGCTTCATCTTTCTCTTCCTCGTTACGGCAGCCGCCTAATATTAGTATTAGAAAGAGAGACGGATGAATGATCGAAGGAAAAGAAAAAATTGCTGTCGAAGGGGGTAGAGTAATGAGAGAGAAATGGGAGAGCGACTGAAATAGGTATTAACTGAATGAAGGAAAGGAAGAAGCTGCGATTAGGACTGGCAGATACTATCGAGAAGATACGGAGACCAGAGGGAGACTCGGAGAGGGGAGCCATAGACTAAAGAGAGAGAGAGAGAAAGAGAGAGAAGGAAAAAAATAAAAGAGAAATTAAGAAAGAGGGAGGAAACGAGAGACAAGGGAAAAGAAAAGCAAATGGCATAGTAAAGGTAGAAAAAGAAAGGAGTGTGTGTGTGTGTGTGTGAGAGAGAGAGAGAGAGAGAGAGAGAGAGAGAGAGAGAGAGAGAGAGAGAGAGAGCCAGACATTACTTAGTCCACCTAGAGAAATGCAGCTCGACGTATATTTCCTCGCGTTCGAAAGTAATTTCGTTAAATGCCCGTGGAAGCGCGGTGGAAAAGTGTTAGCGTTGTTTAAGTAAAGTCTTGGCCGGCACCAGGGAGTTTTACGAGCAGCAAGCGCTTCCGGATATCGCGACGAGCCGCCATCGCTCGTCCAACGTCGAGACGATTCTTGACTTTGCGAACGCGACTCAAAAAAGGAGAAAACCAAAGCACGCGGAGCGAAGGTAGAGAAAGGCGCCAGGGGATTCCTTTATGCCCAACGTCCCGAGTACCGGAGACTCGTTACTTCATTCTTACCGAAAGATTAAATCCCTCGTTAGAGTTTTCCAGGCTTTGTAAACGCGCCACCCATTTTTCTCTACTTTACTCTGTACACCTCCCGTCCTATGCTTGTCCTCCACTTGGCTCCTCGCATATCTATACCCTATACCATATACATGCATTTACCCTACACTATCGCCTCTATCGTAAATGAAAACTAGCCTTGACAAAAGGACCACCCCCCCCCCCAGCCCCCTTGTCCCTTCCCTTATTATTAGTTTGAGCACAACGTTAACTATCGAGGGGTTTCCGAAATGGCAGAATGTCGGTCCTGGGTTCAGTTGGGGTCAGTACAACGGAGCTCTCGCACCCCGCTTGTTTATGCCTCATTAGCTACAGTAGTTACGTCAGTGGCCTTAACTACCCTCCGAACTAAACACTGGGCGCCCTTCGTCTCGTATCTCGTCACTACCACCAGCGTCAGGAGCAACGGCAATAGCAGCAGCAACAGCAACACGATGTGCCACAAGTCCTTGCTACAAGCCCGTCCGGCTAGGACGTGCTGCTAAGTCCTCTTATGGATGGAGCAGTAGGTAACGTTTACGTGTCACGTGTCGGTGCGCCCCGACTATTATATATAGAGGAGAGTCAAGCTCGGCTGGAACGACCTGTATTAAGCTCCGGAGTTTATACGTCCTTTCAATTTACATATGGCTGGAGCTTTTACCGCTGAGCCGTATCATTTGGGGACACGAAGACTTTCGCTTGATGGACCTCGGGGAGGAGTGTCTTTCGAGCGATTTAATCTTTTGGAAAATATCTGCTTCATCGCGGGACGAAAAGCGACGCGTGTGCACGGATGCTGATTCAACCTTTAACCTCCTCGCGAAATGATGAACTCGGTGGAAATATTTTTTGATTTTTTTTTTTTCTTTCCACGTTCAACCAGCGACCTTACACGGCTGGGTATTATAAAGGGTCGTGACCGAATAGATAAATAGGACAGCAGGGGGGTTGTTGCTGTACGGAATGAAAGGGTTGAAATACTGTTGAAGTTTTAGCTTAACGGGCAATTAACTTGCACTCGTTGCAATTACGCAGACTGCGTGCGCGATCGCACTTAATTCTCTGTGCATCATACTGTGCAAAGGGATGCACGAAGACAGTGGTGAGAAATAGGGGTGAAAGTTCAAGGGTCGTTTCGGCTGCGATAGAGAGACTCGCGTAAACTTGGGTCTGTCTCGTAAGCCTGAATACGTTTCCAAGTGGAATTCATAAGTCTGTTTTACGTTGGTACTGCGGATCTTCGTGAACTTTTCCCGCGGACCCGTGTATTCTTCGCGTTACTTCCCACCTCGAGGAATTCGTGAAAATCGCGAAACGCCAAATCGAGTCGCGAGAAACGAGCGTAGCGAAGCTTTCAGTGGTATTTCGAAAATTCTCAAACTCAATGGAATTTCACAGAGTACCTTGGGTACCTACGTGGATATCGACTTCCGCAAACTTAGTCGGACGTACACACTAGGAGCTTGCGTTCTGTATGGATACGGGCGACGGATTCATCTGGCGTCTCAACACACGTATCGTAGACGCAGCCCCGCGAATACAGACGCTTGGATTTGACGGCGCCTGAATTCGACGACGCCACGTGCCGCGAGACAAAAAGCCAGTAAAGCCTTTGGCACGCCAGTCATTCAGCACGAAATTGGCCCAGAAGTCGATTAAGCCGTGATAGGATTTGGATGCGATATATACTGGCCGTGGCCAAAACGGAAAACGCCGAATGGCTTATGAAGAAAGAAAATTGAGAGGGCGAGAGAGAGAGAGAGAGAGAGAGAGAGAGAGAGAGAGAGAGAGAGAGAGAGAGAGAGAGAGAGAAGATTGTAAGAAAGAACCGGTGAAAAGAGGACAAATAATACCGCACGTAGGTTAGCTGCGACGAGAATTATTTAAGCGAGCTAAAGAAAAAGGGGGTCAAAGAGGCTCGGAGGGCTGTAAATAATGATAAAAAGGTAAGAAGAAAAATTAAGTAAAATTTCGATCTTGAAATAAATCGCGACACAACAAATCGCGACCGAATCGTCATGAGAAAAAGAAAGAGCGAGAAAGAACATTAAAGCGACTAATGGCGACTCGTCGGGCGTTTCGCGAATCTGCTGAACGCAGGCGAATTCGTTCAGCGAGCGACTCGACAATCGCGCGCGAATCGCTTGCGCGTCTACGTTATGACTCGTAAAAGTACGTTGACGTCGACGAAGCTAATACGACCGGATAAGAGGTGAGACGAAGGGGATGAAAAAAAAAATAAGTATAAAAATTACGAACGACGTATGGAGGTCACGGAGGTCAGCCACATACGTACATGGTAGTTGCGTCCACAGGGGTCGTTCCGAGAGGGTGGCAGTACCGAGCGTTGGAGCAACGTGATGTGTGAGAGGGGTGCGTCGCGTAAGTTTAAGCGGGGGGTGGTTGGTACACCTGCTCAGCTATGAACACAGTCACGCTCCAGTGACTCGGGTCGCTTTAGCAAGCCCAGCTTTAAAAAAGCCTTCGCTGTTGAACCCGTTTAATGTTTTTTCGCGAAAACTTTCGAGAAAATAGCAGCGAACGTTAATGTCGCGACTCGAGCTCAGCAGAAACGATTTAGAGCTACGCGAGAGAAGCCTACTAGACCCAAATACCGAACACGCGTCGATTTGCCTATGCGCCGCGCCGGCTGTAGTTACAATCAGCGGAACCAGACTAGCGGGCTAAAATGTTGCCAGCTCAAGTGGGTCTGAACTTGTGCGAGTAAAACTCTGGGTAAAAATAGAAATTGTCGTGGGTCCATGTTGAACCGCGTCGTCAGGCATCCGCAGCCCTGAAGGCTAGGTGGGTCGGTACTGCTGGAGTGATGAGGAGACTGTAAAAAATTTTTAGTCTGACCCAACCCAACCTAACCCAAGCGTTGGGTACCTCGGACAAGAGAAAAGGGGACGCAGATGGCAGCACCGGTGCCTGGTAGAAATTCCGTTGTTACTCGGCGTAAACGTGGAGACTGTAAAGAGATCCTGAAAGAGACACGAAACAAAGGACTCTCAGAATGAAGATATAACGGGTGACCCGATTGCGAGTATTCTCATTCTCGACGTCAGTGCTCGATCTCTAATTACAGCTTGTATTACTATGGTAACTGGGTACTCGAGCGTTAGGCCGATAATTAAGAAGCGGCCGCGTCTGGCGTTTGACGCCATCCGTCCCGGCGCTCGCTCCCTTCCTGTTGCTTTACGAGCTGAAGCCTGAAATCTGTGAGTTTACATCGTCAAATATCACGACTGCTTTACGACGCGGGCGGCGGAGGCTTCCGTTTTGACGGAACCTGGACTTTATGGGTCTGTTATAGTCTGTCACTGGTGACTGTCAGTCGAGGTCAGTAACGTCTTGACATTGTTAGTTATTGCTGTGCAATTTACTCTGTTATACCCAGACAAACAATAAGTAACGATCGATAACGTTGAAGGTTCTTCGAAATGTAGTCTAAAAATTTAAGTCTAAAGGCCGCGATAAGAATAGTCAAATTTGATATGAAATTCGTGTATGAATTCATAAAATTGTTTAGCGACTATTAAAATCATGATCCACGCCAACACCGAGTGTTTTAAACGTAAAATATGTATATTGGGATTTGAGATAACAGCTTTGAGCTTTGAGGCTTCAGAGTAATGGAATTATTGCGATGAAATGATAGAAGGAAAGATTTAACGAAGCTACTCAAGAAAAAAAAAAAAATGTTTGACTTAATCAAAGTTCGCGGGTAAAGAATCTTAAGTAATTCGTAAGAGGATATCAAAGTGGATAAGGTGTATTGGTAGTCAGACGTAACTTTAGCCGGAAGATTGGCAGTTTTCTCGTTGCCTATGTCCTCATAGGTTTAATCAGTAACTCGAAGGGCTCGGTCGGGGGTGTGAGTATAGAGTAAGTAGGTAACGTGAGTAGCTAGGTGGGAAATTCCATAAAGAGAGCTAAGGAAGAAGGGTAGTGTGAGAAGGTGAAGAGGTCACAGGAAGTCCCAGCTAGAAGCTAAATAGAGAGTGTGTCTACGTAGCTGTACATGGACGTAGAAGAAAGTAGGTGTGTGGGGCCGTGGGGGTAAGATGGAGTAAAAGGGATGAAGAAGAAGGGGAAAAGGAGAGGCGAGTAGAGGAACGGATAGGTCGCTATAGGCCAAAGGATACTAAATCCAAGGTTGGCTTGGTCCGGCGACATCGCTAAGCGCGTGCTTCCTTATCGTGCTGAACTATTGACCGGAATAAGAAGGCCGAGAGCGCTACGGTCTGGGTCAAAATTTTTACAATCGTCATTTTACCGGCTGACTGATCGAGCTAGCCTGATTGCGCCACCATCTTTTTCGTACGTGACGTCACATGGTGATTTGGTCCAGGTCGTGGCAAGGTGGGTCTCTTAGAAAATCAAATGTTTTTTTCATCGAGGATGTTCATAATTGGTTTTTCAGGGTTTCCTGAGGACATCCGGAAGATGGGAGAACCTCGTTACCGGAAGATGTCATCCTCGTCCAGAGATCCCGGTTTCTTTTCATTGTCCCATACTTCTTGATGTACACAGAAAGGAATCCTCCAAGGGGATCCTGGGTCTTGAATTTAGTGCTTTCCGTGACGAGGATGACGTCCAGGTAGATAGGTTAGTACCCGAGGATGGTCCACCCAGTGATATGCTATTCTGACGTGTGTGCTTGGAGCAGGAGGAGGTAGCAATGTGGATGGGTGGGTGTCAGTAAAATCTAGGGTCACGTCCGTGGGGAGTTTTAATACGGTCAGGTCATTCGAGGGTGAATCTTCCTTAGGCAAGCTGGACGAGGTCCAGGGTTTTCGAAGACGTCCAAGAGCCGGAACTGGCGGCATACCGTAGTTTAGATGCTGCTCCAAGTAATTCTTCCTAGTGGCACTGGCGGTGAGAACGTGCCTTCTCCTAATTCGAGTATGGATAACGCAAGCGTAGTAGGTGCACACCGGGGTCCGAGAGACAAAACTGAGTAAAAAAGATTCGAAAACGAAGATGATAGGTCGCGATAGAAGAAATAGGTAACCAGGGCAGTAACCGTGATTCTCGAAGAAGAACCGGAAGTCGATGACCCTGGCTCGATAGAAATCCTTGAAAAAATTCAGAATGTATCTGATTGGCTACCAGGTTTATATGAGACTTCCGGTTGCACTTTCATCGTCTTATCTTCCACCTCGTGACCTTGTGACCTTTTCTCATCTTTCTCCCCCCTGTCCCCCTTATGATCAGCCGAAATTGTCCAGCACCAGGACTTGCCAATTCGCCTATAGATCATGGATAGGCCGATGAGATCGAGTAGAAGGAAAGGTCGTAGGGTGCCGGAGAGAGGTCACCAGGTACATGGGTAATGGCCGACTGCAATTATAACGTCGTGCACAGGGCTTTCCCGGTAAATAATGGGTCCCGGGTTTGTCCGGCATTCGAGTGAAGCGTCAATCAGGCTCAATCAGTTAGCAGCTCCGAGTTCTGTCTAAATCAGAGAGTGGGATAGATGGACAGGGGTTGGAGTGGGAGGTTGCACGAGATCCGAGTAGTTTGATGCTGCAGTACCGAGTACCATCCTGACTATGGGAGACTATAGAGATGGCTGCACCGACTGCACTGTACGCGCCCGGCGGTGCTTTGCTGCAAAGTGGATGGTCAGGAGTTAGGCCGGGGGACGCAGGTGGACGCAGGAGGACGCAGGGTGATACAAGGTGATGCAGGCAGAGCAGGAACAATGCAGTAGCCAACCTGGAGGATAGATATTTGGTTGCCATGCCGACCGTAAGGCCGACCTGATTAGCTCTCCAGAGCGATTATTATCGGTGGATAGGTTGTATCCACGGCATGCGCGGCATTTGCGATGTGTTGTCTGTCCGCGGTACGATAAGGCTTACCCACATGCAGCAACTTCCACGTTGCAGACATCGCTGGAGCTTCGATCTGGCTGCTGGATAGAGATGCAGCATCCCTACCTGCATGTAGATGCAATAGTCGGTAAATCATTTGAGCGATACCCTGAAATGAGGCTTAATGGCCTTAAGCTGGCTTCATAATCTTATTTACGGATGGCTGAATCCTATTAAATCGGATGATACTTATAGTGAGACTACTGTTCAAAAGTCCGCGCGACGCTGTACAATCTTTCGTGACACCCGGTATAGTCGCACGAAATTACGTATACCACTCGCTTCTATTCTTCAGCCGTTTCCCGACAACAGTTAACCTGCAGTGGTCGAAGATAGTCGGTTAATACTTATCTGCCACACGGTGGGCCGCACTACGAAGAAGCCGAATCGGATTATACTTATAGAGGAACTAATGTTCAAAAGTCCACGCGACGCTGTACAATCTTTCGTGACACCCGGTATAGTCGCACGAAATTACGTATACCACTCACTTCTATTTTTCAGCCGTTTCCCAACAACAGTTAACCTGCAGTGGTCGAAGATAGTTGGTAAATACTTATATGCCAGACGGTGGGCCGCACTCCGAAGAAGCCGAGCTTTAAAAGCGACCGTAATCCGCCGCGTGACTGGCAGCTTGGCATCCGGAAAGTAAAGGCGTCACGGCTCTAAGTTCAGCAGTGTCAGTCTGGCTTTTAAGCGGCGGACCGCGGCCGTTTAAAAGCTCCCCGCCACGGTAGCTTTTCTCATTCGAATCTCGTCTCGACCCGGCTGCTCTCCTTTCATTTTCCTTTATTTTTACCTCATTTTCCCACTTTGGCTGTTTCATGCCTGTCGTGGCTTTACCTTCCCTCTATTTCCGCTTCGACACGGCCTCTTTACTCGAGAGACATCCGTTTTCATTTATCCACCGCGGGACGTTTGGGATAAAGAGAAAAAAGAAAATATTTGCAATCCAATTTCGTGGGGTTTGTTTTTTTGACCACTGGGGAATTTTTCATATTTTTAAGAACACCGTCCGCTATTGGCTTTCATGCCGCGCGGTCCTTACCGAGTCTCTCGTGTGAAATTTCTGACGCGCGACGAACGTGTTTTTTTTTTTGAATGAAAAGTTTGCGAAAGAAATTAAGAGGGGAAATGCCGTGCAAGAATGTATTCGACTTACGATTTTGCCATTTTGATATTTGCATATAAATAAGTGGCGCTCGCGTGTCACCTTACAGTCTTGAAACGGCAGGGAGACGGAACGGTTGCGTCGCTTTAAGGGTGCATAAAAATATTTTTATATCTTTTCGCGTACAAAGGTCTTAACGATCCCCACCCAGGATAACGCCCACCCGTCGTCTCTTGATTTCGCTCAATGAGGATTACCCTTGACGATCGATCCAAGCCAATACACAGACGCGTATGAGTTTCTTGACTACACGCTCAGTAGTATCGGAGACGAAGTGTGCGGCAGATGAATTCCTTGATAATAAAAATGACTGGAAGAGTTATTACGAAGAACTGTAGCAATTCGGGGAAGCTCGTAAATGCACGTAAAAGTAGCGAGATGCCGGGAGAAGATCTTTTACGCGAGACTAAAGGGACATAATTTAGCTGAATTGAAGACACGAGTCCTTCGTTTAAATAGGTTTTAATTTACCCCTCTGAACTCGGAGGGTGCGACCTGAGCCACCCCCGAGTTTTCACGGCAGCGCCCTCTCGCCCTAGTAATACATAACACTCTGTATCCGGGGAGTAATTTCGGCCGTTTAACCTTCCTTCCTCTTCAGGGTCTCAAGGAAATGGGATTAACCGGATGCTGAAGGTGAGAAAGTCGAAGGACCAGCTCCGTGTCCTACCGAGCGACTTTCGCTCTAGGCGCTAGATGAATTTCGGCTGGTAATGATTCCTGAAGGGCTGGCTCGACTTGAAACGACGATAGGACACGTCGGCGACTATCTTTTCTTTTAGGGGTTGGTTCGCGTCGTCGATTAAATGAAGATCCACCCTTTGCTCGATATTCGCGTGGATTTCGCGCCGCGAGGCTCTCCGACCCCGCGGGACTAATTTACGTTCCCCAACGCAATTCCAGAACGAGGGAATCGGGTTCACCGGTATTCCCGTGAAATTACAAAAAATAATTCTCTCTGAATTATCATAAGAATGCCGAGTTCCCAGCTAGCACTGAGGTGTCTTCGAGTTCACCCCCTTTCCGCCCCCCCGCCCCTCCCTCATCCTTCATCCCTTAGGGAAAAGTCAGCAACGACAACAATGCCGTCTGTCCCATCTGCATAACAATATTTAACCCTGGAAACAAAGCATAGCCCAGGAATAAAAATGGCAGCAGCAGGTCGACCTCGTGAAAACGAGCTTCTGAAATCGCCTCTCTGGAAACTTGGCTGAATCGGAAACCACTGCAACCCGGTAGTCACGTATTTCAATTAGACGATGGTTTTCGCCTTTACCCACTTTTTACCCTTCGGATTAACGAGATAACCAAGTGGGATAACAGCGCGGCTTATTAGGCCACGTAGAAAGCTCAAAGAAAACAAGAGACAAGGGAAAACAAGCCTGTTAAGTGTCACGAGCGAATGCTGTCGTAAAGGCTCGTGCGCAATGCAAGAGGTGCGTGATGCTCCGGTTGGCATGTCGCGGCGCAATAACCCTAAATATTAACACGGTCTTATGCAGGCAAATTACAGTCGCATTAGCTCCCGTTACCAAGAAAATATTGAATTTCCTATATCGACTCGGAATTATCGTGTTTCGCGAACATGGAAATGCAGCCCTTAATGATGCAGGTATTTAACAAATTATTACTCATGCCGCTGCTGCACTCTGGTGGCCGTACCAAATATTAACAGCAGCATCGAAAACGTGTTCGGCGAGAAGATACTCTTTTTCTAAGCTTCATTGTCGAACGTTAAAATTGAATTGCAGCTGCGTTCTCAAAGTCGATTAAAAGAAGTGCCAGTCCAGTATCAATGTACGCCAGTAGCAAAAGGCCGCACGAAACGGCCACGTATGATGGAAAAGCAGTGCCGCCTTTCAACCAGGCATTTCGTTCAATTTGCAAGCGCAATTTTATGACGCGATGAACACTTTTAATTCAATATCGCTTGGCTGCTGTTCCCGTCGAAGCGTTTCGACGCCAGAATCGCGATACATTTCGCTTGGTATTCAGAGGCAGGTCGACAAGAGTAGTTGGCGGTGGTGCGAGCGCCGTTTCTACTGGGAGTATTGGACGATACACGGAAGGTGGTGGTTACGTAGGGGAACCAGTGGTAGCGTCGGTTATACAGTCAGACCGCAGTAGTACGTCATGATAGCGTCAGCCGCAACTACGTGCGCTACTAAGATATGTCTGACTGCATATCGTTATTTCTTCTGAAATCTGTCTAGCTGTACTGTATGTATATAGCGAACTCTAACTCGGGTAGGTAGGCCTTGGCCGTGGTACGTGTAAAAATATTCGTTTTAGGGTGGGTCGGGAGGGTGGAACATCCGGACTATCTGGACCATCCGGACGTTGATTTAATTTAAAAAGTATTTTACAATTGAGAAAGAAACAAGTAGCGGTTGTTAACGATTACATATGGGCGATGGCAAGGGTAGTTTTTTTTAATCCATAAACTTTTTATCATTTTAATTTGACAAAGAACCACCCCTTCCGGCGATTTTACTCACGCGTCGTTTGCATCAAAGAATTCTTACGCTTCGAACTTCTCAATCTCCCTGCAAAGTATATTTGCTCGTTTCGTCCAAGAGGGTTGTATTTCGTCGCTCCAGCCCCTGGAACGACGATCAGACTGTCGCTTTAACCCTAAAGGATTTTCTTTCGGTCTACCAAGCTCGCAGGAAACTTCGATTTCTTTGATCGTCAAATTGATTTAATCACAGTTCGATTTACGCGTGATCTCCATCCCTTATGTCGACGGGGCTCCTAGGGGTTGTATTTCCAACGTGTATGCGTGTACGTGTAGCATTTTTCAAAGGGCTCCGTGTGCATGAAACGCGTTAAATAGACCGATGATTCAATTCTGAAAAATCTAATATACATTCTGATAATCGGGTTTACGTCGCTCGATGTAAACCAGCCGCTTTACAGTCGCGGCCTGAACTTTCTTTACGGATATTCGAAAGATCCAAGGGCATTTTCTAAGGGAGAAAACTGCAGATAGATAGAGGGTTTCACCGATAACGGAATCTACATACTTATAAGGGGTGAAACCCAAAAGACACATTTATTTACACGGACACGGATACACGGAGATGTTTTCTCGGTCAGCCAATCCACGACTGGCAAAACCTTAGGGTTCGTATCGCAATGAAAGCCTAAGGCGATTCAGGAGAAAATACGACGCGCGAAAACGGCTCTTACCCTGTGTCTTCCCAGTGTCACGCATCTAGGGAGCGTCGCGACGCCAGTAGGTATACGTACCAGGGTAAGACGCAAAGACGGTACTGGGGGGAGGAAAAGGGGGAGGAAGAAAAAATGGCGCACCATGTGTGCAGCCGTATACATTTATTCGGTTGTTATTTACCCTTTGGCCGTAGGACATGTATCATTTTTACGAGGTGAATCGAGAAGGGAGGGAATCCCATGAAATATTGGGAAACGAGGTACCCGGCAGATAAAACGTTTCATAAAACAGACATCGATTCTGTATTACCGACCGGAAGCCCCTTCTATCGCAAGAAACCAAAACCTTGGATACACCGTATACCTGTATAGTATGTGCAAAATATGTACAGTATACGTATACCGTAGCATAGCTCGAGAAATACCATGCTATAGGTATGTGCCGTGGGGGGAAGTAAATATCACATATTTCTTAGCGGCTCTTATATGAAGGAAGAATATTTGAGTCTGATCGTAACGTGCCTTTTTCTACTTAAGGCAAACAGAAATGTCAGCAAGTATAATTTGGAAAAATAGACTGAACAATGCATTGACCAATGGCGTGCGCGCAAATAACTTATGTACCGGGGGGGGGGTACAAAATTGAAGAAGAAAAAATTGAAAGAGATTGGTACGAATCCACGAGGGTAGAAAACGAACTCCCCCCCTCATCTATACTGATACAATTGGCTGGCATATTCAGCGGCTGCTTTGGCGGCGAACGAGAACGAAGGTAACTCGCCCGGAGGGATAAAAATGGCGAAACTGGAACCGATAATTGGGAAGAGCTGTGCAAAATGGACGATAAGAGGGTATTTCAACCCCCGTTAGAGAGCGGCTCCACTATTACCCACAGCCACCTGAACAAGCACGGCGTCACTGTGTAAAAAGAAGAGGGGTGGTTATACACACAGCTCGTAGTCTTTTTGAGCATCGACCTCGAAAATGGTTATTTTTATAACGAAACGAAAAAGGGGTGAGAAATTCGTTGGACCCTTACAAGAGAGGGTTTGATAAAAGGAAATCCCAGAGTGCCAAAGGGCTAATAATACAAATCTTTCAAAGTCGCCAAATCCTACCTGGCTGAATTTACATAGTTTTCAAAGATTCTCCCTCAAACGGGATAAATCTCCCTTATCATCCAATTTTCCTAATTGCATAACCAGCCAAAAAAAACATCCCCCCAAAGAACCACGATTTAAATACGCGAATTGAAAGTTCCCGGACTTACGATACGTCAGGGGGATGAAATGTCACAAAAGACATTTATAATGTTAGCAACAATAATAACAAACTAGACAAGATCGATATTCGCAGATGCGAAATTTTCTTCACTCGCGGATGCTGTGTTTTCTTTCACATTTTTTTCATCCCTCGCCCCTCTTTTCTATTCACGGTACCTCCCCCTGGTTTCGCACACGATTCCTCAAAGCTCTTTCGCTATTTTTTAATTCTCTTACGGCACGGGCACTTTCGCCTCATCAATCTCACCCCCCCCCCACCCACCCCCCCTTCCTCTCGTTACTCTCATCCCCTTAGTCCGTCCGATCATTTATCCCTGATGCCGAAGCTTTCCGAAACCGTAGCCTCTCGTCTGTGTTCGAGTGTAACATCCACCCCTTCGCCAGCCTTCATCCCCATAACTACCCTACCGCATCAACGCGGCTCTTACGAGACGATTTTTGCAAATTATGAATATTTAATATTTCACTCTTTTCTTTCCCCTACCAGAAAGTGCCCCAACTTCCCTCCCTTTCGCCCCATTACTCTTAGGGGGTGGTTTGTCTCCGTTTCACCCAGGAGAATCCAACCCCTTCTACGGCCTGATAAAAGCCAACCCCCTCTTTACGTCCATCCCCCCCTCCTCCTCCACCACCCCCTCGCCCTGGGACTTCCAGAACAAATGTACGTACGTGCATATCGGCCCAATTCCACATTCCGTTCGTGCTCTGATATTCCGTGCTCGCCGTACGTCATACGTTTCGAACAGGGGGGAGGGGGGGAGGTGGAGAATTGGAAAAGGGAGGGTGAATAGTTTTGCAAGACTTTATCTATTTCGCCGAATAAAATAATTGCTTCCGTTATTCCCCCTGGGTAGTCGATTGGTTTCCATGTAAATTACCACCTGCGGTTGGTTGCCAGAACCAATGTTGTTTCTTACGTTAGACAGCAGAGGGATGAGACTAAGGGATGAAGAGTGGTACAGTGTGAAATACAAATTCTACAGGGTGTTCGATCTGTTGCATAAAAAGGAATGAATTGCAATCAGGGTAATCGGATCGTAACACCCTTGAGACATTCTTCAACAACCACCCCAATGGATACTACAGTCTCTTACAATCCGTAATTTTAAGTATTTCCAGTCTGTACGTAAAGTTATTCCCAATTTCGATATATTTTCCCAAATTTAATTAACCCCCTTAGTTAAGATTCGTAGATAAAAGTACATTTATTTTTCCTAAACAAAACCCATTTCCCATTCGCTGTTTCAGAATTGACAGCCGTGGAAAACCTTTGACGCAAGCGGCACACGTGCCGATCGCAGGTGGTTTTGGAACGAGAGCTTATTTTCGCACGACCATTCAGCATCCAGCAGTTTTGGTCCTCGAAGATATTCGTCGACACGACGCAGCGACTTATCGATGTCGGGTCGACTTCAAGCTCGCGCAGAGTCGCAGTTTCCGCTACAATTTGGCAGTGATCGGTGAGTTGCGCGTGTATGCAGAGACTGAAACAAAAGTTAGTGGACTTTTGACTGTGACAGAAAGAAAAAAAAAAAATCAAAGACGTAGACAAAAATCTAGTTCACCCAGGTCAACTCTAGGACCGGTGAATAAGCGAGTGCAGGATAAGTCCTACTACCTAGATGCAGGGACGAAAGAGAGAAGTAAAGAATTTCGAGGTGGCGGTTGAGCCGCCATGGGAAGGGTAGTCTGATCAAACAAATGGCGACTACTGAAAAATGCATGAGCCAATCGGAGACGTGCTGCCCTGTCTGCATACTCGCCTGCCTGCCAGGCCAGCCAGGTTGACTGCAGTACGGTTACCCGTAAGACCTTTTACTACGTAGAAACATGCACGTTACCTCCTTCTGCATTGCCATGCATATGCATAAAGAATATCTATACAGAGTGTCTACACATAATCCATATACAAGATAGACATAGCCCCCATTCGACACAGGTCATCCTCAAGTCTCTTCCTCCCGGTCAACATGGTCCATCAAAATAAAAATCTAAAAACAGGCTCGATTTTTAAAAAAATACTTTTCAACATTCTCCTATGACTTTCTCATCCACCATAGCCAAAGGCTGAATCACCAGGTTGGATAATACCAATTCCAAAGCAGCCGACTCTGATACAGGGGGTGGTTACTTCCGGTATGATGAGACCAGTAGAGACCAGGTCATGTCCGCTCGAATAAGGCGTACTGGATTCGGTCAGATTGGGGGGCGGGGGGCGGGGGGGGGGGCTATACCAAGATACGGGAGACCGGATGACTTTTGTCGAGATATTGAAGAGGGGTGGGGTGGGGGGTGGGGGGGGTGTATGATCTGGGTAACTTTGCATAGATTCAGGAATCAGATTCGTCCCTTGAATTTCTACGAAAATCCCTACGTTCAATACCGGATATTGGAATTCATCTTTTGCGGCAATCCTCCAGCTGTACGAAACATATCCCTTTCTCGGAGTATTGGTTAAGAAATGATATGAAATACGAGATAGAAGTAGGGACGTGCGGTAAGTAAGCTATTGGGTGCAGAGGGATGCATCTTAATCAGAGCCGGAAGAAGATCAGAGAAATTTTGTAAAGAGGATGAAGAGGGAAGGAATAAAAAAAAAAGATGGGGAAGTCCGAGACGAAGAGAGGTCAGACTCTACGAATGGATGTCAGACATTGCGTTGTGTACGCACCCTAATGTCTCTCTCGTTCTCATTTTCGGTTCGCCTCTTAATCCCCCCTCTCTCTCTCTCGCTCTCTTTGTTCTCTCTCTCTCTCTCTCTCTCTCTCTCTCTTGTTCCTCTTCCTTTTTTCCTAACTCTGGCGACTCTCGTCACTCTCTTTAGTCCCGGAACGGACAAAGAGTCGGGCCGAACGCATTTGCGGTATCCCAAAAGGAAGGAGAGATCGGGGGTGGCCAGCCTCCCAGATGAGGTGGGTATTTTCATCAGAGGAGATTGGTTCTCTGGAGTTTCTAGATTACATCCCTGCCATGCTGCTTTTCTACCGGCAACCCTTCATGGTCCCTACCTACTACTCACATACTGCCTGCCCCCGCCCGTCGGCCTCCACTCGTTCACTTGGGGACCTTCGCTGCTGGTGCTACCCTTATAGCCACGAAAAAGTTCCGTGACTAGAGAGAAAGAGTGTGAGAGAGAGAGAGAGAGAGAGAGAGAGAGAGAGAGAGAGAGAGAGAGAGAGAGAGAGAGGGAGAGTCTCTACGAGACGTTCATGCGCATACATGCGTGTACATGTATATGTATCTATATATATATATATATTTGGGGGGTGATATCGGGTACCCCTAGGTTCTCCGAGTATGTCTTCCGAAAAAAAGTCCTTACCGTAGGGGACGTAATGAAAACGATACCCACCCCTGAGCTACCCTTGTGGTTAGGACCAATAACCCTTATGGTTTCTAGAATGTTAGGCTGTGATGAAGAGAAGAACAAAAAAAATACGTAGGAATCATCAAGGATTTGTTTCCGGTCCGTCGATCGGAGGGAGAATGGAGAAGTAAAATTTTTTGAAAATAAAGTAAAAATGGCTCGTTGCAGAGAAATGAAAAGAAAATAGGAAATATACTTGAGGTAATAGGTGGAAGATGGTGAAAGATGGCAGCAGCTTCGCCTCCGGAAGAATGGAGGTCTGCCCTCGTTAAGGAAATAATCCGCGGCTTAATTAAATACAGTGTAATTAGTTCCGCGTCTCTGTGCCCGATGCCCGACGCTGCGAGAACGTTCGGCGTCGCGACGCCATTGCGGCCCGAGGAAGGGGAAAAAAAGGGAAGCAGGGAGAAAGAATAAGAAAGAAATAAAAGGACAAAGTAACAAGTAAGAGATTAGAGCTGGAATTAGAATTTCAAAAGGACCAACCAACCCCTATCGGTGGCTTAAGTCAGTGTGGTCTCATACGAAATCCCCCATAGACAGCTACCTCCACCCTCTCACTCCCTCTCTGATTTCCGTCTAATTAGTCGGATTCGAATTAGCCGGAGTTTCCGATACTCTTTTGCGACGAGTGTCGAAACACCCCACGAATAGGTTTTTGCCCCTTGGGGATTAAGATGGCGAAACGTTCTTCGGTGGATTTACCACTTTCTCGTTTTTTTTTTCAAACTTCCCGCCATTATTCTTCTCCCTTTCGTTCGTGTCCGTTCTGCTTGGCCTTTCTCTTGGTAGCTGCATCCGAGCCTACCTAGGTGGAGGAGAATCGTGGAGCGCGTATTAACTAGGGGTCGTAAACCCTTTATCGTGAGCTTCTATCTTCATAGAGCCAATAAAGGGAATGAGAGAGAGAGAAAGAGAGAGAGAGAGAGAGAGAGAGAGAGAGAGTTTGTACAGGAACTGTATAGGGTGACCGAAGTAAAAAGCCGTGCTCTGATTGGTCAACAAACCGTACCCAGGAATCCCCTTGGCATCGCGGTCGACTCGTCACGTGGGCAAGCGACTGTGAACCCGACAAGTTTTGTCCGCCGACGCCTGCCGTCGCGACGCCCTAGAACACGCCAATTCTAAAACAGTGTCAGGTCGTTCGCGACCAGCTAAGTAGCAAACTGGTCGTGAGAGAGGTAGCAACATAGAGAGAGAGAGAGAGAAAGAGTACTGAAGGGGGGACAAAGGAAGGCCGCAATAGAAGGAGAAGAAAAAAAAGAAAGATAATGGAAGAAAATCGGAAATAGAGCATGACACGAGTGGACGAGTGGATAGACTGAAATAAAGTACGCGAGAGCGAGTAGCTGTAAAAATAAGAAAGAAAAAGGGAGAATGTGAAGAAAAAAGAGAAGAAAAAAAAAAGAAATAAATCGAAGGAAATAGGAGAGCAGGCGAGGATAAGAAAAACGCTTGGAAGAATCGTATGAATTTATGAGGACATAAATTCGAAGGGCTTGTTTTAGAGGCTGTGATTTCCCGCGATCCTTTATTTCCTAGGATCTCGGTACTCGTTGTCCTGCGACCCAGATTCACGACCCCAAGTCCTCCCGCGTCTCCCCCGTCCGGCTAACGTGCAAAACAGCCACTATACAATTTGCACTTTTGCAGGGTCTCACCCTTTCGCCAGGACGCGTAAAGGGCTTCCCCTAGCTCGACCTCGTATCCTCTACGTGTCTTCGAATACCCAGCATCCCTTTGCAGCCAAGGTGCCCGAGTAACGAGGATCGCGTGTACTCGTGGTCCAGCCAAGAGGCTGTCCGAATTCTGACCTTACCCTCCCTCCTTTCGCCCCCCCCCCCTTATATGTACTTCCTTACTCGGCTTCTTTCTCTCCCTGGGGAATGTGGAACCCCGATGATCCTGGCAATGGTCCAGGACGTCACCCCTTACTACCTGGCAGAGACGAGTAACGATCCTCTCTGAAAGGATGACCGCTATGGAGAGTATCATTCTTCCAGTCTTATGTACCAACCGAACATTCCGACAGATCGCAAGGATCGTTATCCTTGCGAAGTTCACTGGTGCCAACTGACTAATCCAATTGAAGGATCCCCTTCGTACGGTGCACGCGGTATGGTGTCTACTCTAACCTATATATATATATATACCGTGGTGTACCTGAGCAAGTTCATAAATTCCTAGGGGAAAACGCAAAAAGCCAAATTGTATTAAAGTCCCTGAGGTAAGGATGGGTGGGGGGATTACAGGTAGACAGTAGAAAACGCTAAGCGAAACTTCCAACTTCGAAAGAGCCAAGCACGCCACATGGTCCATAAAGATTTCTACTTTGGGATGAAGTACGTAGAAGTGAGAACGCCTGATGATCAGGAAAAGGATCATCCGACCGGGTCTAGGGAACTTCTGGGTCCCGTCAGATCCTTCAGCCGATCCCTGAGACGCTTTACGTTTCTCCAGTTTCACCGCGGGAGACAGTTTCCCCAGGTAACAACTATTCAAGGACTTTTCCACCACGAGGGACATCAAGTTTACGTCTTCCATCTTCCGCCAATCAATCTCTTAGACGTTTTAAGATGACGGTCACTTTACTTCGTAAATTTTACAGGGGCGTATCTAGGCAAATATCCTCAAGGTATCCAGACTGGACCGTAGTAACTTTCAACCGGGTAGATCGACCCAATTGTACCCGTAGTACATTCGTCATTGGGACAAGACCAACTGGTGTGAACTTTACTAACTGTACCAAGTGCCTTGTGTACCCAAGAGGCAAAAACTAATCCTAAATCCAAAGTGAGTCTCGGCTAGGCCATTTCCTGCACGAGCAGTGTCTTCGCGCAGACCGCATTCCGCATTCTGTGGCTTTGGGTTAGATGAACTATGCATCCGGGTAGGAAAGCGAAGTCGCCCAAGTGTCTCGCAATGATAAACAACTCGCCCCCGCTAAATACTTGAATTATTCCAGGTTCCTTTGGAAAACGAACCGAAAAGACCCGAGGAATTCGGTTCGAATTTCTCTGCCACTTAACATTGTCCAATGCTACAAGACTGGTGCAAGTAATGCTTTCATTTAGGCGTTAAGAGGAGGATAAAATCTCAGATAGCACACGTGGGATGAATATAGACAGAATCGAGTGTGCAGATCACATGAATAATCATTCATGTTAGATCATATATTTTTTAAACTTCCGTGGATGATGATTGATTATTTTAAATAAATCATTAGACTTCAGGGGTTTTACCGGATATCGTTTTTCCTGTGCCGATTGTACGAGTCGCTTTAATATTTAGAAAGCGTTGAGCGAAAAGTAGATTTCCTGCCCCAGAAATCCATTTCCATCTTTATCGCTTTCTGATACAAAAATTTACTTGGTACAATATATACGTATATATATGAGCTGTGATATAATAAGTATATACGTACGTAGATGTTACATATGTACTTATTATATTATAAATGTATATATATATTTAATTCAATAAATACGTAAAATTCTTAGCGTACAATTTTCTGGCAGAATTTTTCTTTTACAGTTATCCAGTATATCAAGATTTTTCCTTTACGAGCGTTCGTACTCACTCCTACTTATTTTCTCTCTCTCTCTCTCTCTCTCTCCCTCTGTCCCTCTTTACACTCCTCTCCAGTAGTCTCTTCCGGATCGAGTTTACGTTAAGATTCAACCCCCGCGCACTGGTCCCAACCTCCTGACCTCGTACTCCTCCAATAGAGTTCACCGTTAGTCACACACATCCCCTCGGCCAGGCTCAATATATTTTCAATTTTTCTAATATGTCCAACCTCTAACAACTTTCTTACCGGTGGACGCAAGTGGTGCTGCACGTTTCCTCCGCACTTGCCAGAAGATGCGCGCGGCGACCCCGTCCGACCCGATTCTGCACTCCTTCGCATTTGGTTCAATGATTCTCAACCATTGCTTAACCCTTTTGAAACTGATAACAAGCCGAGTGGGAACGGGTGGGGAGGGGAATTTTCTGATGGACATAATTATATATTTTTCAAGCTCCAATAATTATTATAAATATTAGTTCGATTTGAAAGTTACGTTATCGAGACGCAAAATGAATTTTTCATCGATTCATGAAAATAATTTGAGAACCTTCGAAGCATACAGAGACTCCCTCTAAATCCAGAAGGGCTGGCAACCGCCGGTGGATTTTAATATTTGCAGCCATATCTCAGCTGAGCGAAGTTCCAGCCGAGCGATGGCGAACGGGCTCTCACTTAAAATCACTTTATTGGGATCGCAGCCACATTTTCATCCTTCCGGAAGCCAGCCTTCATCGTGAACCCCCCACCAGCACCCCACCGCTAGCCAAGAAGAGGGAACCTTCTTTCTTTACTCTTGTTGGCTCCTTCCGAACTGCTCATCCTCGGCAAGCAAACTCGAAAAAGTTTGATATGTCATGCCGCCATTTTGTCCTTTTTTGCTCGAACCAATGATTCTTCATAATTGACAGAATATGCTTGAGCAGAAACTTTGGTCGTAACGTCTACACTTAAGATTGACTAAGTTTGGATGTCTTTGATCGATGATCAGGACCTGGGACAGGTCCGAGTCCAACAGCTGCGGATAGCCTGGTCATGCGGAAGATGGTCATTTGCTAGAAGAAAATTATACCACTTAGGCTTACTTAGCCTCGGTAATTGCACTCCAAAGTTTTAATTGCTCTCAGATAAGGACACGCGACCAGGAAGTCGCGTTACGATCAGGTTTCCGGTTCCAATCGTAAAAAAGTGCCCTCGTAAGGAAGCTAAAGGAAGTGAGGTGGCTCGCGGAGAAGCTGAGAGAAATTGGAGAGAAGAATTAAGAAAATTCAAAAACTAAAAAATTCTTCATCCCTAATCAAAATATCTTTCCATTTATACAGAGATCAGCCGGTCCATCGGTCGCAGCCACCGTCTGATTATATATTTGAAATTTGATTTTTTTTTTTAATTTCTACTTTCTCTCTCCTAACCTTGTCTTCTCATCTCGTAACCCCATCTCTTACTTCCTTCTCTCCGGGTATAACTCTCGCACGTCCATTGGCTACCGGAATTACAACTGATCTGGATTCCGCCCAACCGTTTCCCACTGCCCTGCGATTTCTGGTCTGCGCGGCATAATTAAAATGTCCGCCTTTGACTTACCGACTATCGAAGTCTTTTTACGACTCACTCTTACCTGCTTGGTTTGCCACTTTTCCTTTGCTCTCCCTGCGACCCTCAACCACCCCCGCTCTTCCTCAAGAGAACCAGCCTCCCTCCAAGCACTTCCGGCCGCGTGGCTAAAGTTTCCACTTCCTTTTACGGAATCCCACGCAATCAGCCCTCAACGTCTCAATGGAATAAAAGGGAAAAATTTAAGGCGACCCAATCCTTACCACCCCTTCCTGCCCCTTCCTCCACTCGACAAGTATCCACCACCCCCTGTCTCCCCTCCATTGGGGTTTAGGTAAACCACCCCCTCCTCCAGTCCATTTCCATTTTTCCTCTCGGTGTAGTAATCTCTTACCTCCATTTTGAATTTATTCAACTTCCGTCGGTGCATCGTTTGGCTCCTCTGCATTCTTAAGGACGATTCTCTGTCTCACCCCTCGATCCATGATCTTTCATTATTTCTCCAGAAATCCTCATCGACGATAGATCCTCGATTGGCTACTGGGTGACGTAGAAGACAAGATCCGTTTCCGGTTAGCCCGACGTCTCCATAGACACCCCGTATATGTTTGTGTGGAAAAATATGAAAAATATGGTGACGGCGACGCTAATGAAATAATTTGCGCAATTTTTATTAGTTTGAAAAAAAAAACAGTGAAAATAATAACGAAAATTTTTTTTTTGAACTTTTCAAATAAAAAACTACGAATTCACTTCTCATTCGTCGTAACTATAAGCAGCTTCGCGCCACGATAAGTAATACGCATCGCTGAATTTCTATTCGTTATACGTACCTATTTAGTTATAATTCCAATTAGTCTCAGTGAAGCTACTGAACGTTGTGGCTTCCGGTCTTTTTAGCGGAACAGAAGAAAAAAAAGTTTTCGAGTAAATTGAAAAAGTGTAGATACCTATGCAGACCTCCTTTATGCCTGCAGCTTCTTTACGAGCATTGAATTTCCGATTTGATATTTACGGCCGTTTCAGAAGTTTCATTTATTTTCCACGTTCTGCCGTTTTTTTCTTTAAATTTATTTAGTTATTTGCTTGCACGTTTATCGGTAAAAGGACGCCTTCCCGAGGCTACTGATAACATTAAAATTTACAAGTACAGATTCAAATGATAGAACTATTAAGGATATACGATTCCACGAATTTATATTAAAATACATCGAAAACCGATACCTCACTTTTCTTTTTTCCTTTTCTATTAAACCCACCGCCGTCTACGTGCTTTACAAAAGCGCCAAGTCACTTCTGCATTCGTCAAATACAATTTCCTTTTCGATCGTTCGAATTTTCCTAAGTCTCATCAGTGACGTTAAATGGCACTTCTTAGGATCTACAAATCCTATTTGAAAAGTAATCGTAACCACGTAACTTCGTCGCCGAAGTCTCGTCAATCAGGAATTTCGACTCATCCGCATATCAGCTTTACACGAGTGTGAGTCTGCCTTTACGTATATCTATATACACACGCGCCATACAGTCACGGCAAAGGAAATAGCGGCTTCTCAATCGGCGATATCGGCTGGTTTATTCAAGTCAATTTACGCGTCAAGAAGTCGCGACGCTTTTTCTAGAAGCTTCGAACGTCGACTATTCCTTTGGGAAGATTCTGAGAGTAGCGTCTAGACGCCACTGTAGTGGAGCGTCGCGAGCGACGCTTTTCGTGAGAAGAAAATATGTCATTTACCAACGGCACTCTTGAGTACGAAAAATTCGCGGCTGCTTAGCCAATCCCTTGTCGACGTCGCATAAAAAAAAAGCTATTCAAAAAGGGTATAAAAGTAGTGTGTCTATCGGGTGACAATGTAGTAGCGACGCAGTTTACGCGAATGGTAATTTGGGAAGAGCCTAATACAGGGTGACTAATAATTAAGTTACCTCAATCAAAGGCAAAGGAGAAGTGTAAGGAAATTATACAGGGTCGATGGAAGTATCGCTAATTCGAGTTGAAAACTGCTAAATAAATAATGGACTTTGGTATCGAGCAGATAATTTAAAGGAGGCTAAAGTATCTATGAAATAAGGCCCAATAACCATACACTCTGTACATTGGATAGAGTCTTTGCCATAAGTCCGGCATCTTTAATTCAGGGAGCTTAAGTAATCAGTGACCCGACTCAAAGCATCCGAAGCTCGACTCTTATCCGGTCGGTAAGGTAGAGCCCAACCCTAATCATTTTAACAGCTGAATTATTAAACGCATAACCCTCGTTACGGTAAATTGGGACCTACGCAAAAGAGCATCGCTCACTGTACGACCTATGCTAACTGCATTTTAGGAGGCTGATAATGGACTGAAGCAACCGGAGACACTAATTGCGAGATGCTAATAGATTAGGGGCATGTGACCCAGTTGTAAAATTTTGGATTTTTTTTTGGAAATTTTTAGGTATCGATAATTGCATGACGCCAGGACCCCCGAGTCAAGGGCCTATAACCCTCTTGCACTATGCTGCAATTTTTGAAAATCTTTATATATTCATAATTGGTTTTTAGACAATTGCCGGTTAGATCTGTGATAAGAGAGAAATTGCAATTGGATAAAAATCAGCGGTCGTTAGATAACGATATCGAAAATTTTTTCCAATAAGGAAACTACAAAGTTGAGTTATCATTTTGGGCCTTATTCGGAATCGTTAGGTTATAATCGAAATTTTTTTTTCTAGTCTAGGATTACTAAGTCAAATTTTGACCTTTATTTCGGGAGACTGAAAATACGTAATTTTTTACATCTCTCTGCCATCTTTGCTATCTGCTGGAATTAATTTAATTTTTTTAACTTTCTCCTATTGTCTGTAATATACCGTCATGTATTCTGTCCTTTTTTTTCTGTTTCCACTATCGCCTTTTTTTCTCTTTGTCCGATAGTATTTTCTGCGAGCCTAGTACGTTCAACGTGTAATTTTTGCAGACTCAAAATTCCTTTTTAAAATTCACCCGACTGATACACCGCGTCACTCTAGTTATAAACTTGTCTCTCGTTCTACCGTTACTCAGGCGTCTAATCCCTGGAAAACCATTTCTGCTTTTACTTATTCAGCCGGGCTTATTAATGAAAATTTCCATTAAAAATATTCGATTCGTCAGTAATTACAGAATCCCCTGCGTAAGCGGGGTCGGAAAATGTAGAAAAATTGTATGATGCAAAAAATTTCAATCCATCCGGCACATCAGCCAGAGAGTATCAGAATTTGTGGAGTAAAAAAAAAATTTTGAAAAAAGGCAAAAAAATTTACTGTAGATTCCACCATCGTTCAATAATTTCTACGTTCGTTCAATGGCTTTTAGAATATCCCCTCTATCACTCCCCCCCTCTCCCCCTACAAAAAATATATTTAATATTGTTTTTGCAAAATTCTACCAATGGCAATTAATCAAAGTCTTCAACACGGATAATGCATATTTCCATACTAGTTACTAGTAGTACTACTAGTAGTAGTAACGGCAGTAGTAGTAGTAGTACTATTAGTAGTAGTAACAGTGGTTGTAGTAGTAGTGGTAAACAACAGTATCATGCTACTAGTAGTAGTACGGGCACTAGTATTCCTCGAATATTAAAGGGGTGTGGTAGTACCCCCTCCTGTGCTATAGCTACCATATCCACCCTCCTGAAACTCTGATATGACTAAGGGGTTGATAAAATCGCCCGATGCCGAACGGAGCTGAGTGAGCTTAATATCGGTTGGAGTTGATATCAGGACATAAATGTAGGATATTGTGGAATTTCAACTCCAGGAGTAAACAAGTGAGGCAAAACCAAGTACGGATGCAGGTATACCTGTATACGGTAGTAATACAAGAAGAAGAAGAAGAAAAGAAGTCGGAGTCCGGACTGAGCTTCCGAATAAATATAGAAGCAGCGCATCGCGGAGAAACGAGAGAAAAGGGAGGCTGTTCGAAAAATAATGGAAAGCAGAAAAATACATGAGAAAAGAAACTAAGAAGAATCTTCAAAATTTGATTTTCCAACTTCCCTGAATATCCAACTTCCGTTATCTCTTCACGCCCGGCAATTCTAAAAACGACAAAATATCACTCTGCGACGTCGTATACCTAAAATTAATTTTCAAAAAAAAATTATCAAATTTCAAAATTCTCCCACCACCCCTTTTACGGACATTACGTAACCCAAAGATCAAAGCTCACCGGATATCGAGGATGTTTCTTCGTAAAATTTTTTTGAGTTCACCAAAAACCCTTTTTTGACACTGCGAATACAAGTTTTCACCGAAATAATGCAAAGGATCGTAAGATCGTAAAATCCAATGAAAAAAGGGGTGAAAGCAGGAAAATGGATAAAAGTAAAGAGCCGACGGGTATAGCTGCGTATAATGAAAGCGAGGCGGAGGAAGAAACGAGGAAGCGGCTGGAAAATTAACTCAATTAAAATTGCGCAAAGAGGTTGAAAGTACGGTAGGCGAGTTGATACGCGAGCTTTGGAAGCACCCCTAAAATTATCGCTGCGGTCCGAACGAAGGTCCATTGATTACTCTCTCGGTAATTGCCATTACAGAGTGAGTCCCTCGACCCACAATTCGTCCCCCCTCTCTGCTCGACCCCATAGGTCGCCATTACCCACCCACTTCCCACCACTCCCCTTAACTCTTGTCCACAAGCAAAGTCCGCTACGTCCACTGTGGAGTATTCGTAGCGCGAACATAGTGGGCGACACATGTGTACCCGGCATAAGGCTACAGCGGGATTCCCCCTCTTAAACGTGAGTGCGAAACTGAACTGCCAGCCAAAGCAGGTCATTACTTTGGTCCTCACGTACGTCGATTAGCGTCGCGACGCTCGTTTGGCGTCCCTCCTGTCATCCTGACCTCTTGACCTCGACCGTAACTTCCCTTTTAGCCGACGCGATAATCGCGTTAAACGCGCGTGGAAAAAACTTGTGTACTCCTCCACGCGACAGGAAGTGACGACTTGACGGGAAGTCCCGACTTCCTGTTATCATCATCATCATCGTCTGCTGCGAGTCCAAGAGACGCCCAAAGATTAGCTCACATTCATTTCCGTTTACTGTTTTCGTATATCGTTCATATTTTTTCAGAACGCTCCTCTATATCTATTGTTGGTCTGTTTACTAAAATAAAGAATGATCGCTGCTCCCTTTGTATTATTTTTCAAGAGAAGTACTTTGCCTCTGTATTTAGATAAATTGTCACGAGCAGCTCTTTCCACTTTGCGAGGGTCAAAGGGTGAAGAGGAAAAATAGTCCGCGAATATTCGCGTATATAGGAATTCACGTATATGACATTTTCCTATACAAATGACCATATATGACATTTTCCTATACAAATGACCATATACGACCATTGAAATGGCTATTCGATAAATACATAGAATTTCTATCGAGTATCTTGACGTGACGCGAATTATCAGCGGAGGCAATATTTTTCCACGCTCTACTCCTATTATTATTGGCAAATCGACGCGTTCACACCGATTATATATATATATATCGCAGTTTACTGGATTTATACAGATATCGCTAAATCCCATTCAAAATAATCCGTACGATTAGCTCGGCCGCTGACGTGACATCTATACGCATAGTATTAATATAATATACAAATCTGTGTACCGTTATCATAAACAGTCAAAACGCTATTGCCTTCGGACACACTGTATTTAGTTGTCCAGGTTGGTATCCTTGCGGCGACTCTACCGTAATTGCTGCTACCCTCTAAATGGGAGTTGTTGCCTCGGAGACAGAGAGGAGCCATTTTTAAAGGGACGCCGTAAAATGGGGTTAGCTACCGTTAAGAGTCATGCACTGTATATCGTATACCGTATATCATTTACGATATGTATATCTATACAGTATACGCTGTATAGCAAGAGAGTGGTTTTAAGTAGATACGGAGCCATATAGTCAGTAAACTGGAGTTGCGGCACGCTTGTTCTCTGAACTTTGACTTTCGGCTTTGTTAGCGAGGACCAGATATAAAGTAATCCAAAACATGACGTGGTACGAAGATAAAAAAAAATGGGTGATAAGATATGTAAATTGAAAAAAAAAAAAAATGAAAATTTTAATCTTCGATCAGGAATAAAAAAGCTAAATAAATAAGCCGTGTTATTGCGAAGACTCTTCAGTCGTATTAAATCGAACCTTTCGCACGTGTGTGTTTCAGTTCCACCGGAAGAGCCAACGATTCTCGACAGAATGGGACACGTGTTAAATGGAACGGCTGGCCCTTATAAGGAAAACGACGAATTGCTGCTGACCTGTCGCGTCATCGGTGGTAAGTCTTGCCAATTTCTAAAACTAAATAATAAAGGCCTCTGCAGGCTCGTTCGAGCTCTTACTCACGAACCGACTATATGTAAAAGTACAGAAAGGACAAAAATTTTGAGCTTAAAACAGGCTCTTCGGGTATTAGATACGATTAATATACCCCCCGGGAATTTATGTAAATTCATAAACGTAATTAGTAAAGAAAAAAAAAATTTCCGAAGCTTTTTAGCCTTAAGCACCCCCACCCCAGTGGGGGGTTGTAAGTACTTAGCATACGGTTGCCTTATGTGGGGCACTTGAGGGACGTAAAAAAAAAAAGCCCAAGGACGTCCCAGTGGCATCGGTACCCGTAAAGGGGATCATGATACGGTTTAGGGGTGGCCTAAGGGGTGGTAGGAACGTTCAAATATTAAAATCTTTATTAAAAGCTTAAACTTCGTGGCATAATGCTAATAGCTTTCGAACTCGCGCATCGAGCTTTCGAGAAATTATATCGTACAGGCTTTCGTCTCGTAACGAGACTTGCGCCAACGCTAATGTTCCACGAGTTCTGGATGTTCCTAAGGGATGATCGTTCGCCGCTCCCCTCTCCTCTCCCTCTGGAACCATATCTCCCATCAAACTCTCCAGAGTCTCCGTATACAACCACGAGATTGTAAGGAGAGGCTGGAACTCGATTAAATATTTTTTCTCCCATCAGGTGGCAGGCTTGTCGCCCATGGCTTAAGGTATCCTCCCCTCTCCTCTCTCCTCACTCTCTCTCTTTCTCTCTCTGTTCTCTTCAAGAAATACCAAGGAATTCCCTTGGAGTAATTTCAGGCCACACGGTGCAGATAGGGGAAGGACGTCTTGGGGATACGTTTTATCTGGAGCCATTTAACCATATAGACTCGATCCAACGTGAACCCTGAGTGAACCTAGTGAACCGAAATACAGAGGGCAAAGAGGATAAGTAAAATGTCGTGAATCTGGAGAACTAAGGTCAGGGAGGTTAGGTAGGCTGTAAAAGCTCATGAAGGGACCGAAACAAGTATACTTTTGCCAGTTTGGAATATACATATTTTGGTAAACTTGATACCACCTACAGATTTTTGGCTGTCGACGACTATAGTCAAGATGGACTCTGTCGGTAAACGTTCTCCAAAGATAGCGACATAGCCGACAGAGGAAGCAGACCGAAGAAGACAACCATAGTCACCCTGAAAATGGAACAGAGACATTTCGAACTGTGAATTCAATTCATTACGTACCTATCGAAGCTACCCAACCACCTAAAAAGTCTGATCCATGCTACAATCATAGCAACTTCAGACTTGGACGCTTATAGACATAACCAGGTCGAAGCTCAAGGATGCCTGTTCCTTTCTTAACATACTGCAAGGCTAGTGGATCCTGGCAATTTCTATGAGAGCGATATTAATGGAACGTGGAACGGTCCAACTTTCTAGGAGATCGTGTGGATCTTTGCGAGTAAACGGATTAGGAAGGTTGATGGAGAACAAGACGCAACCCTGGTCCTGAGCTCCAGCGTCAACATTCGAGAATTCCAAGTGCGCCGGAAGTGACCCAAGAGGATCTCGCGATGACGATCGATCCTGTAAAGAGCAGTGGCACGTGGATGGAGTGACGTGAGGAGGAGAAGGTGGCCGGGGGGGGGGGGAGAGTGTTAAAGTGCCTTAAAACCTCAGAGCGAAGTACACCCTGGAGTCAGCATCCATGTCTGGAGCTAATGGAGCTACAGGAGAATAATGGAAGCTATCCGAATTGGATAATACATTTAGAACGAATGCAACTTGAACGTGAAGTCCTGGATACTCGGAAAGATAACTTTTCGAAATTGAACAGCTTTCCCGCTCTTTTAGTCGCTATACCAAATTCTGTAAAAGTTCCCTTGACGTCGTACAGAAAGAGAGTATATATGTGCGCGCGCACGCGCATATATATATATATGTATACCTCGTATATGGAGTGAAGGGAAGAGAACCAGTAGTGTCACCGGTTATTAGATCAGCCAACTTTTTATTGGCAACTGAGGCTAAGTGAAAAGTTCCACGTTCAGTTAGACGCTGTAAGGGCGAAACTCGAAGGTGGAATGCGAGGGTTTACGTAGGGGCGGGAAGGAGGGGGGGGGTCGTAGGGGAGAAAAGAAGGTTTCACCTTCCTAGATCATCCAAAGAGTGGGGGTGGGGGGATGCCGGAAGATTCCTTCGCACGGTCTGATCTGTTCACGGCTGTTACCACTGGCACTAGTGGGGAGGTCCTGGCTGCGACGTCGATGGAAACTACAGGGTTGCGTTTACTTTGGCAACTAGATCTAAATTTCTGTTTATATCTGCGGCAACTTTGAATCCCTCGAAACATTATTTCCATCCCTTACCCATCCTTCCGTACTTACTTCGTAATGTCAACTTCTGGGGAGTTACACTTCCCAACGACCGATCGGGTCCGAAGAGAATTCGAAGTGCGCGGGGATTATCCCTTCTGAGCGGGCCGACGTCACGTCCTGCGTGAAAAATTCATTTAATCAATGTCAGAATTTTTTCTCTATTGTGTAACGTGCATCGATCAATAATATTTTGACTGATCTATATAACCGATTGGGATTTGAATTGATAAATATTTCGAAGAAGATAAGGAAAAAGTCTGACGAATTATATGCACACGTGGTATTGTGGTTAGATTGATCGCTAGCGCGAATACGAATTATGCATCGAATATATCCTGTATAATGATAATAATAATGGCAAGGCAATAAGGGCTAACGTTTTTCGATAATACGCTTTTTTATTTCTGGTAATCAGGATATACGTAAAGACCCATTGAAGTAATTGCGCGCTCTCTAACGTAATAAAATTACAGTTGCAGCTAATAGAGACGTCGTTTTATTAAATGCGTAATCATCTCAGGGAAAGAAAACGATATAGTAATAATGTATAGTTTTGTGCACCGTTTTGCCCATGTATCGATTGTGTATATATAGCTATAGATTTATATGGGAACAGTATATGAAATTTACGTTATTTGAGTAAAAAAAATATTCAGTGCAAAATGATGCGTGTGCGCTTTGTGACAGACGTTTTGCGCGATAGCACGTGCACCTTGCTAGAATTTGTTTGTTTTGAAGCTGTCAAAAAGAAAACCACGTGGAACTCGTGAATCGACTGCAGAACGAATTGCTACCGGCAAAAGTCATAAGCCAACCGACGTCGAAGTTCGTGTCTGCAAAATCCCCCAGGATAAATCCAGTCAGTTAAACGCAAAAGTAAAATGATAAAAGTCCCTAGCGACTGTCTCTTAAAAATATGTAACTACTCAAGAAAAATTTTCTTATTTATCCCCTCTGGAAATATGTTGCACCGAGATGATGGTTCGAGCCAGCTTCACTTTCTTGATGGTGCATCTTTATGCTGCATAAATGCATCCCATCGTGGATAGTGCACTCTGTTGTGCATCATTACGAAAATAGCCAGATACCGGTATCCATTGGGTAAACGATGAAAGCCGTTAATATCAAACGAGCCAATGAAAAACTTTTCTCTCGAGCTTTTACTTGATGCACGTCAGTGCTGATTGGTGCGCGTCGTTAATTAAAATCAATGTTGTCTGGTGACGTAAGTCTGAACGATCCAAAAATAGAAAAATTCTAGTCTGAGGTGTATGACGTGATCAATTTTTCAATTACGTCATGACGTCACTGTTATCCTTTGAGTATATATGTTTTGATCTCTAATAGAAGTTTTTGATATTTTCTCAAATCTCTTTTTTTCCAAAAAAAAAAAAGTCTCGACATAACGAGATACAAAATTTTACCTGAAATGGAATATCCATGTGGAATACTGTCGATTGATATTTTATGAAAATGTAAAAAATTTGCAAAAAAATGCAGCATACAGTATAACCTAGATAATTGCAAGCGAATACAATTCATATAGTATATCGATTAATTTCTGTATTGAAAAAAAAAAGAACTAATAATAATTATTATTACCGATACTTATACCGATCCGAGTTATTCTTTCCGTTTTTCCATTAAATCGAAATGGAAAGAGCTCAAAAAATAAAATCAAAAGCTCGTCACGTCGCTTCAACGATGTCGCTACCGACTCGCGCGCCTCTATCGGCACATAACCTTAAAATTGTTACCGAGTCGGTAATCGTTAAACCGTGATCGAACGAGCCGCGTCAAGATAAGCACACTATAAACCAAATAGAAATGCCGCGGATTGTACGACAACGTAAATAAAATGTAGCGAGAAAATATATGGAGCAGCAATATCAAAGCGGAAATCTGAGTAACACATCCGGAACACTCGACATAAACGTTTAAGCTATTTCGAGTCGAAATTTCCTACCAATAACAGCGCCCTCATTCGTGCCACGAGAATATTTAACCTAACCTACATATACACCCGCCCATAACTACGTCATTGGTGAACAACCTCCACACGCCTAACACACTAGCAGAAACCGCACGCAATGTTATCCACACGTAACGGAGCATGCAGTCCGAATAGAAATCACGCGAGTTCATAGTCATGGCGAAAAATAAGTTTTGACAGTTGCGACAAGAAAATTCGATCGGACCGAACACTGGGTTAATTGAACGTTGACATGCGTGAGAGACGTATTAAAAAAAAAAATTATTCAAAACTGCAACGAATATTTCGAAATAGAATTTTCATGATTTACGAAAAATTTGGAAAATCTGCATATTGCATGGACTAAAAATTGTGCATATACATCACTGATAACGGATGACAATATAATAGTCCACAATGATGGATTATAATATCCTAGCCCATGCGTCCTCGTGAATTACACGGGTGCTGCGTGACGATGAATGTTCAAGGTGACTTCTACGCTCGGTAACGCCGTAAGAATAAGTCCCTCCTCAGGGCTGTTTCCAATTCGCGTCACGACTTCGAACAGACGAGCTAAACAATCTCGCGTCGGTATTGCAGCGAATGAACTTACCCAATTTCCCGGTGCCTCAAATTGAGACCCAATAAGTCCCCGACAGGCCCGGTCCTCACCGAAGACCCACAAGCCAAAGAACGTCGAAACGGTTAATTCGGGTTTCGAAAATAGACGACCAATTAAAAGAGGCCTATCTAATTTCAAAAACAACCCCTATGTAAATTCAAGCCCGTGACAAGCATCCCTTTATGAGAACGGCGGTCGATGTATTACAAGGGAAGTTCAACTTGTACTTTGATTCCTTTCATCCCCTATATCCAAAGCCTACCCTTTTACCCTGATATACCAAGTCACTGGGATATTCCAAATCAACCCCTCCCCCCTCCCCGAGAATTCAGCCCGAGTCAAATTAATCCAGGTGGATGCTTTCTGGAGCGTTAATCAAAAAGAAAGAAAAAAAAAAAAACAAACCTAACCTCAGATAAAAGTGCAAGACGCTCCACGTGCTCCGAATGAATAAATTCAAAGGAGGGTTGCTACCCCTATACCGGTCGTCGAGTCTGCTTCGAGACTAACCAGATTATTTCGATAATTATCCTCGACTTGCTGAATAACTTTTTTTTCACCCTTCCCCCCCTCCTCCCCCCTTCCCCCCCTCTACGAAGCACTCTACCTATTTCCCCAGAGTACAGAGTCAACCACTCTCGGTCTACGTAGTGGTGGGTTCGCTCGTGTATTTCCTTTTTAATTCCTTTCACATAAGAGCCGTTCGATCGCGAGTCAGGATTTCACATGGGACAAATTATTTGCAATAACGTACATGAGTTTTCTGTAACGGGAGATGCGAATATACCAATATCCTGTAATATACAGTCCCAAGCATATATACCCTCAGTCGTATAATTGATATGTGGAGCCTATTGTATCGTTCGATTGAATCAACCGTAACTAATGGCTTATCAGAAAATTAACCAGCTGCCCCTCCCCCCTTATTAATTGTATCCATTGTAACCTTTTCATTGATTGATATATCGATCTTGGCAATTTAAAAAAAAAAATTGTACAGTAAACCTTGTCTCGAACTACACTTTCCGTCGGTCTTAGAATCGATTCGAAGTAACTCCCCGTAAAATCTCCGTAGACTGTACGCTTCCTAAGGGAGGTATCAGAATCCAATGGATTTAACGTAATTTCCGAGTAAAATAAAGGGGGATGCCTTCGGCGTCCCCGTGATTCCCGTTGATTCAACGCGGAGCGAATAGGGCGAGGCCGACCACGTTTCTCCGCCACGGGGACTGCTTAATTCGTAAGCTCGCCCGCTCGTTTACGTTAGTACTTAGGGGTAGGTCCGCCCCTAGCGTTGACTTTAACTACCAGACTCCGAACTCCTTCCAGCGCTAACGGGCGTCGCTATCTCTTCGCCAAAGTCCGGATTTTAATCCGCCGATCCCAGGCGATATCTACTGGGATTAGCCGGATGGCGAAGAGAAAGAGAGAAAGAGAGAGAGAGAGAAGAAGAAGAAGGAAGACTAGATATACAGAAGGTTGAAGGTGAACGGATGCTGAATTCAAGGACTAGTAATTGCGGACAATCTTGAATCTCGAGTCTGACATTGATTCTAGTGATAAATTCAGTCTAATCCTAATAGGCCGTTTACTTAACTCGACTTTACTTCAAGGTTTATATATACTTGATTCGTCCCTGTCGATAATGTAACGTACACCTAAGTATTGCAAGTTTTGGAAATACTTAGCTCGGATCGATGTTCAATTTTAAATTTAATCATACCTTTGCCTCCCTTGTTACTCGAACGTCAAAATCCTGAAGGGACGAACAAAATGGGGAGGAACAAAAAAAATGAAATCGTCAGTCCGACGAAGCACGCGGAATAACAAGGATCCGATCAAAGTGAGATCCCGTGGACTATCTCCGACGAACAAATAATCCCAGATAGATATTAAATGTCAGCCAATTTATATCCAATGGATTAAATAGCAATTTGGTATTCGGGCGAGCGTTCTGAATTTTAATGCTACTTCGAGATCCCTTTGACCTTCTCAAATTTTCTTCAACCCTTTCAGCCGACAGGGGGCACTCCCTTTGAACTGAAAAAAGGTTTTTTACGTCATTACCTATAACAATAATAATTTCTCGAAACCACGTGTACCTTAAAAATAACTTTGTTTTTTATTCGACTTTTATTTTAGTTTTCGTATAACGACTCTATTCTTTATTATTATTATGCTTTCGTATCTTTATTTTTACCTAAAAATTCTATACCTCTCTTGGTAGGGGGGAGGGGGGAGGGGGGATATTAGTATTAATAGTAGCGTAACAGCTCCAAGTATCCCTGGCAGCCACTCGTCCCCCGACCCCCCTTCGACCCCTTTCAACCCCCTCTGACCCCCTTGAACCCCCCTTTCGCCAGTGTAACGTCAGTTCGAGTAGTTCCCTCTTAAGGTAAAGCTCTCGCATTTTTTTTCAACCGTAAAATCTTTACTACGGTTATTAGAGGGACTTTACTGGCAAGTTGCTATACGGCCCAATTTCGAGCTAATTTTATAATGTAAATTATGCAAGATCCATCAGTCCTCTCCTACCAAAGACCCTCTGGGCCTCCCTCGCCCTTCTCTACCATTGAACTCAAGAACAGGCACGGTTAGTCACCCTCGTATCGGTTTATTACTCCTCCCGCGAGAGAAAGAGAATAAAAGACGAGGGGTGATAGCGTGAGAGAATTTTGATAAAATCCGATAAGGAAAAACCAAAAAGTAAAATTCATATATTTTTCATTCGCTTGAATTCGATATGTCGGCTCATATTTTTCACGTGTGTACAAACCTCGTATACGTTATTATATGCTTGTGTTGGTTTTTTTTTATACTGACTCAAAATTATGCATCTACGGACTCGGAGTTTTTGAAATTCAATTATTTAGAATTTATTTTGACTTTGAAATCCAGTCGTTCTTTTTCTCGCTCGCCTCTGTCTGCTGGGATTTCATTGGCTACACTTGTATCTGTCCGTGTACGTACAACGAAACTTATGAAGGAATTTTGAAAATTTATTCATTATTAATTAAAAAAAAAAAAAAAATTTGAACCGAGTACGTAGGTTACGTATGTTTCATCGGTACCTGTTACGTTCTACCGTATAAAATGTTCATGTACAATATTACCTGTTGTACTATGAATTACCAGAAGCTTATTCAGTACAGAGAAAAAAATATCATACTGCAGTTGTAGTTGCACACGTGAAATTTTATGTCGAATTAATTACTGTCAATTAAGCCAAGAATGTAACGTATTAATTGTTTTCCACGTTTTTATGGATTTCAGGTAAACCGGAACCCAAAGTCAGATGGTTGATTAATGGAAAAATACGAGACGAAGAGTCCGAGCATACTGCCGGTGACGTCATTGAGAATAAGTATGTATATTCGTGTTACCTATTGTCATGTAAATATACTGTTGAGTAAAAAAAAAAAAAATGTTTCCCGTACAAAAGTATCGATTATTCGAGTATACTTGTTTCACGAGAAATAAATTTTTTTTGTTTAGGTTAATTCTGCCTTCGACCACTCGCGCTGAGCACAACTCCGTTTTCACGTGTCAGGCACTGAATACCGATCTGGTAGAGCCAAAGGAAACTTCGCTTGTCTTGGACCTCAATCGTGAGTAATGACGGCCTCTAAAGGCCTATCGGTATGCACAATGCATAAATTTATTGCGCTATTGTTATCCGTGGGAACCGTTATACTTTAGAGAGGAAGGAGAAATCGATCGATTATAATCAATAATCATATATATAAAATTTGCATTTCAATACTTAAATAATAAGACGGATTATAAATAGTGAAGTACATTAAAATTTACTAAGGAAAATATCGAAAATCGATACGCGCACGATATAGGCTTTTGACTTCTAGTATTTCCGCAACCGATGATTGGATGGTGGTGGTGGGGAAGAAAAAAGTTAAAAAATGTTCAGAAAACCTTGGACGAAGTTTTTGATTAGCTATCCGGCTCCCGTCATCATTCCATCAAGAGATCCGGTATCACGATACTTTGATTAACGATATATTCGATCTCGTATTAAGATTACGTGGGGTTTTTTTTTTATCAAAGACGTAATTTATACGTATAAAACGTAAGGAGGTACACGGGCAAAATTTTCTATCGAAGGTAACAGTCAAATGGGAGATAAATCTGTGAAGAAGTAAAATTTCATACAGCATCACTACAAAAGCGAAATTAGTTCACTTTAGTGTTTCTTTTACTATGCTGACCGTTAAAATTTAGAGATCCTAAAATTTGCTACTCTCTCGATAAAAGCCACCTGCCTTACCGACGCGTCTGAATGTTACTAGATTCACGGATAATTTTAGCCGGCCGTTCCAGACGAAAACTCACTAGAATTTTTTGATCGTCGAACGAAATATTTCTTATTTATATTCCGCAGCAGTTTTACCTGCAATCAGATACCAAATGAGCATCTATGCGTCTGATATAAAAATGTATCTTTCCTTAACGTAATAAAGAATATAATACGAGCGCCTGACTCGAATTGATCTCCAACAAACGAAAAGTCTAACGTCACGGCGTTTGTCCTTCGATTCGCAATAGCATGGAGGTCAAAGGTCCTAAAAGCAGGACACATCGTTGACACCGTCTACGTCGATCCCGTTCCCCTAGGCTCAGTCAGGATCCACGTTGATAGGAGTTTCGATGAAGAGTAGGGGGGCGAGGAGGTGGGAAGAGGTTCGTGTCCGGGCTAAAAGAAGAAAAATGAAGTTGAAAAAGCCAAAGACCGATAAAACGTCTCACTAAGGGTTGTCAGGGTGAAAATAGGGTAGCGGTAGAATAAGGGAGGGTCTAGGGGTGGTTATGGGATCTGTATGGGGCTGAAATACGTACGGAAGGTGGGTTGAAGAGCCCTGGAGGCGTAGTCGTGGTAGAACGGATCGCGTGCTAGTTAAAGTCGTTGACGTTTGTACGAAATTTCCACGTGGTGGAAACGGGCCGGGGGAGGAGGCGCCCTTACGGTTCGGCCGCCTGATTAAAGTTCGAAAAGCTAGCCTAACTTTAAAATCGAGAGAAAATATAGAGGGCGCGTGCTTGACGGGCGGACGTGGACGAAGAGGAGGATCCGAGGTTTGTGACAGGGAAGGAAGATGGCGATGAAAGTGAAATAAGAAAACAAATTCTTATCGGACGCTTAACAAATCAGGACCTCGGAGCCCCTATCAGGCTTGCGGGCTGCTTGCCTTACATTAACGATAAAATCTATGAGACACTAGAAGTGGCCCGGCCCTGCGGCTCGCGCCCTCGAAACCACCCTTAAATGCGAGATAAGGAAGAAAATACATTAAATCCTCCCTCCCCCCTCTTCCCGAAAAACGTCCATCTCCATTTCGGGTAACGCCAACCCCTAACCATTCCTAAAACCCCCCGACAACTTAAGCATTGTATATTGGGGGTAGGAAAGGGCTAAGGGGTAGGAAAGGGTAAGGGGTAGAAGCTCGAGACTCATCGGTCTTAAAAGTTTGAAAAATTAAGATTTTTTTTCTTTTATCGTACCGGACGGCTCTTCCTGCCTTAGCCGACTCTGCCGACTTTGCCGATCTCCTCCCGCGACCCTTGAAGTAACCAGTCGCCCTGGGCGGATCGCTCGAGTCCCTTTTTATTCTGTTGCTATTAACCAGAGAGAGAAAGAGAAAAAAAAAGTTTCAAAGTCAAAACTCCCTACGCGTTTGCAGCTTTGGCTTACGGGGTTGTTTCGAGTGGCGGATGAATTTTGGAAAAATAACGAGAACCCTCGTCACCCCGGGACTTCAAGAAGGTTAACTGGTGGCCTAACCACCGTCCGCCCCCCTTTGGCAACGTGTCCGAGACGAAGCTCGTTAAGTCGATCACTCAATTTTTAACCGCCAGAGAAAGGGGTAAAAAGGCTCCCCATTGACATCCCCAGCTTTTCCCGTCTTTATTAACGTCATATACACATTTACACGTCCCATAGCCAAACAGAGGGTTCGCTTCGCCCTCTTCGACTATTTCCTTTCGTTTCCTCGAAAAATATATCTTCTACAAAAAGCCACCCTCGTATATGTATATATATATATATATGAGTGTGTGTGTGTGTGTATATATATATATATATGCGTTTATAACGAAAATCGTAAAAGCCTGCAAACCGAGCCACAGGTTGGGTCAAAGGATAAATATACGGAATATAGGCAAGAAAAGAGGACGAAGATGCAGGTATAAAACCGTAACGACAGAAATAGGTAAACGAAAGCAAAAGGGAGCGAAAAAGGGAACACGGAGGGTCGACAAGGGAATTGAGCCCGAATCTCGCGTAAAAATCCATCCATTGTCCTAAGGGAAAATTGACGGTTTGCGTGAATCGCCTCTGGCAAAAAAAGGACCCAAAATTTATGTCGTTCACTTGAAAATTGAAGGGATGTGTTTTTCGTGTCCCTTGTTAACCACTACCACTACAAGTGTAATGCCGGTACCACTACTTCATGATATTTCGACCCCTGGCAACCTAGCGCGACTATCCACTGGATAGTAACTACCGTCCATCTATATAGACAACACCCCCTCCCCCTCCCCCCCACGCCCGTTCTTTATCAGGAATAAAACGAAAACGTGCATCCCTTTGATTTCCCGCGAACGATGATTACCACAGGATTCGTTTCCGGATAAAAGTATCGTTCAGAAATAAAGTGTACGTCGTGATAGGACCCCGTCCCCCCAACCGCACTATAATAACTGACTACAATTATATATATATATATATACACGCACACATTTTTAGATCAATATAAATAGAAAATGCAGCCTATAATAGTATCAATATTTTTTCTCATTTATATTTCATAATTTACGGATAAACGGACAGAGTGAACGGGGAGGATTGAAAAAAAAAAGGTGTAAATGGGAAAAATTCATAAGTGCATATTTTTAGTCGCGTCGATGACATATGCACGTATGTATGTGTGTGTGTGTGTGTGTGTATATATATATATATATATATATATGGGAGTAGATAAATAATAAAAGGATAAAATATATCAAAATTGCATCACAACGTATAATGTCCAAATGACTTAAGCACACAGGACGGATGTTACGCCCAATGTGAACGCACCCTTCGTACACACCGGTGTTCCCCCATGGCTCCCATTGGAAATGATCCCCCCACCGCGCCCCTCGTCAGTGACTCGTTGGCTGATTGCAATTTTACACAAATCCGCTAACTCGATTAATCCCCGCGTCACGCTCTCGCGAATGGATCGGAATCATTGGCTGTAATCCCGAAATGTAATTTTCCTGGTTGGTTGTAATCCCGCAGTGGGTAAAATCTGCGCGTTATTCTGCGAGCCGAAGTCAAATCTTGACGCTCGATTCCCATAAGCAGATACGCGGACACTGGTCGACCGATGACAATGATATTTCGAATGATCTCGTCGCGGACGAAATTATCCGAGATAAAAATTATCAGATACTCATACCTTCTGTTTACTTTATTTCCATATGTCACATGCTGGATCGCGCCTGACGCCCACAGTAAAGCCGCTCACTGTGAACATAAACACACCGGCTGACAAGGGTGGTCTGCTCGCTGACAAACGGTACAACGTGACCTGCGAGACGACCGGGTCGCAACCCCCGGCAGTGATCACCTGGTACAAGGGAAAGAGACAACTGAAACACGTGCAGGTAAGGAATTTTCGCATTCCCCCCCCCCCCTATATCCCTCCCACGCCCAAGCGAACCTGACGTCGCCGAAGGTCAAAGTTGAATTTAGTCCAGAGGCTGAAATTCACTCTCCTGAGGATTCTAATGAACTTCGATCTTCCTCGCGCCTTCTACCCGGTAGGAGGGAAGCAAAAAGATTCAATCTACTCGAATCGCGATGGGGACCAAAGGACTCTGGATCCTCTTCAGCGGCGACGGTCAGAACTTTCAGGGCTCGAAGAGGGTTCAAGGCTGAAAAAGAAATTCTAGGCTCCACGCAGCCTGGCGGCTTCGTCGGTTCTCTTTGAAGCCGAAGAGGCTAGCTTTGCTTGTTCGAGAGGAGCAGCTGCTTGTCAGCTACTACGATGTCGTTGATGCTTGATGATTGATGATTGATGATTGTCGTTGGTGCTTGATCCTTGATTCTGGTCCAGTGCTCGGGGGGGGGAGGGGGGGTCGGACTGATGATTTTCATAGAACACCGGTATCTCGGTGCTGGTACCGGAGGCAGATTGGTTGGACTCTCCGACTCAATGGGGGTTGAAGTTGAGTGCAATTGAATTAAGTAAACAACACCTGTCCCTTGCAGATATATTTTCATTGGCGGTATGCTAATTGCCAATTAAACAATACAAATTAAATACGATTTCTCGTAAATCCCCCGCGTCCAACGTTGAAAATCTCGCACTTGGCCAAAACTACCATACAAAATTCATTCCCCAGCTATAACGTCTGTACCACCGGTACGCGCTATATCTGCCATCCGATTAATATGCAATTTCCCTCTATATTTAATTGCGCCATATTGTTCGGCAAAGCGAGCGTTCATTAGCGAGCGATTGGACAACGAGCACCGCCTCACCACTTAACGTCCCAATCGTCCCCGAATCCTCGACTATCTTGTTTACCCATTTTTTTTTTTTTTTTCTTTTCTTTCCTCCCTTCGTATATTTTATCTCCTCCCAATTTCATCTCTACTCGTCCCAGCGAAAACAAGTGCCCACTTGCTATTCAATTTCAATATTTCACTAGGATATTTCCGCCCGGGCACAGATCGGCTCGGTCTTCGTCGCGACTCTGAGAATCCAATTAATAAAGAAATAGTTAAAAAAAAAAACATTTAGCGAATCGTACGGTTCGAGATTTGAAATTTCGCATCCAGGCACGAGCCCCCTAGGAATATTCAATGTTCTCTACGATAATGTATGTACCCCAACAACGCATTAGCGATAACATCCACTGGGGCACATACCGCTGTTACTTAAGCAATGGGTCTAAACGGTATTTACCACCTTGTTGTTATGTAAATCGCTAAGTTTTCGTTGCCATCAAGTTTCACTACCTAACCTGACCTAACCCTACGAGTAATATCAAATTTTTTATCCACCTCGTGTACGAGTGAATAATCACACCTGGTAGGCATTCTCTCGTTATGTCAACGACGAGTGTCATATCAGCACGTGGTCTAGGATATCTTTTGATAACGACCCACGGTCACCGTTGACACTCCGCAAGGTGCTGAGAGTCACAGCTGACTGAAACAAGGGCCGAATGCGTTACAGCGCACGCTTGTTTGAATTCGCGAAGCGCTCGAGACTGTTATCAGAAACCGCAATGGGTAAAGCAACGGCTGCTGTAGTTCGGTCTGAATGGCGATAGTTGGGGTTCTCTGAGTGGGGCTTGTGGGGTGGTTGAAACAGGGAACGCAGAGAGAGAGAGAGAGAGAGAGGAGCACTGTAGAGAAGCTGTGGTACGAGAGAGAGAGAGGGGGGGGAGCACAGTGGAGAAGCTGTGGTACGAGAGGCTCCAGCGAGGAGGGAGGGGGGGGGGGGTACCCGCATTATCGATAATCCAGAATCATAGCTGTAACTTCTCCGTACGGGTCTACGTAGCTTAGAGACGCGAGGGCGTCCTTGTTGTCGCTGGTTCCAGCCTTTGGAGTCGCTGCCAATGGAGAATCTGCCATGGGAAGCGTAATTAATTTCGAGCAGTTCATTACCGGTCCGACCGCAATGCCGAGAGTGGGGTTTGCTAGTTTTGTTACGTGTGTGCCGGATGAGTCTGTGTATTACGTAAGCCTGGAAGAGGCAGGGACAAAGTTAAGACGGTTTACAGAGATTGTTGGTACAGAGTGGAGTAACTTCAAATAGAGAAACTACATGGGGGGGGGGAGGCCGGGGGGGAATTAGATATGGAATCGAACGACGAAGGGTTCTGGATTATTTATAAAATTATATACAACCACGGACAAGGGGGTGACCTTAAGACGTGTAGCGTGAAAATTGTAACGGGCACCTACGGGGTCAAAGTTCAAGAAGCATTGAAAATGAGGATACGTGACGAGACTCCGTGAGGGTACCAGCTCTCGTAAGATCCACTCATGTGGCCTAGCCTGTCCTTGAGAAATGGAAAATACTGCTTGTTCCAGGGTTGGCATCACTGCCGGGGGCTGTTAAATACCCTTGGTGCACGATTTCACTGAGAAAGGCGTGTCGGAATATAGGGGTGAAGATAGGGTACGTAGTTACGGGGGGTAGCATGAATGTCCGTAGGATAGGTAAACGAAGATGAGGGTTAGGATAGTGGGACTTAGGGTTTAGATAAATTCACTGAGGGGGGGGGGGCGAAGGTTAAAGGGTGTAAGAAAAGGGGGGGGGGTAGTAGGTGCGCGGCAGCTCTTTAACATTCTTCGGGGAGCCCTACTAACTGTGAGATAATAAAATATTACCAGGCATGCAAGGGATTCTTGAAGCATCCAGAGGTTGGCGGTACTGCTGGTATCAGCGGGTCTCTCTCGCACCCCTTACCGAATCAACCCCTAGATAGGAGATTCTCAGCCGGGCGAGGACAGATATTAACATAAGCAGATCCTCTAGCCGACGGATCACGTAGAGCACTTCTACCGCATTACCATCCTGATTATCCTACGGCCATGGACCACCCCCCCGCCCCCCTACCCATTTAACCTGCCCTAGTACCTACCGACATAGCCAACCCCCTGCTATGCAACGTCTGCGAGAGTAGAAATACGCACGGAATGACGGTTCGTCGTGTTTCTTGGAGGGGAAGGGGGAGGGGGGGGGGGAGAAAAGCTAAACTCATAATGATATAATGACGTAACAAAGAGAAATCGCTTAATGTTTACTGAGAATTACTCTTTTACCTTTTTCCCCTATTTTCATTGTTAGCCTCGCCATCGTCATCCCCTCGACATCCCTTATGGCTACAACAGGCTGTCCTCGACCCATCTCTCCGAGGAATTCGAGGAATGGCATAATTTTTATTTTTACCCGAAACCCGAGAATTCGGGATCGTCCGTCGACGTCGCTGATGGGCCTCGTTGTTTCCAACATCTGCCATTTGGGACTTTAGGCCCATTTTACGTGAGTTTGAGTTCCGCGCATCCGGCGCCACGAGGCTGATGGTCCGTCTGGTAGGTTGCGGTTTTCCCTTGCCTTGTTATTGCCGAAATTAGGTAGGTAACCAGGACCCCGTACGAGACTCCCTTGTCCCACGACGACCCATGGAAACAACCCTAACTCAACGTGGCCAATGTACCCGGCTGTATTCCTGAATGGCGCCAGGGGTGTAGAAGCGTGGGGCGAGGGGGTGAACGTTGCAGGGGTTGAGACTCAATGCGTTTTCTCGGAGAAATTATTTTTTAAATTACACACCCTCGAGCCTCTAAACCGGTATGTGAATACAAGGAGAGACCTGGGGTGGGGGCTGAAAGGGACCGGGAGGAAGAAGGGATGAAGACGGGGGATGAAAAAGTAAAACCGTTAAAGGGGTTGAACAGCGGTTCCTATAGTCTGGCACTTCTGCGAGAGCAACCCTTATCCTCTGTTACTCGAGTGAGGCAATACGACGGTCCAACCGCGTCTACGTGTGTTCCAATGTCGAGCGCAATCAGACTTTGAATACAAAATTAAAAACCACGCGCGCCGGAAACGGCCCTCTCGACACTCGCCAGCCCTGAATAGATTTTTCACCCTCTCACCCTGCGGCCCTGTAATCGCATTAAGGCCCACCCACAGTTGCCGTCGTCACCCTTTCGCCTTTCTCCCTATAATTTTTCCTAAATCGACGCGATACCCGCCGAAGTCACGACAGATCCCATTAAGTCGACCTAACGCGCGTTCGACTCGCGCGACTTCGTCGACGCTATGAAAATACGCCAGTAGGATTCGCCCCTTTTTCAAGCTAAGTCAAACTTAGCCCTAAGTGTCAGACTAGCCGATTGACGTGAGTTTCTCGTCGATCGGAAGGTTGAAGTGGGTCGGGATGGGGGTGCGGAGAGAGTAGGGTCGTTCTTGTTATCTCAAATAGATAAGGAAGTCATGTCTGTCTCGCGAGAGGGCGTCGGGACGTCTCGCGTCTTTCACGCTTTACGAAAAAGTTTCGGTGAGTAGCGCCATTTATAGGGAAGTTACTACTTTCGGGCTTGACTCTCTAGACGAACGTAACTCTCTCTCTCTCCCTCTCCCTTTCTCTCTCTCTCTCTGTCTCTCTCTCTCTCTCTCTCTCTCTCTCTCTCTCTCTTTCTCTCTTACTCACTGGAACCCCGCTATCTTTTATCGTCTCGTAAAATGGTCGCGCGCCGTTAACTACCGGATAGAAATTTTACGATTCGCTCAAATTCGACACGACAAACGCTGGGCGTCGCGACGCTATCCGGGAACAAGTAAACGCCGACGTCATCCTCGGAGCCACTATTGTTGTCGTCGTTCTTGTAGGTACACGCAACCCCTATATCCCACCTATCGCCTAGAATAACAGATAGGCCTCGGATTTTTACGAGGGTAGAAAACCCTTAACCGACTGATGGGTTCGGCTGAGGAATGTGCTAAGGGGGTAGTAGCTTTCTCCCTCGATGCAATTGGCAAGGGTGAAAAATCATCCCTTCTTATATTTCAAGATTTCTACAGTCATATCAGACGTTCGTCTTTTGTTATTGGCTAGATTTCTTATACAGCCACCCCCGTCTTATTTTCCCCTCTTGTTTTATTTCTCTTCATTTTTATTACCGACTAATACCGCGATGTCTTTCCTTCTTATCCCTTATACCTACTTCTACTTAAGGGCTGTATTTTAAAGGGTGCGAAGATCCACTATGGCATTTATGGAATGATTCATTGGGGGGTGCGAGGGGGCGCAGTGCCTTGAAGGGTAAGGGGTTGGAGTCGCCTAACAAGGTATCCCAGTTGGTAAATGGGACTTCTGCCTGAGTGAAAACGTACACACACCCTTACCAGGTGCACCGCACCCCCAGAGAGACTGTTTGAATTCACTGTCTGCATTTGCACAGCCGGCAAAAAGTGCTTAAGGGTTTACCGAGGTTGGCGTAGCGACGCCCACGACGCCGTCTGCGCGTAACAACGCGTCGGAATGGAAAAACGGGATCACGGGTTAAGGTCGGGATTTTTTTTTTTTTTTTTTTCAAAAGCATTAATACCTTGATTCAAAATGGCGGACAGCTCACAGGGCGTCGCTTACTCTCATCTTTTTATTTTTCCCCACAGCACACTGTAAGTTAATCGAAAGCAGCCGCGCAAAAAAAAAACTCGTCTCCGGCGCGTCGATTGATAATTAAATTTTTGCGTTCTCGGTAAATCAACTTTTGCGCGACGAAAGAAAAAAAAAAAAAAAAAAACTTTGTTAATCCATATTGATCTCGGACTTGTTGATTGTGTCTTTTTTTGTATTTCAGTTGCAGGAACAAAAGGCCGATAATCGCACGGTGAGCTTGATGAACTTTGCTCCAGGGGTCGAGGACGCCGGGAAGAACGTGACCTGCAGGGCGGAAAATCCAAACGTTACGGGATTCTACTTGGAGACCTCCTGGACAATCAACGTCGTATGTGAGTAATATCGAAAATCCAGAACGTATAATAAAAACAAGAATTCGATGCGTCCTTTAATTTCTCGATTTCCGCCAGACGATTTCTACCTCGTAAAATCCGATGACAACAGCCATAACGCGCATGCGCATCAAAGTTTACGCTGTCCTACGGTAAAGAGACAAAGGGAAGCGCAGCCGCCTTTTATGCACGTCGAAGGACCGAAGGAACGAACGACCGAGTCGAAATTGTCGGGACGCGTTTTACTTGCCGTAAAAAGAAAAAAAAAAAAGAAAAAAAGGTGAAAAGGAACGCGAGGAGACCGGGTGGCCGTAAAAATTTTTGCCCGAGGATCAAACCGTGAAATTTGGAACGTAACGTCATTTGCGACGGCGTTATACACTTCCGTTGGAAAATTGAGGTTTAACCCGCAGAACCGGCCTGGTATTAAATAGAATAAACGGCAAACGCGACGCCATGAAAACCACAGGAATCCCTAACCACCAGGATTCTTGGTACCTGCTGCTTATGGGCGGCAGATCGACAGATTTGAACGTTTGCTATTTTATGAGGAATATTTTTATTTATCACCTTCACGCGACGTCCACGTCGATTCTGTACAGAAAGCGACGCAACTTTACCACCCCCTATCACCCCCTACGTCTAACCCCTATTTTGAGTCATTCTTGTGCGACACCACGATACCGCAGAATTTTATTGAGCGGCAAAAATTTATCATGAAATTACATTCATACCCGCTCGTAAAGTTTAAACCCGTAAGGCCCCCACATTCAAAACCCTCGGCCTTGTATTGTCGTAAGAAATTTACTTTAAACGAGTTTTTTCTTCGCTTCGCCTTTTATCCTGTCGTTCGCGCGGAAGCCATTTTGTCCCGATTACTATCAATATGTGGATGGCTTGAATTCCTACGTTCATAACTGAGGAGTGGTAGGTACCTTTTTTTTTAAAAAAAAAATCTTTCGACAGTCATTCCGGATATGCAATTTGCAAGGAACATCCTTTCGAAGAAAATTTTATATATAGATATGATATTGTTCATCTATGGTATAAAATACTTTGCGCTTTATATTCCAAAGTCGAAGACACTTATGTCGTCACTTCCGTCGAGTCCCGAGGATCGCTTACGTGAAGTTGGGACTCTGTAAAAGTGCGGAGTACGGGAAATGACGTCACAGCACGTATTCAATTACGCTGACCGTCCTCATAGATCCATGAAATTACATCCCTTTGAAACTCCGTACCCTAAGTCCGTCTCTTCAGCCACCTAGATACATAGTTGTAGAGTTCTAGAGTTCACGTAAGGCATCATCCGGGGTCCATACCCCCCCTCCGCCCCCTCCCCCCCAGTAGCATCCCCCGTCAGTTTCCTGACTGAAGAAATGTAAGAAGCCACACGAGGGTTGGGGTAGATTACGAGAAGTAGAGAAACCTGTGAAAAGTATATATATATATATATATATATATGGGAAGAGTACAAGTCTCTTCCAAGGTAGCAGAAAAAGTCAGTACGTTCGGAAGTTACAAGAGGGAGATGAAAATACGAATAAAAAAAAAATAAATAAAAAAGGCGTACACGTATATAACTGCCAACGCCATCCAGACGAGTGACGTTTTGGTAGAATTAAAAGCTGAGATACCTTAAGCCGCTATCGTCCTGATGAAATTTCGTGAGACAACCTTAATAAAGCTGCGCCACGTGAACTGTTTCGCGCTGCGATGGTGTTAAGGGTGAAAAAAAAAAATTTTTTTTTTTAAAAGCACACCCGTTATATTTCTCTCTGTCACTTTCCGGAGCAAGTTCACATTTGATGAAGGATCAGCGAGTGTCGCCAAGGACTGGCCGACGTCTCAAGGCAGTGATGGAACTGAGAACGAGTATAAAAAGGACAGAGACAATACCAAGAGACTCATTAGTCTTGTACCAAGTTTGATATACCTTGGCAATGCGATCCTTGGAATGTTTCTCGGACACCCGTTACATGGCGCGATGCTACGAGTTACGGCGACTCCAGATTTTAATTACTTTCCTTGTCGTCTCGAGGAAATAAGAATTTTCCACGGCGAAGAATATTTTCCGCCGGTCTCGAAGAAAGACTTCCGTGGATAATATCTATGTCCCGTAATATATATCCGGGATAAACTACTGGCAGCCATTGTTGTGCTTGTCACTTTGAGTTGTTTTGCTTTTTCCTCGCCGACGTCGCCACCGCTGCTTCCTTCAGACAATAACAGGATATCTTACCGGTGGTACAAAACAGTGACAAATACACCGGTGCTCGCCGGTTAGTCATGGAGAAATTGCAGGATTTGTAAATACTCGCCGGTACTTGTATTTATCTTACTGGAATAAAAGTGACGTGGAGAATTCTTTAATAATTCACCATGGTTTTCCCGGGTACGCGGGTCTCGACAATAACAAAAGAGAATTTACGTTGACAAAGTCAAGCACAAAGTGGAACAAACAATTCGTACTGCCTGACTCTGAGAATTGTTTAAGCGCAATGAAAAAATGTAAATAACAAACCAACATTTTTTTGTTCCTCCTTTCAGATCCACCAATAGTCTCGTTGCGATTAGGATCCACCCTTAACGCTCAGGACATTAAGGAGGGCGACGACGTGTATTTCGAATGTCACATAAAGGCGAATCCACCATGGTCGAAACTCACCTGGATTCATAACGTGAGTAAACGATAACATTAATAATAATTTTGAATATTACATTTTTTTTTTTTTTTTGAGTTAAATGCAACAAACTTATTATGTATCTTCAAAATCGGGGTAAACGTGTGCCCAGTTAAGTTCAGATTATCCCACTATGGTAGAGTACTACCCCCTTTATCCGGGGTAATGCGCCGTATCAGCCAGATGCTGGAAGTTTAAATCCTTTATTTGCATAATATATGAGCACATGCGCATGCAAAATGGATCCAAAAATCTTGCCACATCTCTCAGCCCCCCCCCCACCTTATTTCTAAAAAATAAGAGGATACGTAAACGAGCATCAAGATCCTAATCCTATATAGTACAATTTATTTGCGAAATCATAATAATATTAATTAAGTATTTTATCAGACGCGTAATGAAATTCCTCGTTAATTTGCCAGGGTTATTTACTAGGACGCTATCACGGAATTATTAGGTATCAACCTAGCCAACTCTCACTCTACGATTTCCACTTCCGGGAATCCAGTCGGATTCCTTACTGTCCCGCCTCTCGTCTTGCCATCCTGGATCAGGATCATCGCTTCTCTCTCTCTCTCTCTCTCTCTTTTCCTCTCTCATTCTCTTCTCTCTTATGGTATGCAAGGAACAGCTGCCGCCGCGGTGAGAGATTTGCGACGAAATTGCATCTTAAAAATATGATCCGACTCTCAGCACTGCGCGCCGCTGCACCCGGCGTTTCCTTTGAGACTCTCGAGGCTGGATTCCCGGAACTCGATTTATCCCTCTAAAGTCCCGGGAGGACTTATCTGCCTTAAGGATTCGCAACGAACCGTGCCGGACTGCGGGAGTGATTAAATTTCTCCGCGGTCCTACGGAGGCAGCCTGGTATTGGTAAAAAAAAACAAAATACGTATATATTTAAACAGCAGCGATGATAATAAAAAAAAAAAAGGTCACGACGATGCAAGCTCGAGATAAATACCGAGATAATATAAAAGAGTAAAAATAAAAATTCTTAGCCTCGTACATGATGAATAAAGAAAATCTCTTTGTGTATCTTACCTTTTCTTTGAACTCTTTGTGTCCTTGATAAGCATCCCCGAAAGGAACACGACTCGTTATCAAAGACCGAGGACACACGTCAATTGACAGCCGTTAAGTTCCGCCATTACAAAAAATCCGAACTCTCCCGAACACTTCCGACGATTCCCGAGGGGACGCCGTACTTGCCACAAGTAGCATAACCTATTTGAGAAGCAATCGCTTTACCACAGCGACGTTTTCACTATTGCGGATGGATATAGGTAACAGGTTGGTACTCTTATAAAAGGACGTTGGCAGTAACGTTATAAGGCGGAAAACCTTTTTGAACTTTTCATCCGAGAAGGTACACTGCTGCTGCTGCTCCACGTCGATTTATGACTTAGTTTTCTTATTTCACCATAGACCGTGGCGCACTCTGGTGCACTCTCCGTGTACTCTGCTCACGGGATACGAAATATTCAGCAGTTTTACGAGGGTCCTTACCCACGGTACCTACGTATACGTACACAGCTACCTGAGTCCAAGAAGACGTTACACGCTTGCCGCGTTTCCACGCGGCGCTGTTCCTGTTACTCGTTTGCATAAATAGAGCGAGAGAGAGAGAGAATATGACATCTCGTGGAAGAAAATAAAGGCGAATGCGAAAGAGACGAAGTTACCCTGTGTAATTCAACGATTCTCACGGAAGACGTATCGACCCCTCGTAAACGGAATTTCGAACCGATAAGGTCATGGAGTATGGTAAAGCGAGTCAAACCAGGTTGAAGAGAGTTTTCATGTTTCGAAAGGTTTGTGAAAGAAGTCTTTGAGGTTAGAGAAGATCGTAAGGCAGTGGAAACGTTGAATTCAGTCGAGCATAGATCAATCCATTCCAATTTCTAATACCGCGTGTTCGCGCTAGAACGTTGGACTCTTAGAACTGACGTGGAAGCCATACGAATAGCTTTGTTCTCTCTTTAATTTTTTTTTTTTTTTTCTTATTTTTATACTCGCTCTTCCTTCTTGCTCCTCCTCTATTACCTACCACTGCCACCAGTGCTGCCACCTAGTTCTTTCGCTACTATTTCTACTTCTTCTCGCCATTTCTCCACATTCTCCATCAACCGCTCTCGCGCACTACGTCGTTTCTACGTCTTTCTTCTTTTTTCTTTTTCTCTTGTTCCTTTATCCGTTTCTTTTATCCTGCTATACGCTATCCTACTCTGACACGTGAACTGCGTCGCAGGAGCCATTCAGACACTGTGAAAAAATCTCAAAATTCTTTAGGACTTTACGACCGTGCCTACCTAACCTAACCCCTAACTACTTTGTACTTGGACATAAAAGAGACTGACTTCCGGTTGGGGGGAGCTTTCTTTTTTTTCTAGCTGCCGGTGTTCTAATATCGTTACGCCTACGGGATAATGGGGGACGGTAATTATCAGAGAGAAAGCTCGAAACATCCGACGGGAGTCCTGCTTTCTTCCGTTCTAAGAGAGACTCTCTTTCAATTGGAATTACGAGACGGAAAAATATGAGAGACGGCAAAGACGAGAGGCAGGTATGAGCTATCGGAAGAGGATAATGAAATTGTATTGCAATGAGGGATGATCTTTTTGAAATTACATTTACGCGGCGCGGGCTATAAAATTATATACTCGGGGGCTAGAAAAGTTTGAATATTAAAAATGATAAGGGTCTCTGCGGAATGGAAATTAATTTTCTCACGTCTCTTCCGTGTCGCTGCGATACGTTGAAACAGAACTTTCTTTTTCCACCCCGGAGGGATCATCGACTTTTTACCCCTTGTGCCCGTTCACATCCCTTAATGGATGTCGGGCACATAAGAAAACGTCAGCGGCTGATTCTGTCCGAGTACAGAGGGGGTTGTGAGAGCTGAAGATAAAAAAGATTTTTTAAACTTATAAGGGTGCAAGATTTTTACGTCACGTGAGTACGTATATGTGTCCAAAGGCGCAAGGGTAGTTCTCGTAGTAGGAACAACCTGCATCTTAAGCAGCGATACATCATCCCCTAGCAGGACAACCCCGTGTTACGTAATATAGCGACGGTAAACTTTACACTCGATTCGATATTTCACGGGAGGATGACGTCAGAAAACAACCCCTAGGTTGAACAAGGCCGGGCAGACCCAACCACTTGTAGTGGTTCCTGTTTACAAGGATTCTTATCTAATCCTCGTGCGAAGCTGTGGCTCTTGAAAAAACGGGATTTTGAAAATGAGACAAAAAACAAGCCCTTCGAAAGTTTCTTCGAGAGTTCGCCTGACGTCTGACATATATTTAGTGAAAAAAATTTTTTTTAATTTCGAAAAAATTTTATCCTCGTTTTTACTCGTTGAAATCTTCTATCCTGTCGCGTGGGATCTGCCCTCTTTACCTAAACGCTACTTGCGGATATGCTAATGTCGTTTTCAAATGATTTTTTTTTTTGTTCTTTTTATTCTACGGAGAAAATCTTGATATGCATGAACTTTACTGTTTGCCCGGGATAGAATGGGATTGGATCATTTTTCCAGGAAATCTCAGTATCTATTACGGCTTCCAGATATTCTCGTATTCCCATTGTGGAAAACCCATATAGACACTTGCAGGACTTACTTCTCTCAGTCGAATGGAAAAAGATATTTCCAGCCATAAATCCAAGCGTTTTTCCATACCAGTAATTCCACCGGTGTTTCTCTCTCCCCCGTTTACCTGATCCTCGGGGACAGACTTAATGGCGACCACACAAAAAAAAAAATGTATTTCTGTTGCGACCTACGTAACGATACTGTATCGAAAAAGAAATAATTAGAAATTTCCAAGAAGGTCTCTGTCGATACTTTAATATCGTTACTAAGAAATTTAATTAGACTGACGGTAATTTCATTTTTTTTTTTTTCCCCCTAGTACGACATCCATGCACCAAATAATTATTTTCATTTACTACGTAGGAAATTACCGCCCGACGACAATCGAGTTACTGTTTAGGATTTCTAAATCCACAGCGAATCGCGCGCACAGCCTGTAACTGTGTTAACTGCTACGCCTATGCAAGAAGTTGCGAAATTGCATCTAATAACCGTCGTAACTTTGCCGAAGAGTTTGCTACAACTGTATACCGGGTATCCGAGTTCCACGAGTATTCTTATACTGACAAGTATCTGTATAGGAATATACGGTGTCCGAGACTAATAAAAAATACTCCGTTAACGTGCTGATTGGTAAATACTCGTTATCCACAGGTCGTATTAATGGTATCTAAAAAAAAAAGAAGGGTAACTTTGCCAAAGAGTTTGTTACAACTGTATAGCGGGTGTCCGAGTTGTACGGGTATTCTTATGCTGACAAGTATCTGTATAGGAATATACGGTGTACGAGACTAATAAAAAATACTCCGTTAACGTGCTGATTGGTAAATAGTCATTATCCGCAGGTCGTATTAATGGTATCTAAAAAAAAAAAATAAGGGTCGCTTTGATAAATTAGAAAAAAAATTGTCTGGGGAAAAAAAAAAGTTGAACCCCGATATAAAGGGGTAGTAAATATCGAACAGGGCGTTACCGAGTAAAGTCCTCCCAGGCGAACGTCGATGAACTTGCCGGCGTCTCGTGGCTCGTAAATAAAGGCGTCGGGTTGTCGTCGGTTCTCAATCTACTCGTTAATCGGGTCGTTCCGATGCCTCGCGCGTAATTTTCTCGGTATTAAATTATTTTCCCAAGAGAATTTCCACGATCGTCTCCCCACCCCTAATGTTTTCCTCGGTATCCACCTACGTGCCGTAAGGGGTTGTGCGACGTCGTGCGCCGCGACGTCGGTTCCCACAGTAGTACCCCAATAAATTGTACCAGCCGAGCGTACGGCACGTCCCTACGACACATCCGGCATGAAACCGAAAAAGGAGACGCGGCGAAGGAACGACGCCTGGCGTCCCGCGTCGCCCGCCACTCGTGGCGACTCTCGAGTGCCTCGGCTCCTGTGTCCCAGGGTTCTTCTTTTGAGTCTGGAGTGGCGACCGTGTCGGGAGGCCACGACCCGTTTTAAGGATTTAAGGTCTTAAGGTTTAAGGTAACCCCTCCCCCCTTACCCCCTCCCTTCATCCACGTCAAGCGTCCTCGAGATATCTGAGCTTCTTTAGCTTTTTTTCTCTGTCTTTCTATACTCTTGCCTTATTCGCTTTCTCTGCATTTCTCCTTCATTTCTTTTATATATCTATACTCGTGGATGAAGGTAGGTAGAGGAACTTTTGACTCGTTTAAGTGCCGGTGGTCAAAATCGCATTTAAAAAAAAAATGCAATTCCTATGGTATTTTCAAAAAATGACTCGAGATGCTTCGAGATGGATTTTAAGAATGATATTAAATATTATTTATTGATTTGAAGGTATCGATATATTTTTTTATCGTAAGCAACGAAGCCTTGAACATCGCAGAGATCGGTGTCGCGTTTTCACTCGCAAAATAGTGCGCGTCCCGGAAAATGGCACACGTTGCGTAATCTTAGAAACAAACGAATCTCCAGAGGGAGCTAAATTCTTCCCGAAGGAGCTATAAAGTAAAAGCAGAGACTCCCCACTGTGGTAAAACGTACACGGCAGGAAAGGAGGCGTGACGTAGACTACTACAACGACTAGAGACAGAGAGAGAGGGAAGATAGAGGAACGTGGAAAAGTAAAAGATAAAGCGAAGAAGAAGAAAAAAAAAAAAGGAGAAAATCGGGAAAATGGATAGGTTAGAGCGGAGCCAAGGGCGGGAGAGGGGGGGTTGTTGGCAATTTTTCAAGGAATCAGTGCCCCGTCCAACCGGAATGTCGCTCCCTCTTTGCACGCAGGGCGAAGGAGAAAGAGGGGAGGGCTGGTGAGCCGCTCGAACTACACAACATAAATGATAGTACCAGTACCAGTATCACTATATATTATATACAATTCTATACGGGTAGAACGTGTATCCGAAGAGAGAAGCCAGTCGTCGCGAAATGCATCTAGCGAAAAATTGGCAAAGGGTCGCTCGTATTCACCGATTGGAGACGAGAAGTACTTTTTTTATTTTTTTATTTTATATTGGTATTTCAGTGGTTTACCTACCATCGATTTTAGCCATCGCGTCTCCCGTACTAGGTACGCTCCTGACAGATCCTCGAAGAGACACCTGACCGAGTCTCACAGCCAGGACCTTCAGGGGCCACCGTACCGTACAGAGTCCTGCCTTTGAGGGATATCCTTGTGACGTAGACGCAACAGATAAGGATGTCCCGAAGGAGTCAGTTTTTGGTTTGTCCACAATTAACCCTTGTGCCGTAGGGCAGGACTTCGCTCTCCTGGAATTTATTTTCTAGACTTTGGCAGTCCTGGCTGGCGAGGACCCTGTTGAGGAATTAGTGTCACGAGAAGACTGGACAGTGTTCCGGATGAACCAATAGGGGTCTTCCTGGTTCGGGAATTTGGATACTCGATAATTGGATGAAGGTCGACGCAATTGCCAGGAAATAAATAAAATTAGCCAGTGATCCAAACGGAGTTAACTTCAGGACGTAATTAGGATTGGTGGTGAGATTGAGGAGTAAGATGGGCATGAGAATGGATGATGGGCTCATCGGTTAAGGGGCCTGATGAGGTGGTTGGAGAAGTTAGTTAGCCCTTATTTAGGTCGAAAACCTCCGAAATCTAATTACCTAAGACGTGCTCCCGTCTGGCCAATTCCATCAGGAAGTGTCGTTCTACGTCTCTTTGTAGTTTTGACAGGTACCCTTGACGTTTACGTGAAAGGCATGAAAAAAAATTTAATTATTACCTAATCTGCATTCCGCGAGTTATTTACGAGTTTATTATGAGGAAAAAAAAAATTAATTTTAACATCCAATTTGCTAGCCTCGTACCCTGTTGACGATTTTGCAAATTTTCGCAATTTTATGGAATATTCAACCAGTCTATTCAATAGGGGTTAATATATACCTTATACCTTCGAACACCTGTATCATATATGTATCTACTTTATACCTTCTACCTTTCGACCTTCCACCTACCAAGTGTTGGACGTGCACGCTTACCTTTCTGGCATCATATGCATCCCTCTTAGACCAGTATTGGTAGCTCGGTCGATAAAACAGCGGAAACTGCTTAAACTGCAACAACAGAGCGCGTTACGAATTTTCTAGCCGACGGAACACAGTTGCGTGCAGCAGGTGGAAGACTAGATTGGATAAAAGATAGAAGAGGAGAAGGAGAGGTAGAAAAATAAAATATAAAAGAAAAAACAAAAAAAACCAAGTGGATGGAGTAAGGAAAGGAGATGGCACGACGGAGTCTGGTGGAGTCGAGTTGCTGACGGTATCCGAGGACAAGAAAAATAAAAAGAAAAATGCATAGAGGTGAAGAGAATAACAGAAGCATACATTGAGGAATGAATTGAGGAAGGAGAGAGGGAAGACTTGAAAGTTGGTAAAAGAAAGAAGAAAAGGAAAATGAAGGTAAAATCATATGACAGGAAGTGAGTAGAAGAAAGGAACAAAGAAGAAGAAGAAGAAGAAAGTAAAAACTTTCACATTCGTTCGGAGCATCCTTACTGTAGCTCCTGGAAGACTTTCATATTCGTATAGCTTTCACCTCTGAAGTCGGAGGCAGAGTTTACCCGAGTTTCAAAAAAAAAAAAAAAAAAAAAAAAATGAAAAACTATTCCGACAACAACACTTGCTCTAGATATTTTTGAAAAAGAAAGCACATTTTTTTTACTCGTACGACCAAGCGGCGTACGAAATTACAGGAAAATAAATATACACGGCAAATGATTTTGGTAAATTGACAAAATGGCTCTTACTCGGCAAACGTTATGGCGGCTAAGGGTGGTTCTCAATCGTCTCCCCGCCAAGAGAGTCTAGCACCGCCAAGGGTAACCGTAGGTAAACCCCGGGCTTTAGCCGGGGCTTAACCTATGCTAAGCGTGCTAACCCGTCTTCCCTAGACTCGACCACACTGTACATAGATTACAATCTAGTTTAATTGAGTTAGCCTCCCCCTCCCCGTCTTCCCGTTAATTGCTCGAAACGCGCAACCCCGAGTGGCACCTTTTTACCGCGGCAGAGGCCGAGACTCTTGACTCACGATTAACAAGTACCGTATACATACAAAACATAGATATATGTATAGACACAGGCGCAACTCCGTGCCGGGAAGCTATAGGCTTGGTACGCGCTACGACCCCTGGAGAAGACGTACTTGGGCACAAACCCCTGTGGCAAAGGAGAAAAAAAAGTCAAACCAAAATAGGCGAGGGGTACGTATAACAATAAGTTTAAGTAGGTAAGGGTGAGTGGCAAGTGGCAGAAAATAGGGGTTGGGTACAACCGCTCGTGTCACGCGGCAGAGTCTAGGGGTTGAGAATCCCTCGAAGTCGTAGATTATAAAACAATCGAATAAATCCAGGGGTAGGTCCGCTCGGGAGATACAGGAGTCGAATATACCCTCTATACCCCTTTACGGTAGAACTGCAAGAGCGAAAGAGGCTGAACTTGGAAGGGGTGGATATGGTGAGAGAGAGGGGGTAAGAGGGAGGGTGGGAGAGACTAAGGGTAGTTTCCCTGCAGGATTCAAATGGCCTCGTTTTAAATCGATTTCGAATTGTCTTCGCGCATCGCTGAGTGGATTCGGTAAGGGTTGTAGGTACTGGAGTGGTAAGGGGGTCGGAGGTCAAGGGGTGAGAGCAGGGGTCAAACTGTACCAGGTATGCCAACCAGAAGCTACATCCGCCGGATGGCTAAGGGTAAGACGTTAAGGACGTAAGGATCGCTACCTAGGAAAAACGTCGCGACGCCCCAGGGAAATGGCTGCCAAAGACAAAAGACGACGCCAGGCGTCTCGTCTCGGACTGATTAAACTATCTTCCTCCCTCTTATACCTAGTTGAAATCCTTTGGCAGCGATGTTTGACCTGAAAATTGAACGACCCTAATTCACTGGCTACCACCCTGAGCTCGATCGTGGTAGCTGCCTTCGCAACATGGCGTCGAGGTACCATGTCTCAACGGAGCCCATTTTCAAGTTGAATTAATTTTTTTTAACCATTCCCATTCTCGATCATCCGTAGGTCTTCTAACTTTTTGACATTCCGGACGAACGGAAGCAGCACCGAGTTGCTGGTAGAAAATAACTAGTGTCTAACGTTGCTGATTACGGTTTATCGTGCGCACGTAATGTTTCTCTAAGTATGATGAGCAACGAAAAGTATAGGGGACACTTAACAAATCCATCGACTATGCGTGATTTCGGTATGTTGAATTGTTCGTAGATCGACGCGATATTTTTATATGGTATAGATCTATTGGATTTTCTCACCTAATGGTATTTACCTACTTTGTCGTATTGTACCCAATCCTCGGAGAATTGCGTAACGACTTTGGAACTTGTAGTTTCGTCGGAGAAATACGTTATTGATAAACTATTTGCATACGTAACTTTTTTTTAAGGAGGATTACATGGATTAAAAGTCCATAGGTGACAACGGTCCAGGAGTTGAATTGTCTGTGGACAATTTTTTTAAAATTGCAACTAATAACTTCCAACATACGTTGATATTTTTTCTTTCATAATTCTTTTTTTTTTTTTTTTTGACAAATTTCTAAGGATCCTCATTCGCGTAATAACTTAATAACGCTTTCTCTCTATCTCTTTGTCTCGCAGCATGAAATCCTGACGCACAACACATCGGCCAGGATCATCTGGTCGAATCAGAGTCTCGTCCTGCAAAGCGTCACCAGGAGCAGCGCCGGTTCTTACGTTTGCGCCGCCACGAATTCCCTCGGGGAAACCAAAAGCGAACCGCTGCCATTTCGCGTGAAATGTGAGTAGCTTTCTAATACGTATATGTATATTACAGTGTTAAGATCCATGGATATTGGACTTTTCAGTGTAACGGAAACGAGACTGATATCAGGGATGAATAACGAAGGAGAAAGAATTTTCGAAAAATAAAATAAAAAATAATACGATCATCCCGATGGAGATATGAAATTTTCAAAATTCCAGCAGATACTGCAAATATGATTTCGAGGTCGATGGTTGAGACCGTAGTATGTGAACACGTAACATACACGTATACGTCCAATAGTAAAAAAATTGCTGAATATTTAACACGTACTTAGCCCAACGTACATTTTTTATACCCAATTTCCAGTTATAGGCCGCATCCCCAGTACGCGACGTATATAAGAACGTTGAATAAAAATATGCCAAAATTTAAGGGACGGACCCTTTTTTTCGACTTTTTTTTATACAGTCTGACTTCACGGTACCATCATGTTGCCCTCTTTTATTTGCTAGTTTCTCCCGTCATTTTTTTTTTTTAGAACTAGAAATCCTCCCCATCCCTGTATCCAACCCTCGTTACATTTGACTCCATGGGACTCATGCCCCTCTTACGACATCCCGCAAAGTAAAATTTCCTTTTTACGGGTTGCCGCGCTTCCGGAATTCCTTAGCGTCCCTGGCACGTTGTCAAATTCTACTTGGCGCCGCGACGCCCTGGTGGATTTCGTCAATTTTTGATGAACGACGGTATCCGCCCTGACGACGGTCATAAATCTGGAAACGAAAAGCGCCCGGGTCGTCCATACGGAGAATACGCTAATGTAGACTCGTCCACCCTGCAGAATTTAGGGGTTGAAAAATTTCGAAAAAAAAAAACGATTCCAACCCCCCGCCCTTGATTTGTCCATTTTATTCGCGAGCCAACTGACTTTGTTCCTATAGCCCGTAGTACCCAACCCTACCCCAGGATTTTCAACCCCCTCGAACTTACCCCTAGAGAAAAGGCGGACGTAAAGGGAAAGCAGACGGGGCGAATACGGCCTTGCATAACTCTGTCGTTCGTTTCAAGTGGATTTCGCGCTCGTAAAAGGACGCCGTCAATAAAACGGTAGACGCGTGCCCGGAAAACGTTAGTCCTTCGATCACGATTGCCAACCACGCAGTACCTCACTTCCGGAAGTATTCCGACAATTTGCCGGATTCTTTATATTCGACAATTTTACGTGATTCTCACCAGGACGATGCTCCATTCGCGCTCCAAACACACGGTGCGCCACGTGCTCGTTGACGCACCCTTTCGTTCGATAGCGATATATATATAGGACAGTAAAAAAAATAATCGAACAGATCGATAGAATTGCTCCATACATCATACTATAGATAGTATACCTATATATGTATACATCAGACGTCATCAATCTCTTTGTAATCGGACGCTTCAGCACGTTAGAATTTTAAACTTCCGGTATAGATATTTTACTCTCTCTCTCTCTCTCTCTGTAAATATATATATACAGCAGCAGCTAAAGAACATACCGGAAGTAACATACTAATTAGTATACATCGGGACGCAGAACTGAAGTCCCGGCGTTTTCGATTCGTCACTCCTTTAATTCCTCGAAAATGTTTATCCGGAAGCCAGTCGTCAAGTTCGAGCCTTTTGCTCGGGGTACTTTAGGTTCTCCCGGATCACGGGGACGGAGCAGTTTCCTATATCTGTATATACCGAACTACACCCTACAGAACACAAAATGGAAGGAGTCGAGTCGCAGGGTGTGCGCGCTTGTTAAGGAAGTTGGGCGATATTCCGGAAATTATGGCCGGGATACTAATGTCTTCCGTGCTCGGAGAATTACGGGATAAAACGAAAGGATGAGGAGGACAGAGACGCAGAGACACGTTTGTGCGGATAGCGATATGCGTCGTGCAGAGAGAGAGAGAGAGAGAGAGAGAGAGAGAGAGAGAGAGAGAGAGAATACATGTGTATATGCGTCTGACTAGGTAAAGTAGAGGAAGGATGAAAGAAAGTGGAATGGAAGGAAGAGCAAAGTGTTCAAAGTTGGCAAAGTGGCTCATCGGCAAGACGCTCGAGTCCCTTTTCAGTTGCGCGGGAACTTTCAATAATTCAAAAGGAACGCGTCACGCACGACCGACCGAGCGGTCCTCCCGTTTTCGTTAAGAAATTTCACCGCGGAACGAAAGTGCCAACCTGCCAGTCTGCCAACCTTCCGGCATAACAGTCAGGGAAGCCGCAATCTGTGACCCACAGGAAAGATTTTACTTCGGCACCGACGCTACCGCGCGGATCCATCTTGATGAAGACTTTTATGAAATTTCAAGGATAACCTGTAAATATCATGAAAACCCACCGCCTCCTGCATTTAAAGGCCTTTGCTATCTGCAAGATACGCGTGTTATCTGTCGTCACTTTTCGCGACGCCGATTGCTCGTCAATTTTTAAATCTTTCCTAGTCTTATCTTATCTTATCAAGTATTTCGCACATATCTAACGCCATCCCCTGTTGACTTTACGCTGACGCAGCGCAGCTTCCGGTGGTCCAGCGAATCGAACGGAATGAATCTATTACCCTCGCAACACAGCCACCCACCGCTTTGTCAAATCTGACCTAAGAAATTCTACCTGTTACGCTTGTAATAATCAGGGATGATTTCACCCTCTAGCACCCTCGCACAGTACGCCCCTGGATCTTGCAGCCACGGGATAACCAGTGCCGTTAACGTTGCTTATGGCTGCATTTGGATCTTGTGCACTCATCAAGGGTTGCACTTTGCGGATAGACTCTCGGGTGGCTTTATCTCATCCCGTGAATTGCCGCGCCAATCGATCCTCCAAATGCATCACCGAATAGGATACCATTCTGCCGAATGATTTTCTCATTAAATATATTGCGCTGTAGCTGCGGTTTACGAGAGGAGGACATTGTTAAATTTTCAATTACCGTCTCCTTACTGCTGTTACTATTCGAGATAAGGAGAAGCCGTTCCGAGCCGCTAGCCAATCGGAGATTGGCAAAAGGGATTTCCAATAAGTGCTGCTCGATCGAGTTGATTGATACAGGTTGAAATTATTTAATGAGGGTGAAGAACGGTAAACGGTCCTTTGGGATGCTGCGTGTTAATTTATATATCTGTGCATTAACTATACCCATTTTTATCTCATCTCCTCATCACACGTAGATATCGCATATCACACATCGTCGTTCAATCCGATTATCTAGATAGCCACTTCGACGCCTCGTTAAATTCAAAAACCCTTAGTGGTATATATATATATATATATGCAGCAATAACGAAATCACATGAATAGATAACCACGTGAATTTCAATACCGAATATTTTAACCTAACCGCGCGTCATCCACGTTATACGACATTAATGCTATTCTATTAATATAATACAGAATGGCGCAGGCTTTATTTATTGCTCCAATATTTCCGTAGCATCCCTGAATATAACGTATACGTGATATATAAATTAATCCCACTGTCCGAGTGTAGGTGTGAATCGGCCTTTTGAAATCCGGCACCGAGCCCCGCAGATCATTATTTTCAAAAGGCCATTGTCATGGAGATAAAAAAAAAGTTCTTCACTACAAAATCCAAATATCTCTCTGTCACTGTATATACATAGAGATTATAGGCTGCCCGTGTTAAGGTTATTAATAAATTAATTCACGCATGCGCAGACGCACCGGTCTGCACGGAAGACAGGATCGTCGTGATCGGCGCGTCGCGTGGCGAATCCGTCGAGGTTCCCTGCAAGGTCGACGCCGATCCACCGGCTCACAGCTTCCGGTGGAAATTCAATAACAGCGGGGAAACGCTCGAAGTCGCCACAGGAAGATATTCCATCGAAGCCAGCGGCGTGAGCATCTTGAATATCACTCCGGCCACGGAATTGGACTACGGGACTTTATCCTGCTGGGCAGAGAATAGCATCGGTTCTCAATTCCGACCGTGCGTCTTCCAGCTGGTGACTGCCGGTGAGTGACGTATTATTTATTTAAAAATAAAATACAAGCAAATTTTTTATAGCCCCGTACACACTGTATACTGGAATAAACGATTCCACGTGTATTTATTATTATTATTATTATTATTATTATTATTATTATTATTATTATCAGCGCGAAAACTGTTTTCGGTTCACTGTAAATTTTCCTCCTGCTTGAACAAAGCCGACGGCTTACAAAAGCAAAGTAAATATCACGGACGAGAGTGGTAAACAATATTTCAGGTTGCACGTGAACGCGCCTTTTGCTCCCTGTTGTGTCAGTCTCTTGTATCAATACCAAGGAAGCCCCGTACATGCGTATGCTCCTTGAGGAATAATTAATACCGTCGACGTACTGAAATCCAAGAACGAATTACAAGACGCTGTCGGTTTGCGCAGTACGTTGGTATTTAATTGGCAACGTTAATTATGTAGAGTGTGCCATAATAATAACTTGAGTAGCGTTCGGATTCCACGGCGCTGGGTCCAAAGTCTGTGTTAACGGCGCAGCTAGCCGCTATTGTACCGGGGACGGTTTCGAAGTTAACATGGCGAATCCATCGGACCGGTTCCATATAGTTTCCGCTTCTCCTACCAATAGTATATACATATATACCCACCCTGCCTCCATTCTGCTCAACAGTTCACTTCCGGTTCTCTACTGCGGGAGAGTCAAACATTTGATCTCACGGAGTCTGCGGCTACAGCGGCAAATTACAACGTGAAGTTTGCGCTGCTGCTGTTCCTTGGTGTTACCGGGTCGCCCTTAGCTCGTCTTTGGTTCTGCCGTCTCTTCAGGGGTTCAAGGGTCACCGGTATATTTGATACTGGTGACTGTTTAAGACTTTTTTTTTATCCATCCCCCACTCCTGACCCCTCGGTCGATTTATTACGAATATCAGTGATCGGAATCGTGCTGGGATTTGGGATCAGTGAAATTTGACGAAAAGGAATGTTTAAGAAATTTTTTAAAAGCTCCCTGGAAATTGACGATTAAATTTTTTTTATTTCTCTTTCTCTTGTCGCAAGAGACTCCAAAGGAAATTGAATGTCTAATTGGGGCAGAGCGAGGGAGTCGTAAAGTTTGCTGCGAGAGCCGTCGATTCTGTGGAAAGGGTTGTGGCGAGTGTTTGGGGGGCGGGGGGTGGGGGGGGGTAGCACTTTGGATTTCGTTAATTTTGATAATATTTATAAAGCGTACCGCGAGTCAACGAGACATTCGTCGACGGGATTGGATTATTTTAATGGATTTCGTGGATTTTGAGGAAAGGGGGGGGTTCTTTGGAACGAACTCTTTGAGTATATAGATATACATATGTATGATGTACTTTTTTGATATATTGTACGATGTGCGTATAGTACAGATAACGAGTACGCATTTAAATGTCAGCACGAAGATACCTGTAGAATTATGCAGGAAAATGTAAAACGAAAGCATTAAGGTTCCTATGAAAATTTTTGAAACGGTGTTAACACGCAGCAGAACGAGGGTTCGTATTTTCAGAGGACTTCGCGGCATTTATATACCACGTGGAGAAGACCTCGGGTCTTTTTTTCTTTTTAATTGAACACAAAGGTAATTTTAACGCTTGAATTAATCCCACCGAGAGCACGCACACGTGCGATCTCTTTTATATCTTTTGCATAAAATCAACATAATTTAAGGATTAATTTGCACAAAAGCATACGACGGTTTATGGTATACGTTGAGCCACGTGCGTCTGACGTCGCGGCGCTGACAGCTGACATAACGAATTTGTATCAACGCCGTTGAAAAAGTCGACGAGACGAATTGAAAGAAAAAAAATTTCGTTCTTTCCCTGTCACGATAATGGTTTTTTTTTCCTTTTCTTTTCTGTTTTTTAATCACCCCAATCCACATCTCTCGTCAAAGAGAAACTCTCCGTCTGTTCTTTCATTCCATCATTTCATCTCTCGGCTGTCTAACCATCCTCAAACGTGTCTGACTCTCTTTGCTTATTTCTCCCTACGAATTAGCCATGTTATCTTTTTCTTCCTGTTTCCACTCCTCCGTGTCACCCCCCCCCCTCTCTCTCTCTCTCTCTCTCTCTCTGCACCATTGATTCTCTTTGACAGAAATGAAATTATTTTCGAAGCTCGCTGTTATTGCAACCGTTTACCGCAGCGCGATATTGAAATTCAAGGCAGAACTGTATAGAGCAATGTTATTTTATGAGGGGTATGAAAGTCGAGATAAAAAAAAGATGGAGGGACGGAAGATTGTGAAAGGTTCGACTCGCGAGTAAAGGACATTTTTCGCTTTTCTTTTTTTTTTCAAAAAAACAAATAAATAATATTTTCTTTTCGTTACCGACGAACGCCTCCCGCTTTTATTATTTACGATATTTCTCATCTCGTCCAACCCCCTGATCATCTGATTAAGTTCAAACAATTATTTAATCCTACAATTGTACTTTTTGTCTCGGGTTTCCCTGAATGAAACAAAGAAAATTCTAATTTAACTTATTATTCTCATAATTTAATGTAGCTTCAACAATACAGGATACCATATCTGACCTCGTTTACTTCGTCAGACTTCATATATACCGGGTGACTGCTGTACTTATTTCACAATAATTAACCACTTTGCTCCCTTATTTTTAGATCACACGTTATATCGATATGTCGTTATATAAAACTAAAAATTTTCCAATACCAATTACAGGCAAACCATTTCCCGTGCGCAATTGCACCCTGGCCAACCAAACCTACACCAGCGTCGAGGTCAGATGCGTCCCTGGCTACGACGGGGGTCTCCCCCAGAGCTTCATCCTGGAGGTCTACCACGGCGACCTGGACCTACCGAACATCCGGCCGCTCTACAACGTCACGGCCAAGGAGGAGCCCGTCTTCGCACTTTCCGGCCTAGAAGCGTCGGTCGACGCCGGTGTTCACGTCGCCGTCTACGCCGTGAATGCCAAAGGACGCAGCGCGCCGGTTATCATGAGCGAAGTGACGTTTCGCGACGCCGAGAAACGTACCGGTGAGCATATCGAAAATATTTCAAATCTATTCAGCCGCATGATTACGACTTGACAAGTACGCTTACGCGATTCTCTATAAAAATATTTATCAGGTTGGTATCAACCGCGAATTGCGGAATAGATCGTAAAGGAAAAAATGTTCCTTCGCCCATAATATTTATGACCCCCGTTCATGAAGATGGCCGACTTATCTTCGGCTCTGGAAGACTTATAAATGTATCCTTTCTAAGCAGTTTCTTCGCATGACACCCATGTACATATGTATATTATATATTTACATAGGTGGGCAGAAGACATAAAATTTCGAATCGCAACGAGTGAACTAGGATTTACATAAATATATATATAGACACTGCAGAGAAATCTTAGTGTACAATATCACTTAGTTCAGAATCTTATATAACTAGAGATTGTTGGATTGCTTATATACATATATATATACATATAACAATTTCATATACGTATATACACATGTATGTGAGAGCAAACAGATAAGTATAAAGTTCTGAACTGAGTTCACGCCCGCAGGCAAAGTTTCTCGAGGTAGCAGAGTAAGGCCCCCCCCCCCCCTGTAGGAAGATCCTTGCATTTCCGGATCCAAAGGTGCAAACCGAGGTCGACGTGGTTTTGGATCAATAGATCAGAGGTCGATTGACCAACGGATGCATTTGTTAATTGGAAGCAGCAGGAAACTAAATACAAGACTAAATCGATAATCGGAGGCTCCGAGTAATTCGAAATTCTTGTCTTCCTGCGAGGATAACTTTGTTGGTTCGAGGTCATCGTGCTGCGTCCTAAGGACTTCCGGTTCCTTATCGACGACTTTTGGTGAGACGTTATCGTTATCTGGGTACGATTAGGCGTATAGGGGGATTGAACGAGTGAGAGTTTTAGGTTAGAGAAAGGGAGGAGACAGATCAGAAATCAAAAGACTACGAGCAGGTGCTAAAGTAACATAGGCTGGGTTTGACAAGATCAGAAGAATGGGTCTAGGAGGTCACCGACCTACCGCTACCTTTGACCTTGGAAGATTCGCCTGAAGGTGGGTTAGATAACTACTATGGCAATCTTATAGATTGATACGAGGAGCGAAAGCCCAAACCACCTCAGGAACTGCGGGCGAACCGAACACCCCCTGGGAAGGGGGGTGGTGTCAACGGTGGGGTTGGTAAGCAAGACGGATCACCTCAAGACAAGACCCCAACGACCAACACTCCGCACCCGTTGCACGTCTGTATACGCGTCGCGACGTCACTACTTGTCTGGAGATAAGCCGTTACGCGAATGACGTCACTTTCGAACCAGTCACGAACCTGATTGCGAAACAAGTTTCTTTGGTGCGATCAGCAGTAAAAGTGTGTTAATCCATGTGGGCAAGTCTTGAGGCGAGGTCTGGTTTATTGTGAAAAAAAAAATTTGAGTAGCACATAGGAAGAGAGCGACTGGAATTCCATAGTATCTTCCTTCGACTCGACGAGAATACGAAATAACAGGGTCGAGTTAGTTGCTACTATTAATCATTTTCGTGTGTTCTTAAATCAATGGGAAAATGACAATTCGGTCATCCACTTAGGCCCAGCTCGACTCTGGCCAGGGAATAATTTTTACATTTATTCATCAGCGCATGAAAGCAGACCGAATAAGCAACGCAAGGGCCACGGCAGTCGTGGAAACCGGAAACAGGAAGTGGCAGACGCACGAAGTCGATTCAGCTAATCTAGTCCGAGGTCATGCCAGATTCTATGACCTTTCGCTGAATTACATTCGCCGATAGGATCTGCCACGGCAGCCTGAAGCAAATTAAAAAAGAAAAAGGAAAAGGGAGGGGAGGCACTCAGGGTTGCTCGAGTCTCCCAACTCCTCATATCCGCTGGTCTTGAATCCTCTGAAACGTTCCAGACGATGACTGAGGAAATGTTAAAGGGCGACCGGTAATGACTCCTCGATGGCCACGAAGACGAGGAACAAAGAGGAGAAAAAGGGCCTCGAGGAGCGTCGCCGGGCGTCGTCCACTTGTACCCAGACAAATAATGTGGGCGAGGCTTTACGACACGGCCAAAGCTAGATGAGCATATCCGGTGGCAGGATGCACCGGAGAAAATTCCTCGGGGAATTTCCGGGCGCGGAGGGGCGGCGCGGCGAAGGACGAGGAAAATTACGCTGGCGCAAACCGCACGCGCGTTACGGCCTTAATGTCGAAAAAGGAGAAGAGCCACTTAATGACCAGCCGCTGTTGTATTCGTATCTTGCCGCGGAGCTCCGGGAGGGCGCCACCATTATCTGTAATTGCTTTCCTTAATTCTGCTCTCGTTGTAATCCGGATAAAAAAAAAATTGTTAATAATAATAATAATTGTGATAATAATATTTTTATCAACGATCATCGCCGGTGCCGGTTTACACGATTATCTATTTTATTGCGTCTTGCCTCCAATATGTTAAATCTGTGCGAATCGAATGCACCGTAGGGCCTCCGATGGAAATAGTCAGGGCCGTAAAATATTGGGGTCAGGAACCTTCCTGGGTTCCATATGTTGTCGTGGTACCTACGCGTCATGGTTAACATTATGAATAGCCCGGGTAGCGAACGCGACTAGGAAATTGCTAATATCGCGGAAACGCGAAATAATCGTACGCCAGACTTGAGGGACGGCCTCCTCTTGCAATCAGTGGTTCTCAATCGTTCGAGTGGCGAGAATAATTTTGACTGTAAAAAAAAATTTTTACAAATTTGAAAACTAAGTATATACGTTATCTTTGACGTTTCACCTTACGATGTTGGATCGCACCTCGTATGTAGCGTTGTCATTTTTTTTTTATTTTTTTTTACGTCAATGTCTTTCGACGTCAAAGCAATTTGATGTCGTCCCACGCGAAGAAAGACTACCGTCATTTTTGTTACTTTCACGTAAACGAGTGATATATGCGTTTCCGATACTCCGACACCAGCGAGATTCACCTGCCGACACGCGCCATATCAATTTCAGCCCTCTCGGCATTTTTCACCAGGTTAAGCCCAGGCGCCGTGAACCGTCGTTCCGCCGTGGCACAGGATGGGATGCACGAACGGGATGGGAAAAATAGACGAGAGGAAAGAACGGCGGGGCGAAGAAGAATGAAAGAAAGCAAAAAAAAAAGAACGGGATAATAGAGAGAAAAAATATTATTTCGCATCCGATCTGGCGTTCGGAATAATACGACGCTTTACAGGGTATTTTATAGCGGTAACGGCAGGCCGGGGGGAAGCACCGCAGGGTACGGCCCTGGTTATATATCACAGTCACAGATAACCAACCACTCTATTGTACCCTTAACCATCGTTTATATTGATATGACGGCTGATCTACCTCCCAACCCTCCTCACGATTCCCACCCCTGTTTTCTCTCCTGCCGATAGGTGCTAGTCCACCCCCTCCGCATATGCCGCCATGTTCGCGTGAAAAATGTCCGGGCGAGGGTGCCGTTCTTAAAGGAGATGAAAAAAAAAATCGAAAGGATTGAAAAGGGTGGAGCAACCCTTACCGGTCGTTATAATCTCCTCTTTTCTTTTTGTATCCGTTTAATTTCACCTTCTTTCCAATCTTGTTAGCGACTGCACTGACGTTCCTACCAGCGTCCGTACAATTCGTATTCTCCAGCGAATTGCATTGTGCAGAAAGGTAGATCGTCGTATCGAATGGAAGCCAGATGTAAAAGCCCATTACTTGTAAAGTCTATTAAAGGAGACTACTGGGCTATCGAGAGCATCAGATCTATCGATGGACTCTGAATCGGACGCATTAAGCTGGATCTGGAAGTACCGAGGTACTTCGTGACGTTTCATTCCCCGTCGGGAGTATCTCTGATTTATTCTTTAAGTTGAAATGGCCACCGTCAGATAGCGCCATGGTCACTCAATGGTTTAAAGGAGCCGAACGAAACGTCGATGGGGATGAAATGGGTGACGAGATAGGGGTGCACCGTTCGGGATCAGGATAGGTTCAATCAGCGGTAGTGCTCCTTGGCACTGGAATATACACCCCCCGATAAAATATTGGAAAATAAACGAAGTGCAAGAAGTCGATGGCAGCGCCGCCAATGCGATACCCTCACGAACTACGGATAGAAGAGCCTTAGGGTTGCCTCGGAGATGAGCGAATTTTGCGTAAGGCCGATTGATTCGACGCTTTCATACGTGTTCGTCCCTTCTTGATCGTAAGGGTAGTTTACTACCGAATTGCATGGAGGTTTCTACTGGAAAAGGTTACGGGGGTTGTTTTCGGCCGCGAAAAGGATTGGGGTTTGGCTTGGTATAATTTCCCACAATGAGGCCGGAATTGTCCTCGAGACATTCGCACCTAGCATCCCTTATTAAGACCCTTGACCCGGGGGTTGAGTAGGGCGAATCGCGTTTTACTAGGGTGGCTTAGGACGCTACGAAAATCCTACAAACCCGATTACTCACGAACGAGGGGGGATGGTTTTGGCACATTTTCTCGGAACATTTTCATACGGGTGCCCCGAACTCGCCCACTAAGGGTTGTGCCGCATTGTAAAGGGATTTTCGGGTAAGCCTATTCCTTCCTCTCCCACTCCTTCCCAAAACAACCCTTTTGTCTAAGTGTAATGCCGCTAATGCAGCCTCTCGACACGACCGACGCCACCAATGATCCCGACCTCAACCGACTCTACCCACACCTTTCGACTCTTCGCACTTGACTCTCTTCTGACTCACCACCTTTCTCCTGCTTTCTCTTACCGACCACAACCAACCAATCCTCTTTGTTGAAGGCGCAACCCAGCCTGAAAGATTATTATCTACCTTACCGACGGGGAAAGGAAAGCTGCCTGTCTCTTAAATCGTATAACCTATTATCCTTACCAAATAGAACTCAAATATGCATATCAACTAGAAATACGAAATCTTAGGTCACCGACCTAAAATGATAACGTATCGGAAACAGACCTAGAATACTTGAATACGATAGAGAATTATTTTCAAAGACTTCACCTACCTTCTGCACCCGCCATGAGGTTGCTTGATTTCTCATTCGGCTCTCTTCGTTAATTTTTTTCTTTCACCCCCTATTTCGTATTCCCCCTTCTCGTCCCCACCGTATACTTCGCTCTTCCGACCTGGACCATTGCATCTACTCGCAACACTGGCAAATTGGCGAGTCCCCACCGGAAGTACGTTGAATTGCAAAAATCGTGAAATCCCGCGTGGCGTCCCGGCCCACTCCCTGCCTCCCTGATTCCGCCTACCATCCCCCCTTGATCCTGGTTCCCAGCTACCAGCTACCCCTGGCGTATTCTATCGGTCGCATCTCGAGCAGAAAATACGACTCGGGGTAGACGTAGACTCCCCGGCATGAACTGGGGTACTTATCTGACTGGGGATACCGAGAAGGAAGTGAATGGCGCAGCTGCATTTGAAATTCTGTCAAAACGGGACCAACCTGCATTTTTATCCTAGAATATTCCCCGAGCCTGCAAAGTCAGAGCGTCGCTGGAAGCAGCGCAAAGCAAGAGGCCCCGAGCCACTGCAGAGAGCCGAAGAGGGGGAGACGTAAAAGTCGATGGATCCAAAAGAGAAAAATGGATCAAGTGCATCTACTCTCACGGAGAAGTGACTATAGCCTCCGGATTCTTTATATTCCCAGCTCTGGAACTCCGTTGGACCTTAAAGTTATTGAAATCGACGTTCCATAATTTTTCTTTGTACCTCATGAGATCTTTATGAATTCATTTTTCTCATTCGTACCTCGTCCAAGCTGTATCATCTTGATATAGGACTAGCGGGTCAAAGGTCACCGGATACGTCAACCTGAATCACGTTATCGTATATACGAAACGAGTGACGCTGAGTGTTCTCGACGTCGGACCCAAGGAATTATTTGGGGAACGATGCCCCGCGGAAATTCAAATTAAGGGAAATGATGTCGTGAAGGAAATGAGATAACACGGATGAGATAACGTGGGATGCGGTTGGCATTGAACTTACTCACAGACAAGCACACACGCACACCAGCCGGATGACGCCTGGTAAGGATTAGGGCATCGAATGGGTTTGGTGGTCCTTACGGATGCTGGGTGCGCTGTAATTGAGATAGAGGAGTCTCTCGTAAGCCTTTAGCTTCCTCTTCGCTTTCCTCGGTCCTTAATACTATTAGAGATATCTTCCGGCGCGCAACCTGACAATCGGCCAATTTCTGATAAGCGCTTATTATAGACAAGATTCTCAGGATTCGTCGTAAAGTCTCGCTCGCTATCGGCATCACTGTTGGCATCGGCCCCCGCCGACATCTTCTTGCCCTTTCACAACCGGTAACTCTGGGATTAGTCTGGTAATTGCTTTTCGATTCTCGAGTTACGATCGATCGATGACGTCACCCTCATATCTATACCATAGTCGCGAATGTGTCTGCGATCCTATCGAGCCAAGCGGAATTAACTCTTGGCGCAAGAACATCCTCCTATTGTTTCCCGGGGCTATCACGCTTGCGAATCGTATACCTAGTGGTGTCACCCCCCTCGCCACCCGGCACTCTGTATATTACGTCATTTTGAGGGGGAAAAAAAAATTTAATCCGCTTTTCGGTATTATGGGTGGTATATGGCAAGGGTGCAATTTGAGGTTCTGTATATTCCAGATGGACTAACCTGTTTCATTAATTGGAACGGGGTACCTACCCCAGTTACTTAGGCCTTCTGAACTGTCCGGATACTCGAATGATTAGGGTTAGCATTGGGTTAGAATTAATCCAGGTGAGCCAAAGTTGCCTTTGGGTACTTGGAGGAGCAGGAGGAGAATTAAGCTGGGCTTGCGGTGACTTAGCAACCCCTAACACCCCCTCTTCGTCTTACGTCCAACTACCAAGGTGAACTTGGACCTGGAACTAAATTTCATCCTTCTGGGTTGTCGTTCACTTGCGCCATAGGATCTTACGTTTCTCCAGGACCCCCTCGATTCAAACTCGCTTTCCTAGCAATGCCAGGGACGCAGCCGATCTGTCAGAGTTTAAAACTTCTTCCCGATTCGCCTTGTCCAGGAGATTGACTGGGGGTCAGTCTCGAGGGGTGACTCCAGACGTCGAAGGACCTGTACAGGAAGTAGGTCTCTTCGACATGGCTAAAAATAGTGACAGTTTAAGGGATAAGGGGTCCTTGCGAAATTGCTTAGAGAGGGATGGACAACCGGATATCATCCTGTCAGGAAAATTACGTTTCTCTTGGGGGGGGTACTGGCAGAATTTTAGGGCCACTTTTCAACTTACCTCGACGTTCAAGACTAAGGGTAGATATATAGGCGTAACGATATCAGCCTGATACAAAGGAAAAGGAAGATGAGTTGCCGGGGTGGGTTCAATGGTCGGAAAGTGGGGTCCTTGGCTGAATTAACTAAGATATTTATCTTGGGTTACAATCACGGAAGACCTAGAACACGGCGACTGAATCTAAATCAGAATTCGCACAGCTCTCGTCACCAGCCACCCCGGCAGCACCTCGATCTCGGCCCACAGCATGATACACCCGCCAACTTCTTCCACCCTCTAAAGTCACCGGAGGACTTTTACCCCAAGCCACCCCTCGGTGCCTCAATTTATTCGTTTATTTATTTAAACCCTTGTATGCCCCGGAATTCAATCTCAGCGCGACCCAGGTTCCGCTTTTAACTTGTAAATTACGTTTCTCATCCCTCCCAGGATACCGCTTGGAGCCAACTAGGATCCCAACCCCTTTCCCGCGGGCCATCATCCCTTGCATCCCCCGTTTACTCGAAACTCTAACTGCAACTAACTAGCTTCCCGGCTGAATCGCCGAAGTAACCCTAGATCCAAGTGACTCTAGACCCAAGCTCTGGTGGCTGGTACCCACCGGCAAGGGTTGCGCTTTCCTTCACGCGTCCTCCAGGACCGGTAGACCAGCGCCGGCCGGAAGCTGCTAGAATTCTGGGTAATCCCTTTCTCTAACGGGATTGCTGATGAGGAAGGACCGGAAGGAGGATGGTTTATCTTTACTCGGCCACTCCGCGCCCACCCAGTCCAAGCCCAGACGTTTCTTTCTGCTGAACTCGATTAAAGTTCCATTCGGAAGTTTAACGGGCAATGCCTCGCTAGGACCTTCGGCAGACTTCCTGATCATGAATCACGAACTACGAAGGAGAAAGAGACCGAGAAGGAACTCGGTATATTTTTGCTTCTCTCATGTGGCATCCCTCAAGTAACCCTTAGACCCTTGTCTGAGGTTCCCTTTTAATAAATCCACTCTTTACTGCGAAAAGCTCCGGAAATAAGGTCCTCGGAGTACTTACCCCTAACTGGTCCCTATGGCGGCCCTTGAAAATCCTACGACATTCCAGAGTCATGTACTTGCCGACTGAAGTCTGCTTTCGGCAGCCCTCTGAGAATCCACCTTTGAACCTCGACCCCAGCCCATACCAACAGGAGCCATTTACGGTCCAGTCGACGAAGCTGCGCATTGTACCCGAAAATAGGACAGCCTCTTGTATTACGTATACGTGCCGCCTGACGTCCCTTATATATTACGGGGACCTGGTGCAGCGCCCCAGGATGCGAGGGTCGGACCTAGTAGACTCTCAGGGAGGCCAGCCCAGACCGGACCAGACCAAAAGGGGTTGCATGAGTACGGCTGATTAAACTCGGGTTTTACGGGCATTACGCGTCCCCTGCGAAACAACCCCTATGTCTAGCTACCCTCCGCTCTCGCGAGACACCCCTACCTACGAACTATTTCACAATGCTAAACGGACAGTCTGGCTAAGTATCACCTGTATCTACTAGCTTGCCAGCAGTAGGCTAAGTATGCACAGTTAATGCTACACAGTAGTTATGCACCGCGAAGGTCGGCCCTGGTGCAAAGTGCAAGAAACAGTTTTGTTAATTATCCGAGAAAAACAGCTGGTCCGTTCTCACAGTTTTGCACGGCCATCCCATACCGTATATGCGGTATGCAGTTTATCCCTGCAGTTTAGAGTATCCCCTTATTTCCGGTTGTCCACGAAGGCAGCATGGAGTCAAGATAAATAGGGAATTTTTTTTCTTTTTCTTTTTCTTTTCTATTTTTTTTTTTTTTTTTTTTTTACTTGTATTTTGTAAACCTGCAAGGTACAGCTAAGGGGTTACTTCGGTGTTAAGGTGCTATTGGGATATTATTGTGTGAAGGTGGATAGGGACTGAGTACATACCTGACATGGACCTCATCAACAGGGAATGATTTATCCATGAGAACCGAATCCGACTTGATGCCAGCTCGTTATCTATTATCTGTCGCAGGACAAGACGCAGGCATCGTGTTATCCCCTGTGATAGGGGTGGTTGTCGGCGCCCTGGTCACTCTGGTGCTGATCGTCCTTGTAGTCGTTGTCAGGGCGCGCAGGGAACGTGTTTCCAAACCGAGACACGAGAAACCAGCCGAATTGAGTGAACTGCCCACGCAACAATATCCGATTCCGAATTCCCAGCAGACGATGGAAACGGATCCTGACGTCATACCTAATAAATTTGGTAAGGAATACATTATTATTATATTTTGCGAATATCGTTTGGCACGTGTCTAGTTGATATATGCAGCAAGTGGAAATATTGAATTACACGTGTGTATATGTTTCGTTTCATATGTTGTATTGATGGTTGATCAATGTAGTCTGTTCTCTGTTCCTGTAGAAGGTAACCTGGTGGAAGTTAGTCCTCCGAGTTACCCTGGTGGTTATCCGCCAGGACATTGGGTGACTCCAGGTCCTACACCTAGCATAGATGAATTATGCCATAAATTCTCCGGACGACCGACCGAACTGAGGTTACCGTCCAGATCGAGCATCCCGACGCTTCCCACCGTCGGGATGACCGGCGTCGTCGTGGGTGCTGGTCAGGGAGTCATCGTCGCCGGGGAGTGTCTCGACGGCGAAGCCATCAAGAGACGCCTGATGGCGAACAGACTTCCGGAAAGTTGTGTCTAGGCAAGAATTTCAAAACCGGAAACGAGGCCCTCGACCCACAAGAAATTCTTTGGCTACCCGGACGGGAAATGAAGAAGCGTGAGAATCAATGTGAAAAATCGAAAGATACCAATGAGGAAGCAGGAGAACCGTTTTGAATTTTGACAAAAAAAAAGTGCGAAAAATATTTTCTCTCGAAATTCTACCAATACGTAAATTCACACACACCACTCTCTCTCTCTCTCTCTTTCTTTCGGTTTTACGCATTTTTCAAAAATCTCATCTCCCTGTCACATTCCATTCTCTAGGGAACCTTGACTGTTTTTTTTTTTTTCAAAAATTCCAAATTTCGGATGCCACCACGGAATTGGTCCACAACGTATCGATACCTTGTGTCGTCATCGCTCGATACCGATCTCCATCATTTTGCCTAACCGTCGACACACTTTTAGTATACAAAGAAGATATTCCACGTTTGAAAAAACAAAAAAAAAATCAATTTTTTGCAAAATCCAACTGTCATCATTTTTTACTACTTTTATATCGTTAATACAGAACGGTCGATTCGTCTCACCAGTAATTAACTCTAGAGATCTCAAATTGATGCGTACCAACGACAAATTCTGCTTACGTTTTTATATCTTATACAACGTGCACGTGTAATAAGAACACACGTTGTCCATTTTTTTTCTGTTATCTCTTACTGGCGGGAGTGATAACGTCCGTACGATCATTCATATCCAGATTACCAAATACGAAAACCCGCTAATGAGAAGACCAATTAAGACAGCCTCCCGACGCAAAGGGTACCCACCTACCTTAGCAGACAACACCAAATAAGATTTCCAGTCGCGCGATCCAGCGAAACGAAGTCGGGATTAATTACCGTGGTCTCTATAATTGAATACTTTGGAATTTTCGCCTGAGATAATTGAACGAGAAAGAAAAAATTAATCTTCGCCCTTTTTTCGAAAGAGACTATTGAAACGCTGCTAAAAAGAAAACGAACGTATACAGGATGTACAACATTTGATAGTAGTATTCATTCGATACGGATCTGTTAAGAAATTTCGTTAAATTTGCCAAAATTCATGGTTCAATGAATACTCTAATTGAATCACCCTGTATATGTTATTCCACATGAGAAACGTGCGAGGATTACCCAGGGTGCGCGCTGCCTCGTATTAATGGTAAATTCCGATGATTTCGAATGATTAAATATCAATCGTCAATCGAATGGATACAATTGCCAATCTTCCTCCTAACAATAGGATATAGATCTAAAATCATCCTCTGGGATGACAATGGGAAGAATAATAAGAATATTATTTCAAGAGAAGTGAAATCGAGGCAGACCAAGCTCTCAAGGGATGTAATCACCTAATTGTATAAATAATTGTATGTGTGATGAGAATTCAATGATAACGATTAATTTATTTGAAAAATGAAAAAATTCACCAAGAATCACTTGATTAACGGCAGAATAAATAATAAAAGATCAAGCAGATTCGAATTCTTCTCAGTGTAAAAAAAAAAAGCAAACGTTACTTGTTAGCAACCATTGTATCACTGTATATAATTGTTAAAAAAAAAAAAAAAAAGAGAGAAAAAGAAATCTTGAAAAAATTTAAGTGTAATCGTGACGGACAATGATCTCGAATGATATTTTGGAGAAAAAAAATGCGCCAATTCTTTTTCACTGATATTCCGATAGGATCGACGAGGGATTTACGGGCGATTTGGATTTGCTTGATTCTAATGGCTGATCGATCGTCGTCATTCGAAGATAAATCGATTGGCTCGCGATTTTTCTTTTTATCTCTTTTGCATTTTGTGTTTTACGTGCGAACGAAGCTGGACGTTCGAAAATCGATATCGCCGTAACGATAAATTTAATAATAATATCGTCTTGTATATCGACCGTGACTTATCCTCACGTCCATTGAAAATTCACCCAGGTAATAAGCAAGGGTAATTTTCATCGCGGATCGTATATTAAGGATTATTCTCAGAAATTGTACATAAAGCCAATGTCATATGAAATCCATGTACATTTAATTGACATTAATACCCTAAGTTCACTGTATAGGCGACTTCATATCCGAAATTCCATATCATGTAACTTGTATGTGTATATATATATATATATATAGATACATAGATATATACATATATACAGTTTGAATCCGAATAAACTGTTTAACTGTCATGAGAAATGTCTGCTTGGATATCGTTCTTACCTTTACTTGTTCGTACTTACTTACCTACTTACTTTGTTACTGCAACCAAGTCAGTCCGTCGCTCGCGTGAAAACGCCCCCGCCAGTTTCTACTTGTACAACTATTACCAACCTTCGGAATACTTGCCGAGAGTTACTACGGTATCTGCCGTTATTTCGAAATCCCCTTTATGCACGCGTTATAAGTATTCCGGGATCTCCGAAGAGCTTCGAACTTGCTAAGCCCAGATGTCGCTAGCGTCGCGCCGGAATACCTCGCCGACAGAATCTCACGTCCGCAAACTGGCGCAAAGCTCGGTATACTTTTTCGCAGTTCTCTCGTCCCTTTTGCGAAATTCCACGAAGGACTGCGGAGACCCGAGCAAAAAATTCTTCCAATCTGCGAATGGGACCGACGGACTGTACGAGTGACGGTTGACAAATGGGATCGTACGTAAAAAAGGACGCCTCTAGGTGACAAATGGTGAGCGTTCCGTGTCGACTTGGAAAAACCACAGGAATGCCAACAACACCGTGGCTATCATAGTTGGCGGCCATGATCTGCCCTCAGGAGAGTTGAAGCTTGTCAAAATCATCAAAGCGAAGATGGAATCGACGGTAAGAGTGGATGAAGGAACAAATATATATACTTAACCTCAAAATCGGTCTTACTCGTTCGTACTCGATTCTCTGGCGATTTCTTGAGACTGAAAATGCTCGACGGCAAAAGGTTACAATAGCGTGATACGGAATTTTTCGTTTTTTTAATGGTCTCCACGATTGTGTCCGGTTCTGGAAAGATTTAACGTTCACGTTCAGGAACACATGCTGCTGATGGGACTGCACTAAAACGCGAGATTAAGTCCTACGATAAATTCGAGCACGAGGGAGTCCGCGGGACTCCATTATCTGCGTCTCCCCTCGTTAACTTTAACTGGCGTCGTTCGCCGGCCAATCGATCAGAACGTTAAATTACTTCTGATCATCGGAGCTATCAGGTTGGTAGAACTTGCACGGTAATCCTTTTCTCTCACTTATCTATTATCATCTGTCGTTCCTACTTATCACCTTCTTAGAACGGAGTCTATACTTCTGTGGAAATTTACGCTGAGAACTGACAGTTGAGAGTTTCAAATGGAATAACCAAAGAAAGATAGAATATACATATATATATATATGTATATATATATATATATATAACCTAACCTTACATTCCAACCACCTGCTGTATCTGTACGAGGGACTCGGGGGGGGGGGGGGGGGGGTCGCGGAAAAACTATTAGACTCTCGTTAAAGAAATCCACGGATTTATGAGGGATCGACCCACCCTCAAATATCTCTTGACCTTGACTTCATCCAGCCTCTTCCCTTCCTGCGTGAACAGTAACGGCGACCCTTAGTAAAGCTGCCTGAAACTCGAGTCAGCATTTTTCCTACCCTTCGACCCATAATCGTGAAAGTGACATAAAATAACAATATCACCCAACGCCTCCCCCACACATGCATCAGTTCGTAAACGAGCAGAAATTAAATTTCCGGTTGCTAGTAAAAAAAAAAAAATCGAACACGCTTGTTTCGCGTGGGCGATTAATATTTCCCTATAAATTTTTTTACAGTACAAAAAAAAAAGATATCTTCGTCCCTCAGATTCGTATCTTCGCTGTCCTCCCTCTACGAATTTCCAATGAACGAGATTTACAATAAATCCTTTATTGCCTGTAAATCTCCAAATAAATGTGTCCTCCTTTATTCCAGTCGCCAGGAAAGTCATCCAGTGCGTAACACTAGGGAATTTTCTCACGAGCGGCCGAGTGGGGCCATAAAGATTGTTTAAGATGCAACCCTGTCCCGGTCCCATGGGCGCTTTCGTGCTTCCTGCAAAAAATGAAGGGAACTCTCCCGGAATCCTAATCCGGTCGTATAGCACTCACCTACTCAGCGCCTCGTCCCGGATGACCTCGTCCTACCAACCCAACCACCCCCCGATCCTTCCTTACCTCCCCCAATACGTTTTTCTATATCCACCCGGTAGCTTCTTCATCAATTCCTCACTGCCTTAACACGGTCTTGCATGAGATTCAACAAGTTTAACAGTGAAAAAAAATTAATTCCAGTCAAAAATGTCTTCTGTAATACAGTACAAGTATATAGGGTCTCTCGAGGCAAATATACCAACTGAAATTTAATACAATTTCTATTACGGTAGCTAACTTCATGCTGGTACGCTTATTCTGTATAATACTGTATATAGTATATATATGTATATATGTATATATATACTGGTACCTATAAAGACAAGAGGTAACGAATGACGATGAAATGTTCTCAGTGTAAAACGGGGGATGGTTCATCCCTTATTATTTAAAGGGGAGACAAGCACTAAGTCGAGCATGGAATACGAATATTAATTTGTAAGATCTTAAGTTGGCAGCCTCTCCTATAGGCTTCAACGATCTTACGTTACCAGCAACGCGCTGTGGACCAATGATGAACGAAATCACTTGGAGCGGAATTCTCTTGGCGACTTTAGGGTTAATTATCTTCCACCAGGGTTTGATTAATGTTTGAGTAACTAATGGCTGGGTTTTTGACGAGACAATGCACAAAGGGTGTACTCAAGAGAACCGACAGATGTTTCCAACCATCACGATCGATTGCCTTGTCAAAACGAGAGATGATTCTGCTTTCAAATGGTCCAGATATAGCCGCTTCCTGGTTCCCTTCCGCCTGGTCGCCTTATATCCCATAAATCGGAATGTGATTCTATCGGATTTTTCTTACATTACTTTTTTTCTTTCTTCTCCTTTTTTTTTTAACTTCACCTTTTTTCCCTACCCTCTTTCTTGCCCCGTTTCCACGTCATCTTGGGAAGCTTCGACGGTGCGACGAATTTCCACACCGTAAAGCGGAAAATAAATGAAAATTCTCCCTAATACCGGTTAACACGGTCTAATCTGATTGGACGGTGGAATCAGTCACGTGGTTATTTTTTTTTTGACAATTCTTTTTTTTTCAGTATCACTCTCTTGTTTGATACCTTAATTATATATTACGGGATACTGAATCATACTTCGCGGACACGTACAATAATTTTTTTACAAGTGAATCTGACTCAGGGCTTGTTTTCCTGAGCGTCTTTTCGAAGCTGTCTCGATCTACTCTCCAGCTCCTCAAGAGGATCGCACGGAAACAGGAAGCTGAAGACCTTGTCCTGAATCGTCATAGGAACTCCCACGAGGATCCCCATCAGTCCTACTACGGCTCTATTGTACGCATCGTATACGCAATATTTGAAGTTTGCCACGTGGGGTAGTTTTATCTGAAAAAAAATTGACGTTAAATAAAAAGTAAAATAAAATGATGTAATATATGAGAAACGGACGATAGTTAATAATAAAAAAATAATCACATTATCGACATCCGGCATATCCGACATAGGAGGAGCCACGGTCGCCATCATGCGATAATAAAGATCTTCCGTAGCTTTATTATCCCCCCACACCCCCTCGGCCGAAGTCCAGTAAACCAATCCAGCCGCTACAGCACTTTTCAAAACTAGCCGAACCAGTTTGCCGAATTTTTGTAAACGCGTCTCCGGCGGTCCCTTTTGCGGACAATCACAGACCTGTCAAACAAAAGCGTACAGAATTAACCACCTTCCCGTTTAATCGTCCCAAACGAATTTCAACCCTGATAACGAATGGCGCAAGGGTGGCTAATTTTTTTAGTAGCTCCCCCAGCCAAAAAAATGTACTATAAATCCTGTTAATCGGAATTAGGGTCTCCTGGTCCCATACTGGAAATCCGATTACGAGGACGGGGTCGCTTTGCCGTGGCGTCTCCTCGTTTAAATCTAATCGTCGCAAAGCGATCCTGAACCTCCTCGACGCTGACATATGCATCAGTCTCAATAAGTAACAGACTATTCCAGGAGCGGAGCTCCTCTATTAGAGACGCTGCAGTTCAGGCGACCGGTTTCCCAAATGCTTCATCTAATTTTGACTAAATGCTGGAATTCAAGCGTGGGACGTTCGTGCCACGTCAAACGGACTCTGAAGATCCAACGTGAACTGGGTGTTGGGAGTCTATGGGGGTGTTTGGGGATCTACGGGGGTATAGAGTTCTGAAGATCCAACCTGAACACCCCCATAGTCGTCACGCCATGTTAGACGGGCGACGAAGAATACGAGCGTCACTGAAAGTAGAGCCTGGAGAAATTTTATTTAAAAAGAGAAAAAGGAAAATTAATAGAAAAACTTAACAGTTGGCGGACAGGTCCTCTGTAAATCTCTTCTGGAGCAGATCTTTATCGATACTGGTCTTGATATCCTGTAGCTGGTCTTTGTGTGTCCTGGCGTCGGACACGGCTCCTTCACCTCGCCGCTTACCAATTTTTGAACCTGACGAGGACGGACGCACGTTTTTGGTTTTGACAGGTTAATCGTCTGCGCGATACATTTCGTCGCCTTCTTCATTTTTCGGAGCAAAACTTATCCAGGACTCGGAGAAAAGTTGTGACGTATATTTGAGATATTGGACGAAAGATGTGGTAAGGATTTTTAAATAAATTTTTATCCTTTGTAACAAAAATTTATTCACATTTTACGATGTGCACGTGAATTTTGTCGTTGATCGCGAAGTCTCAATAAGATCTTCTTCTTTTTTTTTTTTTTTGACAATCCCATGAAGCAAGGTCGAGCTCTCAACGATGCCCGCGACCCTGGCGGCAGACAGGTAAAGTTCCTCCAGGATGGAAGCCTGTAACAGGGACGGTGTCTGTGTTTGTAACAGGGTCGGATGTCTGTGTCTGTAAAACTTAATGAAACTCGACAGTCAACGAGGGTTTCGATTCTTTATTCATCAAAGCTGCTGAAAAAAAAAAGTCATGAAATTTGCATATCACGCGTTCGTACATCCCTCACGGTCCTGGAAACCTCATCCAGTGCATCCCGTTCCGGTATGGCTAAGTCAAAGTTCATACCCTCTTGGCAGTAACGGCAGTGAAGCGTCGTTAAAATTTTTCCCCTGCCCTATTCTATATCTTATTTGTACGAAATTTTAATATCGCAGTTTCCATATATCTACTTTATAGGAATACGAGGATACAAATTTAGTCCGGAAAATATTTGTATCACGACATAAAATGTTTGACGGTATTTACGAAGCGGACTGTACATGGGCATAGCTTATATCGAAATCGTATCTTTTGCGTGCTATAGAAAGCATGAATATTTTTTATATGATCTAAAAAAGTAATACCCTGTAGTTGAGGGTAGCGGTACAGTGATAGGTAAAAATCGTCTGAAATAGGTCGAACTCGAAGAGGATTTGAATCCCTCGTATATGAAAGGGGGTGGTGGGGAGGTGAAGGGGGTGGCCGGGAAGTTACCATCCACCTGGCATATATCACTTTTATCGCAAGGAGCCACTAGCTCGGTATTTATATGCTTATTAATAGACACCCCGTACCCCTAAGGATAGGGTGAAAATATGAGAGCGGGCTGCAGCTTAAAAATGAGAAAAATCTGGGAAACTCCGAGGGCTTCCGAAAAAGAGATAAAAATATATATCAGCAAATATAAATGTAAGTGCGTAAAATGACCCGTGTGTGAAAGCACCCTAATACGCGAACAAACACAATTCCACGCATAAAAATAAAACTTAAAAAGGCAGTGTGAAGGAGAGAAAATACAAAAAGAAAAGAAACCTAAAAATCAAGATAAACAATGGTAACTTGTGGTAACGCCGAGTTAAAAATATTTTTCGTTATTTGTCCATTTCGTTATCCCTTATCCCGACTCTCGAAATTTCGTCAAATATAAATTCGAAAAATTCGAATATTTTTCATAAAAAAAATATATTCCAAAAAAAAGAAGAATGATGGGATCAAGAGAACCGTGAGATCGTAGAATAATGGATGCACTTTGGCTGACATCTGGACCGTTTACGAGTAGTTTCCCTGACGGCCGTGATTTGAGTCTCGATCAGGAAGAATCGATCCCTTTAAGGAACACGGTCCTGAAGGGGATGCTGGATCTTTCCGTAGATCCTCCTAATTACGCAAGAGGGCGAGTTGGCGCATCGACGACAATCGGGACTCTAATAGCAGGAATAATTAATTTATAATTAAGAGGCCAGACTGCGCTGTCGTCCACAAGACTGCCATGGCGACCTCCCATTCCCAGCCCACCACCCCCTTAACCCCCTGACCCCCTCAACCCAGATAGAAGCTCAGAGGTCTTCTTAGAAGAGTTACGCGATACAGCTCTGACCCTTTTCTTATGGTCGACGAGAGGAAAATTAGCAAGTCGATCCGTACCAGATATCTAGACGGATCGATGTCCCTAATTATTCCGCTCGACTGGCTTTACGCGGTAGGAACCGTTCAGGGCTGGTGAGCATGACGTACCTCGTTACTCTTACAGAGATCTAACAGTCGGGAATACCAGGATGCAATTCAGGAATAATGTATAATCGATACAAAATAGCAGTCTGGCAACACGGTGGATCCTGAGTACCTAGATGGTCCTTGCATGGCTGAAGTAGTAATAAGAATCTAAAAATCTCCCTAGATGGCGTCGCTGTTCGACTGTCTGGTAATAAAAATTTATTCCCTGCCGGTCTGGTTCTACGTACATATCTATATATAGATATACAGTAGGGAGATTCAGCCAGCCGAGGAATTGCCTGATTTCACAGTACAGAGAATAGAAGGTAGGTATAGGGACTTTTGCGATGCTGGAGGTATCAACTGTGTCGGAAGCTGATAAGGGTGGCAAAAGGTAAGGCAAAGGCCCAGGCGTAAGGCCGACGTCGAGGAAGTCGAGGATGGGCAGCGCGAGGTATCTCCGGGTGGGGAGCGTAGGAAACTAATTTTCGCGATATTGGTTTTATGAAATTGGTTATTGATGTTCTTTCGCCGTTGCGCCCGGCCAATAATGGAAGTGGAAAGGCGGGGGCCGATTATCTTCGAGACCGACGGGGATATCCAGGAGGATTTCTCTAACGGGCATTAAATCGACTTTACCACCGGCTAATAACTTCTACACTCTACAGGCCACCATTCTCGCCCCTGTCGAACCAGTCGGTTCTAACTGGTTTTCAACATGGTTCATTATCCCGATTTATCGCTACCCATCGCCGGTCTCCATTTCGATCCAATCCTTTATTTCGCGGGCTAACGTCACTTCCGGTCCACGATTGACAAATATTTAACAGGCCCTGTCGGTTCTGTTTTTCTGATTTTCGGGGGTTCCTTTCAGTTTCGTCCATTTTCGTCCTGCTCGTTAACCTTTTTTACTTCCATCGCTTATTTTACCTTTTTCATAGAAATTTTCAAACCAGCCTGACCCAAACCTCGAATAGTCGACCTTCTGGCAATCGTCCAAAAATCTCCCGACGAACCTGCGGGAATGAGGGATGCACGGAAAGAGGTCTTACCGGCGCTCGTGCGCTTTTCCATGGAATCACTAATTTTCCCAGGGACGCTTTGGAAACTGCTGGGAACGCTCGTTTTACCATTTCTGGTTAAGATACAGAATTTTTTTTTTTTTTTTTTTTTTGTAATTCCACGTCCTGACGGAATTCCATCTTCCAAATTGTGAAGCTTCTTTTCTATAACAAAATACATGGTGTTCCGTTTTCACTTTTTTTTTTAACTCTGCCCAAAGTATCAGAAAATTTAAAAAATTCATTAATTACCCCATATACATATATCCTTAAACGTCTATAATAAAAATCCTGAGCATCGAACTAGCAACACGCGGAACCTCTTGGATCAAATATTTTTCGTTATTTCCTTCAATTTACACAGAATCCCGTCACTATATTATTCCTACCTCAAAAAAAAAAAGCCAAATGACATAATCCACACGAGCACGACTAGTGCGCGAATCAATATATATATACATATATATTTAGAGAGCAACCATTTCAGTATCAGCATTGGAACAGTATTATATCCTCGAAAAGCAATAGGGTGCAGTGTCGCCTCTATGATTTGTAGTCGGCTCGTAAATTAGGATTAATCGAGAATTTCGGAGGCTAGTTTGGGGCGTCGGGTAATCTAAGTTGAACGCCTGATGTAAGTCGAGTCCAAGTGTTTGGGCTTGGTTAGTACCCATAAGTCCAAATTCCGTAGCAGACTATTCCGTAGGAGTTATTGAGTCCTGGAGCGCCGACTGGAGACCTGGTAGTCGAAGAAGGGTGGGCGAGACCGATTAGAATTTCCTTGAAAGGGTTGACGGGTTCGCCAATCTGATGAACGTAGTCTGAGACTCGCTAAGTAAGGGTAAGTATTTGCTTGCCTGTATATACCTATATATACTCGAATATTATTGGTGCTACGCACGAGCCTAAAGGCGACCAAGATGGGGTTGAACTATGCGATTCAACTGCCGGGACGTTATTCATAGGTCGATTAGTTTCGCCTTTGACGAGCCCTTCGAGGCGCCTGACAGGAAGACGTCCTAGAAAGGAGCCATTCGCTTCACTTCGACATACCCAACGTCGGCTACGTCCTGTCGCCTCCGTTTCTCCACTTCCTATATTTTTTAAGCTTGTCTCAACGATCAGCGACACTTTACTGTGTCACGTGGTACCTCACTTCCGGAATCTTTATCGCTGCTGGAAGACGACCAACTTATTTGAATCCATTCGATTCTCTTCATGCTCGACCTACCCTTGATTGTTTCTACTTCCCCTGCAATATCGGTACACGAATATATATGTATATATATATGTAATCGATAAGCTTCCTCTAATTCCGGTTACAGTCGAGGGCCGGAGAGAAGCTAAATTCGTCTGAGCAAATAAATATGTAAAATTACGTAAAAAGACTTTGGACCGACGCGTACGGAATTTTCGATTTTCAAAAAAAAAATTGCAAGTAACCTCGTTTGAGACTGGGGGTAGAAAGGAGCGCAGAGGCGGTATTCGAGGTCCGTTAGGGGTGTTCGTGAATAAGGGAAGATGTTGGAGAGACGACAGCCAGGGGCTGCAGGTAAATTGATCAGAGAAAGGTCCATTGGTTCCACCCTCATCCACCCCTCAACACATTTACACCCACCTTCGCAGAAGCTTTCTCTCTCTCTCTCTCTCTCTCTCTCTCTCTCTCTCTCTCTCTCTGTCTCTCTCTCTCTCTCTGTCTCTCTC
>JARQSU010000329.1:793891-813468 GCA_030142265.1 Calameuta filiformis
TCTCTCTCTCTCTCTCTCTCTCTCTCTCTCTCTCTCTCTCTCTCTCTCTCTCTCTCTCTCTCTCTCTCTTACTCTCTTCCTCTCTCTCTCTCTTTTCCAGAGCTTCTCACGTCTCCCCCGACATCTTTCTCCGCTCAAGACCCCTCAATTCACCCCCCTCCCCCCTCCCATCTCCACCCCATCGATCTTTCCCTCTTTGGTAAACGGCATCAGAGCAGAGATAAACGATGTTTTGATATTGCTCTCAGGCACGCGTGCATCCCGTGCCAAAGGTCACCCTCGAAAGGACCTTAAAGAACCTTTAAGGGCCCCACTCTGAATTTAACCGGAGACTGGTCTCCTTTGTAAGGTACCTTCTTTTTTTTTGGATTGTCATTTTTTATCCCCCCCCCCCCCCCGAAAATATTCGATCCGACATATGATACCATGGATACGCTAATCACTTGATGCGATTGATAAATTTACTTTTTTTTTAGCCAATAACTGATTTACGATCCTTCATGAAATTTGTATAGTGTACACAAGGTTATTCGGGAGGTACCGTACCGTCTGAAGTTAACGCGTCTATTCGACTTCTATGGCGCGACTAGCTTCACGTTGCGGGAGACTCCTGAATAGACCCGACTAGATTTATGTGTAAACGCTTTGTATCGGCGCTCGAAATGAATATACGTTGAGCAATTTTGAGAGCAAGTAAATTTCAGCGAATATCGTGGTTATGGATATTTCACCTTTACACCCGGTGATTCTACATTATTGTGCAATACATACCACAGTCTATGGAAATAGCGAAATTCGAAAAGCTAAAAGTACATATTTCAGTAGATAACCTCATAATTCTATTGTCGTAACAATTGAATATCTCCACTACTCGCATACACGTAATATTAAATAAAAAAAAAAGGAAACAAATTTATCACGTTCATTGTCCGCGAATCTATGCCGTATCAAGTCCAAATTCAAATTCAATTATATGCGTTCCATTAAATACCTGCATACGCCGAACAATTTTTTTTTTTTTTTTCAAAACTCAGCACACGAAATTTCACAACCAGCCGACGTATTCGCTCGAAGCGCGTATACATAAATTAAGGACGCATAGCTAAGTATGAAATAATATATAAAGTCAAGAGAGAATAAACGAGAGGGAGCAGCATAAAAATTCATAAGGCAGAGAATGAATCGCTTAGCGAAAACAAGCACGCGGCCAATCAATGGCGATAACTGCAACCTATCTGTTATAGTACATAAATTATTCGAGCCGGTACCGCAGTCTATACGTTTCCCGGTGGAATTATCTTCTCCCTTTTATTTTTATATAAATTAGCCCGTCGATTTCCGTCGCGGTGACATAAATAACCGCTAACGAATCCAATTAAACGTCGAGGGCATCGAGGCGAGCGAGGAGCCTCCCAGGCTTTTAGGGGTCGTCGAGGGGTAGAGAAGTGTCAAGGAGGGCGAGGAGGGGGAGGGTGAAGGGAATAAGGGGTGTCTCGCTAAAACGTGGTTTTACCAGAGTGTACCCTCTGGATGAGGACAGTATAGTATATGTATAGGTAGAGACGAAGAGGGGGTCGGCCATGGCCAGGACGGACGACGAGGTGTTGGCGGGGTGGGTATAGGGGGTGGGTTTAAAAATATGATTTTAATACCACTGCTCCGGGGTCGCCGTATATCATGCTTTTGTCCGCCTACTATTGTCTCTCCGTGGCATCCCACCCTCGGCAAAACTACCCTTCTCTCTTGTACCGGGGCTAGCCGACCCCCCCCCCCCAGTGCCCCCCCATGCATACAGCCGAATCATCCCTCCGCCAACGGGCAGACGCCAGGGAGAAAACGGGGCACCGCTCGAAATGCTCATAATTGAAAATTTCGTATATCCGCAAAAATTTTGCGAAAATTAATTGCTTAACTAGGTACGCCCCTGACACGCCTCGCTGCACCGGGCGACCTTCTGTCCCAGCCCCGTGGAGAATTCGTCGTATTTTCCTGGCGTTCTGTAAATCTTCGATCCCGGTTAACTGGGAAGGGATGGGCGCTCAAGAAATATCCGGGTTGGCAATAAGATACCGGAAGTTGAGTTTCGTGACGTTAGTGTATCCGGTTTGACAGGTTCGCCGGTAGAAAAGTATGCGATGCCTTGGACCGAAGTTCCGTGGTTTCCGGTTCCGGACCTGCAAGGGATGATAATTTTTTATACGAGGTGCCTGATAAGAAATTAATAAGACGGCTTTTTTATTCAAAAATTATTACCCTTTCAGAAATCGTGTTTCGACGATGGGGGCTGCAGGGTGGATCGTGCAGCTACAGGGTGGATTGATATTGGGGACAGTGGAGAATTAAATAGAGAACAACCCTTATGGACTTGTGCCACTCTTGTTCCGACCATTTCACATTACTCGCTGCTTCTGACGTATATTGTAATAGAGAGCAGTACCAAGCACAAAAGAGGGACCGATGGGCTTGTAAGGGATGAAAGGTATAAGCTGGTGCGTACCAGTTAAGGGTATATGGAACCCTCTGCTATATGTAATATAGTGCAGGAGTATTATCGTATAAATTATAGTTATACAGTTGGTAGGTATAGTCTACAGGTGTATATATACATGTGTGTGTGTATATATATATTTAAAACACCAATTGGCAAACCTGTTAATTTCATTGTAATGGATCACCGCCCTTGTTGACTATTTTTGATTTTAAATTCACGCTCCCACCCCCTGACTTGATAAATAATATTATTACGTGCGAACGTTTTATTTCCGGTAATTGACCCCATAATTAACTCGCATTTCTCGTATAGCCACCATTCACGTATGCGTGAAGACTATGAATATTATTATTTTTGATATATTGTATCCGTATATATAATTAATAAAAAAATTGCCTCCGCTGTGGTCTATATGAATCCAATTTTTATTTTCTACTTTCGAAATTTTCCGATGTTCTGTTGATTAAAATTTTGATAAAATTTTACCCATCTTCCGTTGTAATATATTTTTTATAATTTAAAATATGAGACTGACGTGTAATTGATTATTGTTGTTGTTATTATTATTGCACCTATTCAAAATATATGAAGAAGTTGTTTGTCTATTTATTAATCTACGTCAAAGCTTCCCTTGATGTCGTGTACAAGGGATGAAGCAATGGAGGAATAAAAAAAATCACTAAAATTAGAAGCTTAGTCACGACTCTATCAATGCCATCAGGCTGTTTCATTCATTGTCAGTCCGATCATCAAGCAGGTTCGATAAGGGTAGATAAGGCTGAAAGAATCACAAAGGCTCATATTTTCTAAAGGGGATGCAGACAAAGCTCCTGTAGCTCAAGAACGTCGAATTACAGCGAAAGGGGCATTAAGAGCGTCAAAAAGAAGCAGGGATGAAATTAAGGCTAAAATACAGCCCGTCCACGTGAGACAATATAAAAAAAAACTACTTAATTAAAAGCTCGTCGTAGCCACCATTAAAAAAAAATCCCTAAAAATCACATATCTCAGTAATCAAGCATCGACATAGATTAACCTAAAAAATGCACTCAAAGACATTTCGATCCGAGGAATCCCCATGAGGTCACAAGGCTGCTGACCACTGTAATAAATAAACTTAGGAACCTCGAGAGAAACGGCAGCGACTTGGCGCACTGTAAACTGGTGAGAAAACGCCATCTACCTATATATAATATAAACGATGATCAAAGCGATACTCCGACTGCCCCCCTGTTTTCCCATCAGCACCATTCGTATCTATACAACCCGTAGCATTCTAGTTGCCAGACCGGCCGCGAGCGTCGCTGCCGTCAGGCGACGCGGGCGCCCTCGCGTCGGTTAAATTGATTCGCGCCTAGACAGTGGCAAATGGAGCGCGACATTTTAATTTTATTCACAAAGGAGTTAAGAGACGTAAAGTCCGACCCGGGATACGCAAGGCAGGTAATGGCTGCTGTCGGTGCGTGGGTGGGCGAACGGTTTGTTGCTTTGCAGGCAGGTTAGGTTTTACAAAGTAAAAAAGAACAGGGTTACTGACAGTGGGCTATGCCAAGTGACGTTCATTATTACTTCTGACGGTGGTCGAGGGGAAAATATACGCAAAGCATTTCAGTGAGGATGACCCGGGGACTCGTGAGCGATGCAGATCGAGTTTGATGCTGGGTATGTGAATTTAATACGTAAACGACCCTGGCACTGACAGCGAGGAAGAATGACGCGCAAAAGGGGGTGACGAGCGGGTATCGCTATTACGTAATTCATAACGGAGGAGTTCGGGGCTAAAAGGATTAAAGGATTTCAAGTGGCTCGTATACGGTGAAACTTTTTTTTTCCTCCACTTCTTTGTCTCTTATTTTTGCATTTTCCCTTACCACCCAAAATGGCCGAGCAACGTGTGGAGGATTCGCCTGTCTCCCCCGCCTTCTCGTCCTGCGCCGATCCTCAATCGTCGCCCTTGTAATATTTATGTCCAGTCCGATAGGATCGGACGACTAACAATGGGACGAAGTCGAGCGTCAGGGATTTTGCACCCTTTGGACATTTCCACCCTGTAAATTGTCCATTCCTCGCGATATCGCTAAGACAGGAAGAGGGTAAGATCCGTAATATCATGGGAAACTATCTTTCCGAGGCTCGCGGCTCTATTGTATGCCCAGGGCTTAGGGGATGGTCCAACCCTCCGTCCCTTTCTCACTTATGATACATATGAGGAATGTAGCGCGCGATTTCGCGTATACGCGCGGGCGAACACATTTTCACGGGGTATATATATATATATATATAGCAATAACCGTCGTGGACTATGGTATGGCTATGATAAGGGTAGTCTCAGGGGTGCGGTCAGCGGTTCACCCCGAGTCGGTCACTAGTTGGTCCCGGGAGACACCTTAAGTGCCCTCAAATCTCCGAACCTGGCTGGCCCGTCAGGGCCGTACGATCGTATCGTTAAGTCGAACGTGAGCTTATGATTCCCTTAATCCTCGGGGCCACCCCTGGGTTATGATATCGTCCGATTAAGAGGTCCATTTTCTATCCACCGTTAGAATACCTATTCGCGGATTTAACATAAGGATCCGTACCGAACGGCATTACGGCTACTTATCGAAATAACGAAGACGAAGACCATCACGATGATTCGTTAGCTAGAAATTTCATTGCTGGTCCCGTATTCGGCATTAAATTCCCTGATTAAATTTCGGAAAGTTTTCATGTCGCAAAAGTAAAATCGCTTTGATGTAAATTCGCATTACTCGATTCCAGGAAAGTGTGTGGAAGCTCCTGGGTAATGGCTCTGACGCAACACGACCGTCAGTGAAATAAGGATAGCCAGTTCGTAAGCTGCGATCATGCTTAATCATGACCCCATAACGTACCGATAATGCCTTACTCCCGCGAACCATTACAAAGGGCTTGATACAGACGGTGGGCTATGTATTCACATAAGGTCCTAGGTACATATGTGAATATGCCTACATACGGCTATAATATATATAGGGATATACACGTATACATATACCAGCAGGCATTATCAAACCATCGTATCGCCGTAGCCTGTAGAACCCATTGAACATATTGGAACGTATATAGGGTACGCGATATAGAAGCAATTTCATACGTTTCCGATAGCAGGAACCGATGATTCTGAAAGTATAAAGGCGCGAGAGTTACTTAGCTGATCAGAGAATAATTTCAAGGGTTGATAGTCTGAACCAGGGCGAAACATGCGTGCCGAAGGAGGGTTCGGCTGTATTTGCACCGATAGATATTTCGCTACAGTAGCAGCTCACTGGCATACCGAGACACCTCCCGGTATAACAGGACTATAATTTTGCGTTATCGGTGAGTTCACGGGCCAACGCATCCCTCCCTGGCCTAGAAGGGATGGAGGACCAGGGAAAGTGAGGAATACAGGGTGGGGATACAGGAAGCAGGGAAAGCTTGTGAGGGGGTCGGGAACCAGCCTATAGGATCAACCCTCTCTACCTTTTACACCGGGTCGCCGTGACGGCAACGCAACCCGATTTCGAATCGAATCCACCCTTAGCTTGCATTGTAAACCATCCAGCGCTTCTCTATACCAGTTACGTTAACAGTTCCACGTGATTGCAATAGGATCCTATAAACGAGCGTTCAAGTCCGCCCCTCGTACGGTTTGCCTAATGTTATCCAGCTGCAATTAAGCACACTTTACGCCAAACACTAAGATCCAAATTATCGAGTATTTAGGTACACCGACCATGGTAACCATTTACGTAACTTCGGGACCACTGACGTAATTCCAGTAACTTAAGCAACTTCGGTTCACCGATTACTCGTGGAAATTACTAGGTGATAACGTCCGATGCGAAATCGACCTACGACATTTGGATGCTGATACGGCATGATGATCCTGATGAGAATCTGCGAAAGTGAAGGTGACATAAAATTAGGACCAGAAATTCATTTTTCTCTTGATCTATATTTTTCTCCTGATACATACTCGAAATGATCCGTAGCGAAGCTGCGAAATGAGCCAGGACGAAGACGGCGAGAATTTAAGCTTCGTTATCGGTAAAAGGAAGCTGCGGGCTCTTCCGAGTGTCCACGTCAGCTGGAAATCTTTCTCCTATCAGTTCTGACCTTCGTCCACCAAGTTTTCAGGGATGGTCCAGCCGTTGTTCGCACTTCGGATATCACTTGGCTGTTTCCCTGGTTTAGTGAGGTTATGTAGCCATTTACAAGGCTAATACAGCGTCTACAAGAATTTGCTACCTGTGAACAGGTACTTAACCTTAACCTTATGATTAATACTTACCGTAAAACCGTAGGCTTATCCTCGTGGCAACCATGTCTTCTAGTCTGCTGGATTCGACAAGCTTGCAGATTATCAGCTCGAATGTATCGGCTATCTGTTAGAATTTACGCACGATTTGCTCAAAGGTTCAATGGCGAGTGATGAATTGGTGATTAAGACGAGGCGTCTTCCGTGAAGCGTGCGGAACACCGTCCGCACTGCGATTTCCAATTATCGGGATCAATTTTACCTGAGTTCACCGAACGTGCAGACTTCGGTTAACGTGTGCCGGTACTTGCAGTACCTAGTACGTATTACGTAACAGCTACGTGTCGAATAGCAGATAAGTAGCAGATAGCTAGTCCAATGCCAAACGCGATTTTCTGTATATAGAAACGCTACGAATCTTACTTGGGAACCTTTAACGGCACGAATATTCCTGACGCTGGGTAGAGGGAAGTAAACCGACTCCATGTCTCCCAGAAAATTTCACGCTGAAATATTTAAAAGGAAACACTAATTAGCACCGTTGATGAGTTCCTTCTCATGTTTGCAAAAGGTTCCTTTAGTTACCTCAATTATCACGATATACGTAGCCATCTTGTGTTACCCATCCCTCTGGCAAGAGTGTACATACTGAAATACATATACACATAGTCATCCCTGTATATCTTATTTTTTAAATTCCTTTTATTTTTTTAGATGAACAATTTATTATTTTTTTACTTTAAAATGTTGTGTTATCTTTTCTTTGTTACTTGCAGCTAATAATTCTTCTTTGGAATATTACAATAATTTACTCACTCGAGCCTTTGCCTTTATGCATCAAGAATCCTTGGCTCTTGTTTATGTGGACAATGAATAATGTTCTGTTCAAACTTGTTCCGAATCATTTTCCTTGTTAGTTGACGAACATAGCACGTATGTACCTTCGCACAGATCGCTGTATATCATACATGGATAGTCAATTCTCTCTCAATGTCGTCGTTGGCTTTTGTCATTCATTGTGCGACGAATTCAATGAAAGCCAACAGCAAGTCTCCCTCAACTCGATATCGCAGCTAAAGGGAAGCTCGTTTAATTGAAACTCGAATCGCGTCTCTCTGTAATCCAAAAGGGCGACATTCGTATGCCACGCGAATATTTAGTTAGATATTTATAGATCCACCTCAGATGCGTGCTTGCGAAACAGAGACGCAGGGAACACAGCAGTGACAATGTATTTACACAAATATAAGCTTAAGGGAATATCTACCTAGTCGTAATATCTGTTACGATCTGCTTTTCTTCCTCTTCGACATTTATTTCCTTATTTCTTCTCTTTCTTTTCATATCTGTTGGGTTTTTATCCTCAGAGGAACCAGGTATCATCGTTACGGCCATGTTTGTCTGAGTTCTATAAACCACCGTCAGTGGCGCCACCGCAGGTACCACCGCCTGACCAGTGCTCTATTGCCGTTACTTCTTCTTTCTCCAGCAATGTAGCTTCTCTCGGTCTCTTTGGCTTTTACCGGTTATAAATTATGATAACTTCATTTCGAATGGGTTTCCATAAATATTTGAAAAAACACGACGGCTGTGGCAACGGTCAGACCTACGTGAAGTTGGCACTGTAACATTTGCTTTTCGAACTTTTTCTTTTGCTAAAAAATCGTTGCTTTTTTTTCAGTTTTTGTTGCACACATAAAAATGTTATTTTGTGGAAAATAATACTTTTGGGGCTAACTTCGCGTAGGTAACGGTCTGGGCGTGTTGCCGTTGCCACGATCAAACTGTGTACACCCTTTAAATAAAGTAAAGTGCTAATGGATTCTCTCTCAGTTCTTCACCAGCATACTATACAAGGTAGAATAAATATATTACACCTCGTATCCAAATAAAATCCTACCTCTTTGCTGCAAGTGAATTTACATCCCGACATAACTCGCATTCACGTACTAGCTAATTTACTTCTGCCTCTTTCCTCGACGTAACATAACCTCTCTATATGCATGCCTGTCATGTTTAACCATCCGAAAAACGTCCGAGTTACTTCATACTTTATCTATGCACATTATATGTACGCTGTACGTATCCATACAAAGGACTAACACTCTTCGTCGACTATTCCAGACTCGGGAGACACTCGCAGACTATTTTCAACGAGGGACTCTTTTTTTTTATGACTCTACCCGATACGCCACTACAGCAGCATAACCTTCGTATCGTTAGGTATGCGCTATATTCCTCTCTACCTACTTTTTTCTCCTTAAAGCATCATTCGTATCGTAAACCGTCAAGATACCCTCGGAGTATAATAATATAATATGAAACACGTGGAAACGAAGTAGCGAACTGCGTCCCTGCTTTCCTATTTCTTAATTTACTATTTTCTATTTTTTTAATATATAGTTTCCATCATCTTTATACTTCTTACATTCTGTGTCACGGTCAGTCGAGCGGCAAAACACTGAAACAACAGTACCGAGACTGCAAACAATCGAGCGTGACTGTACGCGAATTATTTCTGTAGTATCATTAGATATTCATAAATTCATTATTTACCATTGGCTTTCTGACAAGCAGCCTTGGACGATAGATAATCGGGCAGATTCGTAAGCAGGGTTTGGAAACCCCGATAACATTCTATGCATTAACGAGCGGTAAAAAGATCGCGTGGGGGTGAGAGAGAGAGAGAGAAGGACGAATAGGCGAGCCAGAGAGAGACGGCGAGAATGGCGTCGGAACGCGTAGAAAGAGCCCGTGGATGAAAACAGAGAGAAAGGAAGAAAGAGGCGAAGGCAATTTATAACCGAGGGGTAGGCGATAAAATCCTCGTTTTATAAGGTGAAACAAAAGAGTGCTCCGGAAGCCCAGAGTTACGCAAGGGAAAGTGATGGCGAGAAGGGTTCAGAGTTTTTACCGTGTTTGAGTATTAAAAAAAAAGGCTTCCAGGTATATGTCGGGAGTGCGCATGCGCGGCTCTTGGACCGTTTACAGGCCGAAAAATACGAGATGATTTTTTAGTAATCGTATACGCTCACGGAAACTGCGCAACTTTTACGTGACCCTATCTTTTGAGGTTGTAATTTACATTCGCAAACCCTCCAGACCACGGAGCCTTGCAGGAGGGCGCGAACTGTATAGCGGAACGGAAGTACCCTTGGAACCGTTCTTAAAAATATTACCCAAATTTCAGTTCGGCATGGATTCCTTAAAAGTGTTGAATAAAATATTACTTATTACATTTTCAAACTAGTACTATATAAATTGCGTATCTTTATTATAATTCATATCCTTTTCAATAATAAATAAAATAAAATATTATTTATTACATTTTCAAACTAGTACTATACATATAAGTGTATTGTTATTATAAGTCTTATCTTTAAATAATAAACATCCCACATATTAATAATGGACATTCATTGTCACGTGAGTTCCTATGTCAAAAAAATGTATAGTCAGTCCACTGGTTAAATAAATTTTTATTTCTAAAACGCAAATTTCTACGATTTTATCGAAAGCCACCTATGACTTTCCCAAAGTATTGCACTAATTGCCAACTCTAAAAAAAAAATATATCGACCACGTGGCCTGACTATATCTAGATATACAGTGTTTTTCGTCGATCAAAAGATTTCTCGAATAATACATAAAAGCCCGAAGAACACCGTACAATTTTATCGTTAAAATGGAAAGCTAAGCGTCGCGACGAGTTCGTAAAGGTCAATGGGTTGTTTGGATGAATAGAGTAGGGTGACGTAGTCGGCGAGCCCTGTGCTCCCCGCATCCAATTAACAGGCACTACCTGTAAGGCTCCATTTGCGCGAAAATTGTTTTGTAACTCGAGAGTTATTAACTCGAATACATCAATTTCCCATGTAACTAATGACATCAGCGAAGATTAATTCAACGACGTAGTTTGACGTGGGGGGGGGGGGGAAGAGGCGCCGTACCAACCCCCCGCCCACAGGACTCCCTCCACGATGTATTTAAAACGTATGGACAAGGGGGGTGGCAAGGTCGATTAACGATTTAAGAATCTTCATCCCCCTTTTTTTTCTTTCCTTTTTAATTCTTCATTTTCGGACAAAGGAAGACCCCATCGGCGATGCTTGTAAGGGTGTGGGCTGGGTTGAGTCGAGCAGGCGATGGAACACTCTAACCTGCTCTTAGGGGTTGGTTCTGCTGGTTCTACCATGTTCCACGGCTCGCTCTTCTTGGTTGCCGATGGGCGATGGTGTTTGAGGAGCGAAGCTATCATTCAGCCGGAGCATGACAAGAATGGATATTGAGAAATGAGGAATAAAGATGATTACGCACCCTCGTCCCGACGCCATTTTCTCACGCATATCCTCCGGGTGTTTATAATCCATCTATTCTGCAAAGATCCCAAGGCGGCTTCAAGATCTTCCACCTCTATCCCCCAAACCCACCCCTCATTCCATAACGTCCATTACAATTTAGTCACCAGCCAGGAGCGTATCACTCGGTACCCTTAAAACTCCCTACGGCCCTGCACAGAGAAAAAAAAACGTAAAATTTATATATAAAGATATAATCCTCTATATGTACGTATAGAGACCACTTTTTCACATTTGGACCCCCTTTTTTAAATTTGGACTCAACTAACGTCTTCGCTCACCCTTCTTGGTACCCTATACATAATACATTACATACCTTAAAAGATTTCACTTTTAAAATCCAATCCCGAACGATCGGAGTCTTAAGATAAGGGTGTATCAGAAGATCGGTACACCCCTGGTCCTCCTTACCACCGTCGTCCCTTAATAGCCCGCCGAATAACCCCCTCTGGCTCTTCCCCTCTTCACCTTCCACTCTTTTTTATCTCTTTACGAACGCCCGAAGGAATCGCATGCAGTCTGAACGTGGTCGAGGCCGGAGGACCCAGGTGCCAGGACTCGCACGACCCGTAAAATGGAAGGGAGACAAGAGGAGCCCAGGCATCCATTCTCCAGGAGGAACATGGCCGCGCAACAAGAATTGTCTCTGTACGTGCAGGATGCCGTAGCCGGCCAAAAATTGTAAAAAGAAAAGGTAAAACCGTCAACGTGGTAATACAGTAGTGTCGGAGGGAGCCACCGTCGCGTTACTTGCTAAGGTCGGCGGGCAGCTTGAAATATAGCGAAATAAAATAACGCTACCCGGAGGGACATTATAAATAGTACTACCCTTTGTCCTGGCAACATGCTACGAAACAATAAAAATTTTTACTCCTATCCAACAGGCATATACGTATATACGTGTATATATCCTTACCTATGTATATACATATGAAGGAAATACATAGCCGCTCTCGGCTTTCTCGAGATAAATCCAAAAATTATCCTGGGCCAATTACTCCCGTGAAATATTTTTAACTTCCGTGCTGAGTGTACGAATTTTTCGAAATTTTCAAAAGACCAACTTAACAAGAGGAGCCTACCCGGATGGATATTGTTTGTTATTGTATTTCAAAAATTTTATCTTTTCCACTGATGGTATTACAGATTAATTTTATTAACGCTATTTTTAATCTCCTGCAGGTAATTCCATCGGCGCGAAAGGGTTACCGCGATCGGAGACTGCAGCGATCGTAGAAAACTCAGCGGCAGGCCACCCTCGTCGCCCTGGAAAGACGGCTCGTAAAGGTCCGGGCCGGTGAGCAGCTGACCGGAAGCTTCGCTTCGTTAGGGGTAATGGACGGGCGGTGGTAAATGGTGCGCGAGAAAGGAAACTCAGTCCCAGCCACCCTCGGCGAGGTTTGCGCCGTTAAATTTGACGAAGGCGTCGGAGGGCGAGGAGCCGAGAGATATCGAGATATCTCGCTAATGTCTCCCGACGGCTGCCAGGATGAGTCCTGGGGATGCTGGCTGCGTACAACTGCCATTTAACGTCTCCTTGCTCTCCGTTCTTTCTGGCTGGACGAAGAAAAAAAATGGCGAAAGCCAAGCCGATACGACGGCAGGCTAAATTGCGGGGAAAGAAATTCTAATTAATTGAAGGGATGGGGATGAAGGTGAAAGAGGCTGGGGAAGAGGCAGGCTGATATCTACCCCTTTTTCAGGACCACCGAGGATTCTCTCAGACTCTCAGGGAATAAAGTCTTTCACTGCTTAGGGTCTGGAAGACAAAGAACCAGGCTTGGAACGCCAGCGCCCTTGATGCTCTGCGGCTGCTGAATGAAACAAAAGTAATACGAACAATTAGTAAGAATTAACCTTGTCAAAGACGTGTCTGTATTCTGACGCGCGATTCTCTGCCTAGAAATTACATCAAACTCCCCTGGGATTCAGGACCGAGAACCTAGACGATGCCTTTACTCAGGGCTGAGGAGTCAAGTTCCGGTCGGAGCCAAAGTACACCTGAGATCCTTACGACGGTTGATAAGAAAATAAGAGACTCTTGAAGGACCTCGTGAAAATCCATGGCGAATCCAATTAGTTGTTAAGACGACGTTATCGGCTTTACGTCTTCAGAGGTAGGAAGTGTTGCCGTGAATGGTAATTACGTGGTCCTTGGACCACGTATTTAATTTATGTAATTTATTCGAGGCGATGACCTCACTGGATATATTCAGGACATCTATGGAGGATGCTGTATAAGCGTGAGATACCTTTTTTTTTAATCACGTTCTTCTTCTTGTCATTTCAATTCGTTTTATTAATTCGGCATTTCACCAGGGTTCTCCTTCCCGTTAACGTCTCGAACCGATCCTCTGTCTCTGCTAGGTAGGAATCAACCTCCAATCGTGGAATCAGAAGGTTCGCCAAGAGCTTCCGGCATTGAATTTATTGTTATGCATTTATGCAGATTGAAATTAATATTAGGAATTCCAGAAGCGAGGAGGACCCAACCGGGAGATTGATTGAATCTCATGAGGTGATTGAATTTTACATAGACCTGGTCTCTGCCGCTTGACTAGCAAAGGTGAGACTATTCTTCGTAATTTAAATAATCATTTTAATTATAAATTTTCAGATTGATCGTAATTATGGAACAACTTTTTTAATATATTTCCCAGGACCTTTTCCCACGAAGCCAATAACATATTTGCCAGTTCCATTAAAGAACGTACCTCGTTCTTGTTTCTATCATCAATTCGTATTTTACCCTCGGCCAGTTATAGAATAAATGCCGCGAAATTCTGACGGAATCAATTTAATCACGACAAATTAGCACGCTTTGGGGCTGACTCGTAGATAACCCTACACTTTAGTCAAGCAGCAACCAAAAGGGAAAGTGATAAAGCCCGTTCGTAACGAGGAGATTTGCTTTGCGAGGGCTGCTGTTGCTGATGATGGTAGCTTGGTGGGCGGACGAGAGGAGAGGGTCGCGCAGAGGAAGAAGGAGTAATAGCAACGCGATGGAGGCAGAAGTTTTAATTGAGACGAAACGCCATTGGTTGAGGTCGGCTGTCGGCTCAAAAATAAAACCGTCGCCATCGTTGTGAATCGTGCGGCCCTGAAAGGTAATTAGAAACTCGGGCGTAGCAAGGCTAATTATTGTACATTGCCATCTACAGCGAGGCTGCCTTCACTTTTCGCACCCCTCGTCCAAGTCATCCCCATTTTACTTAGCATCCACTCCACCCTTATTTCCACTTAATAGCCGACCAAACAGTAAATATCCATATGCAAAAATGGCGCCATTAAAGCATCTTTTTTATTTAAAAAAATAAAAATAAACGAATAATAAGATTCTGCATAAAACAGTCACGTATAAAGTACGTGACTTCATCTCGAGCCACTTTTTTCTTTTTATTCCCTATTTTTCTTTCCTTTTAGTTGTCTTGCCTGTGTCTGTGAATATACACATATATATACACCGCAGCAAACTGATCCGATACCTACAGCAGGAAATGGGACGAAGAAGTAGAGAATCCTCGAAAAGTCAGTCTCCCGGAAGAATGGCGCAGCATCCAACAACTACGAGTGGATTCGTACCAGTGACGTTCCAGTCGGGATAATCGGGAAATCCGTTTACGGTTACTCGTAAAGTATCAACGAGCACAGCACACGGAGCTCTCGTAAATAAATGACTCACTTTAGTTTTCGTTATGAATTTAGTAGTCGGTTATCCACGGCTGGGAATATTGATTCGCGTAATTACAAAGAAAGTAAATCAGAATACTAAGAACGTCGTGAGAATTTAATGAAGACGTTTCACAGTATATAATTTGCTACTACACGTTCTTGTAGAATGATTAATTTTAATTCAACTTAACTTAAATTCAACCTGTCACAGTTTATTCGATCACAGCGTGAATTCCCAAGGAGGATCTCAGGATCAGAACAGGAGGAAGATCGGATGAAGATCCAGATTATTCTTCGTTTCTGCACGCGATTCGTACCACTCTTTCTGGTAGGCTTTGTGGTTTTCTGGTTTAAAATATATAATTTTAATATAGTTATCTGTATAATATATACATATATAGATACGTTTACCCTTAAAAGCATTAAGGCAAGTCACACTTACCGCCTTTCATTCTCGTTTAGCTTTCCACCCTCTTTGAGAAACCATCTGTATTGCCTCTGAACGTTCGCATTGGACTCGCTTCTTTTGCCCGTGAGCAACGGCGCTCTGATCCCGGATGATCCTCGAAGAACGAACACCACCTCCTCGCCATTCTCGTCCAGGGTTGATGAAGAAGCTGGACGCTTAACGTTGTACGTCAGGATGGATGGTGGGGTGACTTGGTATCTTGGGATGTTTCGAGAGGGTACTTTTTTCAGAACGAAAGGCAACACATGTCTGTTCTTTTTACTTTCCTGTGTGGTTCCTGTTACACTGTGACCAAGAGGGATGGACGTGAAAAATTGTGGACGTTCAGTGTTGGTCTTAAAGTTCTGAAAAATATTTCTCCATAAACGAGTGGTCGGACGAAGAGATCCCTTGGTTTCCTTAAACGTCACTTCCGTCGTTGGATTATTTTTCGAGGTAACGTATTTCAATTCCGTTAAAGATTTCGAGCTGCTGATCTCAGATTTCGTTTCCAGACTCTTCCGCTCATTGACGTCACCCACTTGAATCCCTTCAGAGGGAAGCGAAGATTCCTTATCGATAAAGTCGAAAGAACTCGTAGTGCTTCCGGTATTATCCGTGAAATATCCTATTCCATTAGAATCCATCTCTGATACTTTTTCATCGAGTCTAGGAACACTCGTCGTCGACCCATCAGAGTAGTCCAGCGCCTCGCTCGGCGAAATCGAGGAAGTTCTCGACGCAAAATCACTTCCGGTAAGTCCTGGCAAAGTTCCCTTCAAGCCAGGACTGAAAAAGCTCCCAGTGATTGATGAATCAGTCCCAGCTCCCTGAGATCCAACAGCGAGGATCGTTTCCGTCCTGGAATAACTCAAGTCCGTCGATTCGTACGTGGACCATGTGGGTGACGTTGGTTCCTCCTTAAGAGACACTTCCGGTGACGTATTCCGGCTCAAGGATTCACCTTCGCTCTCCCGACTTGTCATTAAACCAGGTACAGTCCCTGTAACCAATTCTAAGCAACACGAAACTGTATTAAGTTCTATTAATTTTTCCCAAAAAAAAATTATCTTTCAAAATAGGTACCTTCGACCGTAAATCTCTCAAACTCTCTCGCAGTTAATTCAGTATCAACTGGGATTGTTTTCCTCTCGCCGGAAGTGCGCGGATCCTCCAACGAAACATCGGTTACTGTTTTGATTCCGGAAACATCCAACTCATCGGAACTACTACTGGCAGGACTGTATTTACTGTCAAACTCCAAATAATAATCCTCCCCAGAGGTAGATCTGCTCCCATTGTCCTTTGGGATTCCTTCTGTTGTCCCTGAAGTTTCCTCTTGTGCACTTCCTGTCATTGAGTATATCTTGGTTGCTGGGAATAATGGCGTAGAATAGTATCGAGAACTCCCGCTAGATGGATCCTTATCGTCTTTATAATTGCCAGCAAAAGTTACAGATGTCACGTCGTCCAGAGGTACAGTTACCGTTTTACCCAAAGACTTTATTACTTCGTTTTCCCTGGTTGGACTGGTACTTCCGGTTAAATTGTCCGCATCGAAATAATTGTTCTGTTTGATCATTTCTTTCTCAGTTGTACCGTCCGTCGTTGCTTTTATCTTGTCATTAATGTCCTCCTGCTTATCCGACGTAACGAGTATCAGGATATTCGTCTCATTGATTGTATCATTTCCACTGATAGTAGTATTCGTTAAATCCTCCTCTTTATCGTCGTTATCAACAGTACCGAGATATCCTCTCTTCCTGGTCATCGTTATCTCCTCAATCCACTTTGTTGTCGCAATGGCTTCCCCATCTACGTTATCCAAAGCATTACTCTTCTCTGTAAATGAGACGCTACTGATATCAAGTACGTTTTCCGCTATAACATTCTTTCTCATATCCGTATCAATGGCCGAAGTACTAGAAAGATATTTCATCTCATCGGTTATCCTCACGATGTCGTTCTCGGTATCGGTAGTTTTCAATTTTTTGATAAGAACAGATGGACTATCACTATACTGATTAAAATCCTTCGTAGATTCCGACGTTTGATATTTCGATACAATTTCACTAGTTTTTTCGAATCCTTCGTCACTGCTCCTTGTAGATTCCTGGGTGTATGATATTTTGGAAATACCATAGTCGTCGGTATTCCTGGTATTTCTCATAGATCTTTCTTCCAGGTCCAAAGTGGTTCTCCTGGATTCGTTATTGGATTTTAAGCCATTTTGATTTTGAGTCAAGTCCGAAATAATGGAAATAGTTTGACTTTCTGGCAAAGCAGAAGCTTCAGACTGGCTTTCGTAAATGATAGGCCTACTGTCTCTGGTGTCCACAGATTCCTTGGTATGTCTGTAAAATAAATAGAATTAAATAAGGGGGAAAAAAAAATGTAACAAAAGAAATTTACTGAAGGGCTTCTTTTACACAACTTCTATATACGTATTTTAATGGGTAACGCGAAGCTGCGGTGAGAAAATCTCAGTACGTATTCCAGAGGCCTACTTCTCCTTCAGACCGGAAATCCTGCACCGACTTTGAAAGAGTTAAGGGCCTTCGCTTGCTTGAACCGAGAAGACCTCGACGCAGACGCCGATGCCAACGACGACGACGACGACGACGACGTCGCTTCGCGTAGTTCAAATAAAGTTGTGTAATTCTATAGGAAGGAGACTGCGAAGTATCTTCAGTTCCTTTTCCCTTTGATGAATCAACTGCTGAATTATTAACGATGCGCTCCAAAGAATCCGGAGTGGGTGCTTCGCAACTTTTCATATACTCCGTCGGCAAAGTGCCCGTTCTTGAAAATCCCTTGGTATCGTGAAGCTTCCGCTTTCGCCGCTACCTTCACTCTTCTTATTACTACCTCAAGGAATTCAAATTCGCACCGATGCGCGGGCATCTTTTATATCTCCAACCCACTCGACTCGCGCTACGAGATCTCTATGAAAATCGATTCAATTTATAGAGCAGTAATATTTGCTTGCTCCTGGCCATTTCTACTGGTAGCTCGTGGACGTCTGTTAGTTTTTAAATAAAAATAAAACGTAACGACGATACGTGCGTACCTGACGTGCTCATCGGTAAACACAGGAAATGTCTCTGGCATCGTTTGATAAGCGAGCACCAGGAGTTTGTAGAGTCGTGGCAGCTTCTCCTTGAGCACAGATCCCGCCGGTTGAGCATCGTACAGTCGTAAAAGTCGCAACCAATCTGACTTTAATGCTCCGAATGGCAATGCATTGACAGGACACTTAAATCCGCTCGCCATTGCTTCGACGGTTGGTATTTCCATGTGGTTAACTTTCGAAATGTAATTCTCTAGATCGGAAACCTCGAAGTCGATACAAGACTTTTCCATAGGCAAATCGAAGTTCCCTAGGCGGGCTGAAACTTTTTGAATTTTCCACAAGATGGCGCCACATTCGTAAAACTCGAAATTAAGTCGACGGAGACCGCGTTAAGTGTGTTTTACAAAAGCTTACCGTACTCCGCAAGAATAACTACAGGTGCGAACTGCAACGCTACGTAGAACAGCAAATTCCTAGTCATGGTCGACAAAGGCGCACCCACTGAGCATTCCATTCAATTTTCTAGAACGTTTAAAAAAGAACTGGGTCGAAAAGGTTTTCTTAAACAGAATAAAAGTGCAACCTCGTTCACCATATTCAAATCGAATTTCCGTACCAGACAGTTTTATCACTTTTTCTCGGCAGCAAATATATACTTGGGAATCAAAAACTTCTTTCGCGAGCAGCGCCTTAAGCCGGTACTCACGTGGACTGACGAATAAACCGCAATTCGCATGAATGAAGTAGTAGCTATCGCGCTAGTTGAAATCTGACTGCCGTCTGGTCAGCAAAAATCTTGGATCCTGATTACAAAACGCACGCGTCCAGGAAACGCAGGAATGTCTGCTGGCACTACGCTAACGATGTCACCCAATACACTATGGCGTCTCTGGAGGCTTCATTCGGCGTGGATTCACGTGTAGACACCCGAGAGATGCCACATAGATATATTCCTAATAATGCAGTCGTAATTGGTTCATCGCACAATAATTAAGCCTTGTTTCTGATTTCATAAATAATATCCGATGTAACGGGTGTCTGCGAAGCAGCTAAGAAACTAAAATCACTGCACAGCCAAGTGTCAATAAATATTCATTAAACTACAACTGCTCTCGTGACAGTCCTCGCCACAGTTTAGTAATCCTATCAAAATTAACTCCAATGAATATAAAATGTAGAATAAAAAATCCTACATTATCTGTATAAAAATATGACTACCATAGCATCCGTTGGTCCGTTTAACAAATATTAGGGTAAGATTATCATCTGTTTAT
>JARQSU010000329.1:818001-838614 GCA_030142265.1 Calameuta filiformis
CTCTCTCTCTCTCTCTCTCTCTCTCTCTCTCTCTCTCTCTCTCTCTCTCTCTCTCTCTTTCTCTCTCTCTCTCTCTCCAATTGTTATAAATCATTGTTCTTCGCTTTTATTGCACTATAAACGCTACGGTCCGCCATTACGTTAAATAAACAATATCACGGACGTTACGCAGCCCGTTTTCGTTTTCTTATTGTTCCTCGCGATACTTCTCGTACACACCTTGTATAGTATAATTATTAATGATTTCTTATATATTCCATTTTTTTTCCTCGTTTCCTTACTATCGTACCTTAACGAAAACCAGACCGACAGGATTGGTCGGTTGACGACGGCTACCATTATCATGGAATACGACTTCCCGTACACAATCTTCGTAACAGTAATAACTAGATAATAAAGATCCCTGAATATATTCTCCTACGTTATCTCATAATCTTTCGCTCCGTGGTACGTTTTACATACAGCGTTTCGCATCTCGATGCGCAGCTGTTAAATGTCCTGTAGTAATTTTAACCTCTGGCAAGTGCAAGAGCGTCACACGTTATTTCGAGAGAATACAAGTGCAAGAGAAAAAAAAAAAAAGGAAAAGGCGCGAAATATGAAACGCGCCATCCGAGCAGAATATTCACTGAAACAGCTCGTCGGCCCTGGTAACTCGTGTCTTTTGATCGTCGTCAAATAAATCGACGCCCGCGTCGTCGCGGGTATAAACAGAAAATAAACGTGAGAACGCGCGGAGAAAAATTCGCCCATGTAAAAGAGAGATAAGAAAAATAAATGATAAACAGAAGAAAGAAGATGATCAAAAGTCCCAATACTTAACACATACGTATCAACTCGCTTGATTCACATGATAAACTTTTACCTAACGCTCTCTCTCTCTCTTTCTCTCACTCTCTCTCTCTCTCTCTTTAGTCGCTAAAATATTTATATGAAAAGAAAAAAAAATTTCTCTTTTGTTTCCCTCAATTCTTCGTCGTTTCGTCTCTTTGTTCGTACGTTGCGCCATCACCTTCAACAGTCAACTCGCGTTCGCATTCTTCTTTATAAATTCGCCTCCTTGTATTTTCTTATTTATCTTTCTGTCTCTCTCGCACTCTTGCTCTCACCTTCTATCCTTTGTACAATGATCGATACAAAACTTTACAACTCACTTTCGTCGCAGCTTCATATATAGCCGCGATCGGTCCAGACTGCGCACTCATCCCAACTTTTGAAACACAGATCGCCGGCTCTCTTGATAATTTCAACGACACCGCGAGCATCCCATAAGGATCGATTTGAGTTTCCCATGTCGCTATTTATTACTGTCTTTATAATTAATTATATATTCATCCAATCCATCCTGGTAGTCTGTCCCTAGATGTATACCTATATACACAGACCGCGTCCAGTACTAATGCGTCGCGACGCGACGTACACTCCACGTTCTTATCGTACTACCTGTATGTGGGGCGTTCGAATAGAAGCGTATAGTCATAAGTGCGGACGAGCAGATCGTCAATGAAAAAAAAGAAAAAAGTCCAAAATCATCTCCTTACAATTTCACGCATATCTCGCGCAAATTCCAGCACCAAGAATGAATTGGATCAGCGACAAAGGGTAAACCGCGAATCACGACACGTCAGAGCAAACAGATAATCATACACGTTACGTATGAATGAGTTCATGATCCATTAAATCTAATAAACCATTCGAACTTAATCACTAGGATCTCACAAATGTTTCTGTGGACCGATAAGAGGTCAATCGTTACCACCCTTCGTCTCGACTGTACAGACTTTTTTTTTTTTAAAACTAACCGAACCGAAGGTCGCGAGTGTCGATTGCATCCCGCGATAAAATCCAGCACGGACCTTCTGGCTAATCTTCAGAGCGACGATCCTCGCCAGTTCCTTGCGTTCCCGTGTAAACTCATCGGTAAGCCGCAGCCTCCAGCATCTCGACGAAGAGCTTGTTCATGGGAACTTTACCCGTCCGATGAACACTCGACCAGAATTTTCTCACGATACCATCGGCCTGTCTCAGGCTCGGTAACACTAGGAACATATTTTGCGTGGCACGAAGAGCCTGTCCAGGTCGAATAGCCGCTACGCAATCCGACAGGGAGTTCAAGATGGAGTCTCGAAAGCGATACAGGGTCTGCGGCTCGTCCAGTCTGACGTCGCTGTTCGTCAGCACGAGAGCCTTCAGTACGAAGTACTCCTCGCGGGCCAATCCCAGCCGTTGAATCCGCTCCACGATTTGTATACACTGCAATAAATAAATAAATGATAGATCTTAGCTGAGTCGTATTACAGAAAAATAATCAGCTAAGGTTACTTAATTCTATAGCTACGGTATAATATTGTCATAACATAATACCAGGTTCAAGATCGCCGCTTTAATTTTTCTTTCAGCTTTTTTCCTCTCTTCGCAATATATCACGCCTATCGTACATTATTCGTGTATGAAGTCGCACATCTGTTGATCCAATTAATTGAGTACAGCAATTCACTTTTGAATATTTTTATTCACTAATTCTGACCCGCTAGACGATAACATTAGAATTCACATGGGCCTGACTGTGCTGAATTTACAGAGGTTCGTACAGTCATTTTGGCTTATGGTCGTTTCAAAATTTATCTCGACTGACCGCAGCATCATTGATGAACCATACTTATCGCACTGGCCTCTTCTTCTTTTTTCAAAAGCCGATTACTTATAATTGAGCAATATTCCAGGCCGAGCATTCGATGTGACGTTCTGCGCAAAGTTACTATCTTGCCGGCAACAACTATGCTTCTTATTGGTTATCGCTCCTGAGATTTCATAAAGTTATGTATAATCGTGGATTAAGCGTGATACCTTTTTTTTTTTAATTTTCATTATCCTAATAAAAATTCATTGTTGCAATCCTTTCTACGTATAGATTCAATGTCAATGCGCGATACAGAGAATTGCATCTTCAGCTGGTGGACTTTTTCAATTTTTTTTTTTTACATGCGTCACGTGAACCGATGCCATACCAGATGACATCACGAATGCAGATTTATTTTTATAAAAATCAGATGGCATTTTGCAGAGTCCGTTGTAGCGCGTAAATTAAAAATCACTGCCAATGGATTATCCAAAACCAAAATACACAAGGAGAGGTTCTGGTTGAAAACAAAATTTACAATGATGCGTGATGCGTCGACTCCCTGGACGTCGGTATATGCGTATCCGAAGCCTTGAAGGAAAACACGTCATCCCAGCCTAATGCCAGCAACAGATGATGCACTTTCAAGAGTCATGAATAAGAAATTTGCAGCGACAGCGTGCAAAGGTGAAAATGAAAGATCAAGGGAAAAATTTAATTGCAAGGAGAAAGTGAGAAAGGAGCATTAAAAAAAATAAATAAATAAATATAAAAAAGAGGGTAACTCACATGGGCGTAGAGCTCGGAGCAATGGCACTCACGAGCCAGCCTCTCGTCCAGCGTGAAATCCTGGGCGAACCTGAGTCTTCCACAGTTGGGCATGCTCCGCCAGGCGAGGCTGAAGGTCAGGATTTCAGCCCACGTACTCTGAAGAAGGCGCATCTGGTCGTTCAACGCTAAGCTGCTGAAACCAGGTATCTGTTTCGCCCAGCCTGCAGTGAGGAATCAACAAGATTCGTGAGATAAAGAAAAAATGAAAGACAGATCGAAGGTCAACAGGTGTTCCCGTAGCGATCGAAAAGAAGAAGAAGAAGAAAAAAAGGTCCAGAAAAATATAAAACCCACTAGGAGAACACCGTATCGAAAATATTTACCAATGATACCAACGAGTTCCCGATCGTAAAGATCTGAGAGTTGTCCAAGAACTCGCTGATCCGTATCCAAGGTATGAGACAAACTCGACACCTGGAGAACGTCCGGTTCGCAAGCTATGAGGGCTTCCACCATTTTATTATCTACAAGCACAGTCAAACGTTTCCGTCGTTCAGTATTTCAAGAAATCAGCGATTCTTACGCCTCGATACGATAAAATGTCGATTCTATCTCGTATTGAGACATGATCGATGACCAATATTCCAATTGATGCAAATGACAGAAAGGCAGGATATTGGTAAGCGGGACGAGGCCGGATAAGATCGTACGGTATACCTGGATGCTGTGAGAAGAAAAAAGGAATGACAGGAGATAAGAGGGAAATAGTGAAGTAACTAGAGAACGAATATTTCTATCACACTTGAAGATACGGACGATTTAATTTAAAAAAAAAAAAAAACGAGAAAGCACTGACACTTACTTATTGCTTCGGAAGAGGCTGCCGAGCCTACGTTAGCTTGAAACATTAAAAGAGAATTTATTGACTCGTGTCACACGTGATTTGACGTTACGTCGCAGTGTGTTAAATAGATCAAGAAAAGTTCATAAAATATTTAACAAAGATCTAGCATGACTATCGAGTGATTCGATTTCAATGATGATGGATAATTGGCTCCCATCGAATAATTACCTTCGAGTGTAATCACTTTGCCAGGCATATACGGATCCGTGGATCTTCTATATTTTTGTCGGCCACCTCTGACCCGGTCGAGTCTGACACCCTCCTTGAGCATCCCCTGTCTCAGGCACTTCTGAAACCTGCAGGCTTGGCAGGCTTTCCTTCTGCGTTTATTGATCTCGCATTCTCCATTTGCTGGACACGTGTACTCGATGTTACCTGTAAAGTTACTCGCTATTTTATCATAATATTCATGGTCCTTCCCCAGATAGCAAGGGTCGATCGCATCCTGGGTACCTCGTAGACGTTTGATAATTAAATTAAAAAAAGAAAAGAAAAAGAAAAACACAAGGAGATTCAAATGCGATACCAAAGCTATCTGGAAGAGTGTCTTCGTGCGATTGTTCGGAGGATCCACGCAGGACCTCGACCTACCTTGTATCGTTCTCTTGAAGAAGGCTTTGCAGGCTTCGCAGGATGCGACGCCATAATGAAAACCGCTTGCAACGTCACCGCACACCAGACAGAGTCTTCTGGGCATCATGTCCTCTTCCTTGATACCTTCCTAAATGATAGAGTAATACGAATCAGAAAAAAAATTTCTTTACTGGCATTAAATAAAGAAACACACCTCCGGAGTTCCTAGGGGCTGAGTCGTCGAAGAGCAATGATGCATCTCAGGACTTCCTGGACTACCCCCACCGCCACCGTAGTCCGGCATATCCATCTTTCCGCAGATTCCCTATAAAACCCATAATATTCTTTATTAAAAGCGAGATCCAGTATTCCCCGTGCGAATTGGGTGGGAAAATTATTTATGAAATTTAACAGTCAATATACGAGGACTCACTTCTTGATGATGAAGAGTCGTCGTCGGCGAGCAGACCTGATGATAATTTTGGGTGGGCGTCGTGGGATTGTCGACCTCCTGCTTGATGTTCGGCATCGTCCTATTGTTTCCGACCGTACCTTCAACGGCGGTACCGGACATCATACAAACCTGAAAAAAGCGTGGAACGATAGAAAATAGCCTTAAAGATGCATTTTCAATAAAGTCGATGATCCAAGCGGCGCGAAACAAAGAAAAATGAGAACTTAAAACAACAATAATATTCGAAACGAAGCGTCACCACATCGTCCAAAGTAAAGAGCTACCCGGCGTCGTGTATTCACCGACGCCTTTTTGAAGTTCGCCAATGCAGAGCCGATGGCTTTTTTCTATTTGGCTCGGGACGCCTATTTTTAAAACGCAAACGACGATCGTCATTTTTAGAATCGCGTTCCGCGAATTCGTGGATGCCTGGTGAACGACTCGATGCGTCTTTCGAGCGAAGCAGATTAATGGTCCATTCTCGAAATTTGCCGTAAGGCCTTTGCTGCTCAAGAAAATTTTGAAAAACGTAATTAACTCCAAAAAAACTGCATAAAAAATCAATTAAAAAAATTTTCAAAATTATTTTTCCATCCGAAATCCATCACTCCCAATTTTCTCCCAAGTTGTCTCCAGCCACGTCTTTTCTGCGGGACCCGGCAAACCTGTTACGCCGGTAGGAAGACAAGTGGGACATAACTCAATACGCAATAACGCATCGGATGCACATCGATCTCGCCGTCTTTAGCGCCAGTCAAGGTTGCGCGTGAACTCCTCATTCCCCACCCGTAATTCTCAAGGGCCCCAGGCCGGACCCTGAACTCCAGACGCAACTACACCCCTGGTGCCGTGCGCCAAGTCAACGGCCAAGGATGGTTTCGTTTTCAACGGGACGACGTATCGCCGCGCCCCGATCGATTTTACCAACCCCTAGCGCAACATGCAACCCCAGTGGCGAACTCTTCGAGAAACCCTGCTAACCCAACGTCCAATCCCAGGAACCTTCCCTGATCTCTCCAGCTGACATCCCCATCCCCGTCCGCCCCTCCCGTCTAACCACAACCAAACCCGACCCAGCTGCACGAGCATGAATGGACGCTACGGAATTTACGGATTATTGCATAATTCACAAGCTTGCATTTTTATTTAAAGGATCATTTCGTATGCACGCGACTTCGATAACACTCATGCACAAAGCGAGCAGCGTGTGTGTCAACCCGTGCGATCATCGAATTCACACACGGCCGAACCAATATACGCTCACAGAAAATTCCATGAAAAAAGTCGAGTACAGTTAACAAAGAAAGTAAACGATCCAGAAAATTTGAAGATTTGAAAACAAATTTTCAGCCATAACGATCTCAAAAAATCGTTAAGGAGGGAGACACTCGCCAACACTACGTACGGCCCTGACGAGACCCTAGAAGGGAGAAAGTAACGGCGCAAGGGTTGCGTAAGTCCAACCCGTCCCATGGTGTAGCGACTATGGGAGAGAGTATGGGGGGGGGTCGTTACCTAGAGGAAGGGAGGGTCTGACGTGAAGTCTTAGTAGTGGGGGTATCTGGTTGGCCTTGAACTTGACTTTTCCAGGAGGCCAGCCGCAATCGTGAAGGCCGCGGCGGCGGCGACGCGTCGTCGCAAATTTAGACGCCGGGCGTCCGCGGAAACGGCCGAAATGGCACAGCTAGTAGAACCCGACGCCGAATCCCGGAGTACCGTTTACCACGAGCGTAGCTACGCTTACGTCTATATCCATAGACGATTATTCGATTTCAGCTACCGTAGACGCCGCCTTTGAGGATGGTCAGTTATGTGTACGTATAAACGGCTCGAGCTAACAAAAAACTGACGAAACTTTTGCGAAGAATCGACGACTGCTTAACGATGCTTATATATAGATATTTGATATGCGTGCGTGTGCATATATGTATATTGTATATATGTACACGCAAACATAATGTCTAGCTACGAGCTTGTTTTTTTCAACGTTCAAATTTGTCAAGGTCGGCCATCTTCTATATACGCACCTCCTATACTCTATTTCCATACCCTCGACAGTCGGCTGAAAGCCTTTCGTCATTTCTTTTTTTTTTCCATGAAAGATACGCGTAGACGTCGGTATGTATTTTCCTGCAGAGATTTTCATTACCGACCTTCTAATTTCCTTACTCGCGTGTTCACTGGTAACGACAGTCGACACGGGAAAAGTCGTGCGACTCTCGTGACACAACGCAGCCTTACGGTTGCGTAAGGTGCAATAAGAAATATCAAAATGGCTGCTGGAGGCGTAACGCGTGGAAGAAAACAAAAAAATCTTGTCACCCGCAATATCACACATGTGTGTTTACTGCCGGTCGTTCGGGGGACGAAGATTCTCCGATTTTATCGGATGTCCACTAGACGTTACTGGACTGGACAAAAGACAATTAACGAGACAATAAACTGGACGATTTACGTGTAAATTAATATAATAATAGATTCGTATTGGAAATAAACTGAGAATCGTCGATAAAATAAGGATTCGGAGAGACGAAGAGTCGTCGGCTGTGTCCGACTTGTAACAGCTGTTTCCACTGCGAGACACGCATGCGACTATAGCGGACGAAGGATTCCTCAAAAAAAAACTTTGTCCATTTTCCAGAATCTAACTGCAACCGGTCGAACTGGAACGGCTGAGCTCAAGGCTACGCACGCATGTATCTGCATACGTGCTCATATAAATATGTCGAGGGAATCTTCGCGAAATTCAATGTAAACACGATTCCACCTGGTCGACGTACGATGTTCATTATCTTCGACTGCGAAAAGAATTGCCAGTTGGTATAGGCAAGGAGAGCAAAAGAAAAAGAGTAAAAATAAAAGAAAAAATAAATATAAAAGCAAAAATAGGAACGCATGTGGCGAGCAAAATGAAAATTTATAAATTTCGTGACTTGCCTCGGCCGATGTTATACGCAGCAGTACCGAATTATCGCGCATACCTAACCTCGCCCAACGCCCAACCTGTTATCTGTTGCCAGGCACGATATCCGCAAATAATTATTTCACGAGCGACGCGTCACCATTTTCGTAGACGGAGTCGCGAATAGCAAACACGTACTGGCGCGTGATATTCGCATAAATAAAATCAATAAGTCAGAGTGGAATCGAAAAGAAATTTTTTCAACAAAAGAGCCCAAATTAACACGAAAATTGGAAATTTGCAAATTTCATTAAAAAAAAAAATTTTCCACCACTAAAATATCCCATTCCTCGTCAACGAGACATATCCTTAATTAGATTGGCCTAAAATTTTTCGCAAATCGATATCTAACAAATCAATGTAAATCAATAGAAATGCATTAATTATTCTTGGCGAAGAAACCATTGGCGATGGGAAATTTTCCTACGGGTACTCAAGAATCCCAACTTGGATTCTCCCCGTGACTCATTTTCGTTCTAGCTCGTCCCGCACAGACCTCGACCCTGACCAGCCCTACCCTCCAGTCCGTTCGGCCGATCGATGTGCCCAAGAATACTGCGTGCAAAAAGTGCGTAACCCTGCGTGGCTGTGCGATTACGTATAGATCGCAGAAAATGACGCATAGATCCTTTTCGGCTACGGCGACACGTTCAACGAAATAATACGAGAGTAACACGTGATGTACATTGGTAAAGAAAAAAAAAAAGAAAAAAAAATTGGCGACGAAAAAAGTCAATATATATATATATATACACATATATCCACATTATAAAAATATACTTAGATAACACATAAGCGTATCAGCTGCACGGCGAGCCTAAGTAATTCTAAAAATCCTGCTGCTTTACCATCTAACAAAGCCGGATGTTAAGTTTCGCATTTTTCCTGCGCACTAAGCTCAACATCCAATACACGAGTCCACTTTGGACATCAGACGTGGGCGTCGGAACGTCTCGCTATTTTTCGTGTATTTTTCGCTCGTCATGTTCGGCCTTGTCTTGCGCTCTGCGTTACCACATGTTGTCGTAGGTCACGTATGTGTACGTCGTTTTCCCCTCCACCACCTGTCCGTCCCCTCCCCCCCCTCGATTCGCAGCTTTTGGCCTATCGCTGGCCAAACCGCAAGAGTAACACTCATGAGCACGACGTCGGCGTCGCCGCCATTAAGGAGAGTGCGAAAAGAATCGTTATGCTCGCTCCACTGCCCCCGCCCACTCCTAACAAAAAATAGGCGGTCGGAGGGAGAAGGCGACATGGCTAAATAACAATTATACAATCTTCGCAAATGCGCTAAAACACAACGTAGTCTCGTATTTCGTATCGACGCTCAAATCCGACGGGAAAGGAAACGCGCGCGGCGCCGCGCCGGTTCCCACTGCAAACACAAAGCACAGCCCAGCCGGGTTCATAGACGCGTTTGTATATGTTTTCGCAATTTTTTCAATGCGCATCAGCCACAATATCCTACGCTTCGTTACCGGGGCGTAATGTACGATAAGAGCTGCCAACGAGAATTTCGCGTGGGAATATGAGAAAATAAAAAAAAAAAGTCACACCATTCCTCCCCCGCGGCATAAACGATTGTCATTACCGCCTTGCGAAAAACTTGGAAAAAAAAAAAGAAATTTTCTCGGCGAGGTCTGTTCGCGAGAAGAGAAAAAAAAATTGCTTGGGAGGAATAAAAAAAAAAAATTATGAAAATAATCAAAGCTTCTCTTCTCCGAGACACCGAAATTTCTTCACGAGTCTCAAGGCGGGTTTGCAGTTCAGATTACCGGGAACGAACGTCCCGCGATTAATTGATGTCACATCGAGATATTCGAATCTGCGTTGTACAATCTGCGAGGGAAAAAAACGCGAGAGGAGAAGTGAAAGAAAAAACAGCAAACACGATCAAGGCTGAATTTCCGTCTGGCTGGGGAGAATCGACGAAAAGTGAAAGAAGCCAGTTATAGGCAGACGCGTGTCTATCGTGCCAGTGGAAGAAGGAGGCGACTAGCTCGGACAGCGAAGAAACTAATAGGACGCAACGAGCAAGTAGTAACGGCGCGTTAAGAGGCAGACGGGGCGGCATCGAAGAACTCTATATGCTCCATTCACCTAGAATTTCGAGAGTTCACGATGGAATTTTCAAAACGGTTGGAGTCGGTCACGTGAAGGAAAAAAAAGAATTCAAGTCACTGGCCAATTACGCAACGGCAGGGAACGCGACTGGAGACGTAAGAGCGTATTATTATCAGCCAACGAAGTCAGCGCACTCGTGCGAGCGCCGATACGTCCAAGAAAGTGTCTCGGACACTGCGAATCGATAATGGAGAAAAACAACGCGACGATCTGTACAAAATTCAAAATACCATCAATAAACCTGACGAGTAATTACAAAAATTGTATACTCCTTTGTTTTTTCAAGTATCGCAATTCCGTAACACGAAAAAAATACCCGCAAACGAAATCGAGTACGAAGCTATATGGGGGAAAAAAAAAGAAACAAAAGAGGTACAAAGAAAAAGACAAAACCGTAAAGGAAACAGTGCGCAACAATGAGATGCAAGAGAGAAAGACGAGAGAAAAAGGAACGTCAGTGACTAAGAGATGGCAGGAGCAAGAAAGAAAAAAAAGAAAAAAGAAAAAGAAAATAAATAAACGAGGCAACACTGGGCGCATTAAAATGTTCGAGAATTTGGCCGGTTACATATTGTCCAAGGTTAGGGCCGGCCTGGCTCGAATGACGTCACCGACGTCTCGTGGCCTTAAACTTGACTCCCCCACCACTTTCAGCACCGTCGTCGCCGCCACCACCACCACCGCCACCACCACCACCAAACGCTCGCAGTCGCTAGTCTCACTCGAGGGCTTCCACCTCCCCGACAAACCGACGCGCGAGCGCACTGAAATTTCTTCTTTCCTTTTCTTCGCCGATAAGAAACCCGACGGGATCTCCGCGTATCCCTGACTCCGTAACGACGTCTCGCCCGACTCCCTCCTCTATCGTGTCTCCTGATACCAAAAATATTGTTGATCGCACGTTGCGTTGCGCGTCAGCCGCTTGGCCACTCGGCGCGATATTCTCACAGGGTTCAAACGCGACAAAAGAAAAAGGGTTAACGGACCATTAAAAATATTTTAACGTATACGAGGGCACGTCGATTAAAAGAAAACAATCGATTGGCTATACCCGACAATGTACTATGCGACAGAACAAGATGGCCGCCATGTCGAAAACGACGTGGAAAAATGAAAAAGACAGCTTACAGAACACGCACCTTCTTCCATCAAGGTCAAGAGATACACCAAAATCCGCAGCAGGCCTCGACGGGGACCCTGGTCAATAGAGGGCACGAGTGGGCGAAAAAAATCCTCGGCAATTAATATCAAGTGAGAATTTGAACGATAGCGTCACGGAGGCCACAGGGACGATGCCTCGAAGCACGACTCCTACCGTAGTCTGTTTTTTTTCCTTTTTACCCTCCTCCACCTTCCTTCCTTCTTTTTGGCCCCTTCAATATTTCTCCCTTCTCGTCCGCCATAACAGATATCACCAGCGGCCAGCACGCACTGCGGCAGGCAGACGCTGTCGCACCAAAATATGTAGGTGTAACGTCAACGCGAGAACCAAACCCGACTGGGTCGGACGATCTGGATGCGAGTAACAAGATCCCCTTTGACGGCATACCGGGTGTTCAAATTGAGTATCAACGCGGAAATTTATTTTAAATGAAAAAGGACTCGTTGAACCGATCTGGCTGGAAACATATATACATATATATATCTGAGCGACAGACACAATCGGATGCCCTGTGAGAGTACAAAGGTCGCCAGGTGTGTGTGCGTGTGTGCGCGCGCGCGCGTGCGTGTGTGTGCGGGTGTGTATAGCGACACGGAGAACGCCAAAGAGTAAGAACTAGCACAGTTACGCGGTTAGGAGAGGAGATGTCGAGAGGAAATTAAAGAGTAGCGAGACCTTCACTTTGAATGCACGTATGTATCTATAAGGCGCACGGCCTTCGCATTGGTAGATGGCAGCCACTGCATGTCGTTGTCGACCGACGGCCCGACCGACCCCGCCCCTCGCAGTCCCGAGCACAAACGTCGAAAAACGCTTTTCCAAGATTTACAACCGGTACGAGTGTCCCATTCGTCGTTTACGGGCACGACGCGCGCGAACAGAATTCTCATTTACAAAATACCTCGAGGATCGCGTTAACGGCGAGACAATATGAAATTTTTAAAAATATTACGTAGAAATGTCTGAATGAGCAATTTCAAGTACAGAAATACATATTAAATTGGACAAATTTTATAAAGCGTTTAGGTACGCTTTCCCGTTCATTAAAAACTACCGAATTTTACTTTGCTAATCGTAATTTTGCGAAAAGCCAAATTTCACAGACAAAAAAATAGCTTTAATTATAGTACATCCTAGCTAGTCGTCTAGAGCAGTTTTTTTTTAGCATTGCCAAAATAATGTTCGCGGTGCAGTTTATTATCGCGTCTAATACTCAGCCTGGGGAAGAAAAATAATTTGACATTCTCGAGTTCAATAGACTCGTAACCGCATATTTTTTTTTTTTGTAAGAAAAATATACGGGTTATAATTTTTTTTCAAAATGAATTCATGAAAATCACTGATGCTGAGCTTGGTAAGATGAGCAGAGACAAGGTCGGTAAAGAAACTGCAGTAACGCGAGTACGCATTAGGACTACAAACGTGATCGTCGGCGATTCAAGGACAGTTTTGAACAAGTTTTCTACAGGCTGGTTCCTTTGCTTGGTCATCCTCATGGGACGGCATAATTTTTCCTCTAACGCTATAGCAAACCCTTGTCACCAGACTATGGTACCAGAATCCTTTCCATTGGCCAAAATAAACTACGTTAAAAAAAAAAAAAATATATAAAAAAAGGCCGCCACTTTCGAATGCCCAAAAAGCGAGTTCAAGGTCAAAAGTCAGTAGAATCTCGCGCGTACAATAAAATTGCCAAAACGACTTTTCCGCATAAAATGCCATTAGGACGTCCCATTAAAATTAATTAGCCTATCGTCGTTCCGAGCACGAGCATAGATAACGGTGGGTCAGTTCGAAAAAGAATTTAAAAAAAAAAAAATAAAAAAAATTGGCAAGTTAATTAAAACCAAAGGAAACAAAATCATCGGTACGCATGCATACGAGTCCCTTATCCAACGTAATATCATTAAATCGCGTAATAAACTCCGCGTGCCGTTATTGCTCTTATCGCCATTATCAAACCCAAGATAGCAGGATGCCGTAAGCCGAGTTCAAGATCGCCAGAAGGTCCCGGGCTGCGAGGGATTCGAGCGGCCTTACGAGTCGTCACAGTCGGCGACTCTTCCGGCAATAAATCCGAACATTGAATAATATTGATTACGCACGCTCGACTGTATACTTTTACTTGTGCAAAATTGCGTAAGACTTTCGTACTGCATGAGCGCTTGTAACGCACTAGGCTACGTACGTATTGCACGTAGGACGCGCATAGGCGGTTCACAGATCAGTGGGTAGACGCAAGATTTGCAATGCAGACTCACGAGGAAACGCGACTAAAGCGTAACTCGCTGAAAAATTTGCGAAATTTTGCATACCGAGAGAGAGAGAGAGAGAGGAGAGACAGAAAAACAGACAGATGAATGAACCGCTGGAACCTTCCACGATATTGTCAGCCGAATACGGTAAGAAAGAAAATTTTGGAAAAAAAAAATAGAGCGCTTAAAACACATAAAATTTTACCAAAGACCATTGGTTGCTGTATATACGATACTAAGGTGAAAGGTAATATAGGCAGTTTGATGTGAAAAATAAAATTCATACAACTACCTTGCAGTTTGATACTAAATACCTTTTAACTGGATGAACGAATAAGCGTAAAAAAAGGGGGGAAAAAATAGATAGGTATAGAACCGAAATGCGTACATAGGACCTTCTGAATTACGATTAAGGCCAACCGTGAGCGAGTATCGCGAAATCGAAAATAATACGACAGGCTAATGTATGGTTTCAGGGTCTGTAATTATAAAGAAATGTAAATAGACCGAGGGAATAGTCTGGCTTGTTATCCGAAGCCACTTTCAATGGCAAGGCAACATGGCGTCCCAATGAGCCAACGTGCCTGATTCCGTGTGCCGATTCCGAAGCGTATATAAAATCAGAAAATTTCAATATGTCCGTCTACCTGGCTCTCGCGCGAATATTTATTCAAAGAGCCTGCACGTAACACGAAAAAGTGTGGGAGTGAGCAAGTCGCAGCAGTAGGAAGGTGAGAGGAAGAGTTACGCTACGACGAATAGGAACTATCTATTTTTAAGTGGGCCTGGTCATGGTTCCTCCGTGGGTGGGGATTGGAACGATCCCCAATTACTCTTGATAACGATAAGGTGTTAACTGATGTATAATTTAATACAGTCGCACATAGCCAAGCCCGATATACGTGCACGAGTTAAAGTCTGTACGAGCGAGACAAAGGTTCTTACAAAAATTACGTTTCCGATCGACGTTGATATTGCGAACGAGAAAAACGGCCGCCATTGACCTTGGCGCTAGGATAAATCGACGAGGGAGTCTGCTTCGAGTTTTTTTTTTTTCGAACGACTCGAGCAGCCCCCCTTAACGCACAAAAATAAACAAATACGTTACCAGCTACTCACTTTTTTTAATTCACTTTCCATCTCAAAGCTTCGCAACGAGTCGCCAGGTTCGCTTGGAATTTCAAATGTAATACTCACTCGCGTTCTGGACTCTCCACGCTGTCTTTACATTACCCAGCAGCCACCGCGCCCGAGAGCGATACCTGCGCCCCAATTGACACACTAAAATTCCTCAACAATTTCGACCTACACAAGAACTTAACGGCGATTCCTCTAGAACGTTTGACCGCGACTAATAACTCCGCGCTCTCAAGCTCCAATGCTAAGTACCGAGCAACCAGAGACACTATGACAAACATGGCCGCAGTCCGCTGTGTTGTCACGCGACTCAACATAAACAAACCCACGTTTCCCAACGCTCGGCGTTCTCTCCCCGAGAGTATCCGTGAGCCCAGACGCATAATTTTCCCCGTCGCCCCAACCCAAGCGGAAGAAGCCAAATACGATCTAGAAGCCGGGACCTCAACCATACACAAAGAATTACACGAGGAGACATACCACGTCGTACATCCAGGCGTCCATCGCTGTGTCGTACATTCCGCCAAAGGACACAGCTCCAGTTTTCCCCACCACTTATTGACACCCCAAAAATATTGTCTCCAGTCTCTCACAAAACTCCGTCCAATTCTCGAAACACGAGCAAGTCCAACAGTCACGTCTTTTCCCGTATTCAAAGAACCAACACTGCTCTCCGTACACGGAAAACAGAAGCACGTGAAGGATACCGAAAGAGACGACAATAACAAACAAACTCCTTAATTCAATCCCGATTGCCAAGCATACGCGTATATACGTTATACATAAAAACTTTATATAAATTCCAACGTTAAGAACGGCCACTCCGTGACTGCAGCGTTCGATAATGCGTTATACACCCGGACTTGGATGATGACGGCTCCGTGGGCCGTGCACGACTGTGTTACAGTAACACGAACCGCCGCGAGAATCCGCGAATCGCACCGACGACCCACCACCAGCACCAGCACCAGCAGCAGCAACACCAACAGCAAGCAGCCCACCCTCGCTCATTCGCTCACTCGCTCACTCGCCCGCTTGTTTTCCAACTGACATGTCTCCTCGCTCGCTCGCTCCTTCCCAACAGCCCGTGAACCCCTTCGAGAACCCCCCCACCCCGCACCCCAGGTATCGTCGTACCGCGCACCCCGCCCCGCGCAGCAAACACTCTTTCTTGCCCTTGTCTCTCTGCTGTCTATTTCTCTTCTGCTCTCCTGTCTCCAATTCTAACTCTCTATTTCTTCCTCCTCCTCACCTCCTTCCCCTCCTGTTCCTCTATTGAATAATACGCGCGCTTGTCTCCTCGCATCCTATTATCATCTACCGTCGTGCATCCTTATCATCGCGCGCACCTACCTCGTTCCGCTATTCCGTTGCTGCACTTGGCCTCCACGTACTTATTCGCTATGCACTCGGACTCGGGTTACACAACGGCAAACGATCAATTTCGTCGTCGCTCGAAGAACGGAGATAAGCGCGTCGAGTCGGTGGATGCTGCGAGTCGTTTCGTCTCGCGGATCGGAGCGGTGGAAGGAGAGGAGGTAAACTTGTGCCGAGAGAATGGGGAGACGTATTTCCAAAATTTAAAAGTACAATCTTACTTGGATACTGCCGATGGGGTGAATTGAGGGAGAGTGATAGATCGCGTTGAGAATATATTTTTCATTTTTTTTTTTTTACATTTTCTTCTCACCCTCGACCAATGCTGTCTACGCGTTCTTATCGATCGCAATTTAATGAATTTATTAGACTTTCTTTCTATGCCAACGCTATAACGGCCCATTGTTGCCGTCTTTCGAATCGAAATTTCCCAGCGCTAATTGGATGATCAATGCATCTTTCAGCGCAGCCAACAAGGCGAGAAGAAAAAGAATTCCTCCACGAGTAGTAAATAATACATAGGAAACTAGAGTGACGTTGCCAATGCACTCGCGATCGTTACACAATCGTTCACGCCTCGTTCTTCGAGGCTATCGCGTATGTATCCCGCGACCATAAACTTTCAACATATCCGTGCTCTCTTTGCAGACCATACGCCAACGTTCGAAAAACAAATTGACCATAGACGCCTGACATGGAAATTAAAGAAAAAAAAATTCAAACGCATCCTGCGCGTCAATTTAAAAAAAAAAAAATTCCACAATCGACCGAGTCACGAGTCGACGATAAAAATTAGTCAGAAGGAGAAAAAAAAAGATAATCTCGTCGTTAAATATTTTTATTTTTTTTTTCCCCCGATGCACAAAGAACCAGCCGGAAAACAAAGTAAACTATCGTATCTTCTCCGATCTGTAAGATGCACTTCGCATTGCACAGCCAATTTCAAGAAGCGTCTCGTCAGTCTGTATAATGAGGCCAGTCGAGTATGAAAAAAGAGAACGAACACGAAAATATGACCTTGGCCGTCTACCTATTAATAATGCAATGATAATTGTTATACAATCGAGTATTATTGTGCCTCCCGAGAGTTGTATCAAAAATAATGATCATCATGTCGCTCGCATAAAATTTATATCGGCAATGCCCCGATAGCTTAAGACGTACATAGATACACTGTTAAAGTCACTTCGTCGTACGAGCTGCTCACCGGCCCTATTTTGTCATGCATACGAATTCTACATAGCCAGTGTATACTATACTGGCAGCACGTCCCACAGAGTTTTCAAGGACAGCCACTGATGGCTCATTCATACGTAGCTTCTCCGGATAGACGAGCAAAACGAAACGCCCGACGGGTTTTAACGGTACGGACAACGCGAAAAAAAAAACAGGAATTTTGCAAAGAGACGAGAAAAACGAAAGGAAAAGGAAGATGGACGAGAGATGAATTTTCGAGATAAAATTTGACACTGAATGGAAGAGCAGTTGTGTCCTGTTTACGGGTGTACACGGACGATACTCTTGGAAGAGATGGAGGTGCAAACCCGATATTATTAGAATGGTAAAAATTGAATACTTTTTTGCGAAAAAAATTTTTTTTTCTCAATTTCAATTTACGAATCTCGTATTGATCTTCAGAGGGATCAGACGGTCGCTGTCTGAGGTGCGAAGATCGATGATCTTGCACGCTGCATGTGCAACGATATTCCTGACTGTAGGGGTCTTCGTTAGTGGTTATTGAAATTCAGTTTCTTTTTTCACTTCCGTTGAGCGCGTTTAGTGTGCACTATCTGTAGCGGTGTATAGATTAATTTTGAAGATGAGCCTATGTGCTCTTGCGGGACGGTAGGAAATTTGGAGAAAAAAATTTTAATCGAGAGCGAAAACGCTTCGAAGGTCCTTATCGATAGCCAGCCGATTCCCATTGACGAATGACAGTCGCTGTTATCAATTAAGCTGGAAGTTACAGGCTAGACGCGAGTAACGTAACGCGACAGATCTGACCCTGTACTTGGTACAGGAATAAAAAGAAAATTCTAGCAAACAAGACACTGGCACCTTTGCCTTGATTATTACATACAAAAAAAATTTCAAAAAAAAATCATAACAACCCCAAGATGCGTGAAAGTATTAAAAAAAAAGTTCGTCTACCCAGGTCTCGTCAAAAAAAAAAGGCTGAATCGTAGCACCAAGTTATAGATCCGTCCCTGGACTTGCGTGCTGCATGTATATCAGGGCCGATAGAGGTGGTGCTGGCGATAGCAGTCACGAGCGAGGACCAGGGGTGCAGGAGAGACAAGAGGAAGGGAATGGCAGAGGTGTGTGTGTGTACGTGCGAGAGAGAGAGAGAGAGAAAGTAGATGTAAGAGGAGAGGAGAGGAGAGGAGAGATGGCCTTGAACTTGACTGCCGCCGTTTTTGCGCACAGCCGTCGCCCGCCCAAAACAGCCACCGGCGTAGCCACCAGGAGTAATTCGCGTTACAAACCAGAGTGACACCAGTGAAATTCCTCGAGTCGTCCGAAGACAAAAGAAAACAGAATCCGGAGTGCAGAACTCCGTAGGAGAAGAATTACGCGTGAAATTAACGCAAGCGATACACACGTAGAAACGGTACCGTGTAATACCGACTTAATGCATAGGAGAGCCGGTACCGTGTAATACGGACTTAACGTACAGGAGGAGCCGGTAGGGTGTTTAGCGCAAGCAAAAAAATCATCGACTGATTAGAACATTGCGCCAATCAGTGATACTGCTGATATTTTGACAGGTATAAAGTACAATCAGCGAAGAATATTGCGCCCGTCTCTTTCGGGACGGATCGAGAGAGAGAGAGGCTATATTGATAATAAATATTGATAATCACAATTAATTTATCCGAATTTTTATATTATTATTATTTCATCTATCGCGTGTGACTAAAGTATGGGAAAATTGTTACGGGTCCATTTCGAGAAACGGATGACTGAACTATGGATACAGGGAACAAGAGTGAATTAAAGCTGTAAAAAAAATAAGAGGGCGTACCTCGTGACGTCACAGACTATCAAAATTCTGCGTGGAATCAACAGGACAATTTTCATCCTCGAGTTGTCTCGTGGCATTGGTATACAATTAGAGGGGGGAGGTGAGGGGGGGATGAAATAAATAAGATTCTAGACTCTACGAGAATCACCAATCCGGAGAGGATCCTGTGAAAATACAATCAAACTTCAGGAGGCGTAGTCCACAAGGTAATATTAATGCAGCACGAGTTCCGCTAGTCAGAAAAGAGAAGCGGCTACTTGGAAATGCCCAAGGGGATTTGTTGACCTACATGGAAAAAGAGCGGAGAATTTAACGCAACGTTTATCGAGTATTAAGTCACGTGGCGCAAGAGAATTTTCTTCTCGTTAAGGGTCGAAGGTTACGATCTAATTTTTTAATGTGAATCGACTATTGGGAGCGGAAATGCGAATGGGATGCGAAGAACGGAATAAAAAAAATTTCATGAAATTTTGTAAATCCTGGAGAAAATTTTGGGGATTTTTTTTAATCTACATAAAAAACAAAGAGCGAAGAATTTAATGCAACGTTTATCAAGGATTGAGTCATCTGGTGCAAGAGAATTTTCTGCTCGTTAAGGGTCGAAGGTTACGATCTAATTTTTAACGTGAATTGACTATTGGCAGCGGAAATGTGAATGGGACGCGAAGAATGCAGAAGAAAAAAAAATTTCACGAAATTTGAAGCCCTGGAGAAAATTTTGGTGCCTCTACCAGTGGACCCATCCGGTAGATAGAACGAAGCCTGGGTTGAGGTAGGTAGACTACAACGAACCGGATCGATATGGCACTCTCGCTTTCTCATGCTCCCAATATATCTGCCTACCGCCTACTCAGTCTTCTGCATATCTATATATGTATATACTCTGTTCTGATTATCAGCAAGTATAGATAAGAGTTTTCAACGTTTGACGATGTTTACGATTGTTAACTTTTATATTGAGAATTCGCCTTGGTGTACAGATTTGTGATTGTATCCAGAAAATGAATATATTCTGATTTTATACGGGAAATATGGTTTGCACTGTGGAAATTGAGGGAAAATAAATACCGATTGATTTTTCTCTTTGTGGACGTTGATATTTGCTAATCAATAATTTTCGATTGTTTCGTTTTTGCGATATTTTTCGAGGGTTCGATACTATTTTATCTACACTGGCTACAGAATCAAGATCGTAGGTTAGCAATTGATTAGGAGATCTGTTTGGAAATAAGAATGAAAAATAACTTTA
>JARQSU010000329.1:844817-909205 GCA_030142265.1 Calameuta filiformis
TCTCTCTCTCTCTCTCTCTCTCTCTCTCTCTCTCTCTCTCTCTCTCTCTCTCTCTCTCTCTCTCTCTCTCTCTTTCACTGGTTGTAAATTTCGTACGGTTAAGAGAGGTTATACATATGCATATATCGTAACAGAGTTTAATAAATTCGTATTTTATGAAAATCCGCACAACCATGAGTTATGCGAATTCCGTAGATAGACGCCGGACGAGAAATCGCGGGATTGAAGTTTTTAGCTTTGAAAATTGAAGCGCCTCTTGCGGCAGTCTATCGTAAAGGAGGAGAGCAATGAATTCGTGGAAAGTAATAAGAGAAACGCGAGTCCCCCTCGAGTCCTCAGCAAATTAAAAATAAAGTCGAAACGACGCAGCGTCATCCCACAGTGGCACGCGATGAGCCTTTCGACCGGGGCAAAAGAAGGCCTAACGATCGTCTATCGCAATGAAAGCCTAAAGCGACGGTTGGTACAGACAAAATGAGAAACCAATGAAAAATAAATAAAGCGAAGATGCCAAATGTACCTTGTAAACTCAAATATCCCCGGATTCGTTCCCCAGTCGATTTTATGTAAAACCCCTAAAAGTGAAATTGTACGGAACGTATGGCATGATAGTAAAAGCCATCGACTGAATACCGCGTTCTCCGAGTATACATGAGAACTACTTTCTAGGCCGACCCATATGTCGCAATTAGTCGATACACTCACCGGCCCTCATCCAACCGCCATGCCGAATCATTGAAACTGCCATTAAGTCCGATATGAATATATAGCCGGTGGAAGCTACCACGAAATTTGTACAATTACGGATAACCTATACGCGTATTTGAAAAGAGAGAATTAAAGGAACGAGAAAGAAACGAGACGGAGTCACGATAGACCTTGGTAACGGTCATTGAAAGGAGCGAAGCATCGTGGAAAAAGAAAGGGACGCCGCGTGAGAGAATCAACAGGTCGGCGAGGCGACGTGACGCAACGCGTCACCCAGCCGGCTTAAGAGTCATTTTGAGAAATGTGACGTCACCGTGCGTAAGAACGACGCGAGACATCGGGACGCGGCGGCGGCGTCCATTCGAAAACAGTCAGTAAAGCCGCTTTGAAGTGTTTGAAAATAGTATTCTTGGTTAAATCGACCGAGAGAGAGAGAGAGAGAGAGGGTATAAATGTACATATATATACGTAAGAGAGAAGAAAGAGCGTTTGAACGAGTCGACGTCAATAGAAGCAACAGGTCCGTCCCGACGCCACGCGTCCGTGTTGGCAACGAACGTACGAAAACACACAACTTTTGTAATGGCGGTGACGACGCGTTCCCACAGAGACGCCGTGACTCGGGATGGCGAATCCCAAGTGATCCTCGTCCCGCCGCGACGCCAGACAGTCAAAGATGGAGACTGCGAGAGAGCACGTAAACGAAGAACGTGATTTCCTCTGTACGGAATTAGCTATGCGACGATATATCACAGAAAAACACTTAAAAAAAAAACAGCACAGTACGCGTACCTTCTGTACACACGGGAACTCACGAAGCTGACAGCATGACGCTCAGCGTCTCCCGACACAGGCACGGCGTCGTCTCTACCACGACGCCGTTACAACCAACCACTGTCTTGAGACCGTACGATTAACTTTTGACTCTCAGGCCGCTTCGTTACGAAGCCACAGGATTCGCGAGCTTCCATTTTCTTTGGAGAAAAAGCGTCGAAATTCGAGCAAGGCCCCCGGCTGCCTAGGAAACTGAGAACACAAGAGAGACGTCGCTTTGTTTCGGCGAGCAGCCGAGCACGACACGATGGCGGCGACCGCGTCCTTGAAAACTGAAATTATTCCCTTTGAAAGAAATCTGGTCGGGTTTGTTTGGTGGGGAGTTACCCCCTCCAGGACGAATCGTGTTACTCCTATCCCCACCAGTGAAAAAGCCGTTCTCTCGGCGAGCAATTTATATACGGTGCGGCGAGGAAAGGAAGGAGAGGGCCGTGAGTCCTTTGTGGGAGAAATTACAAGAGTGGGGTTAATGGCGGCAATCTACCTGGATCATTTTTGTGGCAGGAATAACTGCCGGCCTGCGAGCCTCTCTGCGAACCTTCTTCTTCCTCCTCCTCTGTACACGAGAACCCACCTGTCGGGAAAACGTTAGAATTTTCGTATCCCACAGTATTTCTGTTTTTTTTTCTTTTTCAAATTCCATTTACCTCACTGCTAACTCAGCAAGGTCGTGATACTCGAAGTTGTTTCGCTAAAGAAAATATGACTTTTTAACTAGAGAAAACGAGATCTTTACGAGGCACTAACTCATTTGCATGTACCATAAACCTTAACCTAACCTAACTTTTCTCGCGCGGCACAGAGCACCTGTTGCTAAATAACGTCAATCTTTATCTGCACCCTCGGTTAACCACGTTTCCCACGTCGGTTCCGAACGACCAAACACGTTTGAACGAACGAAATATTAATTGACAGCACACATAGGGGTAAGTCACCCCTATGTATCGTATCCAATCCTATAACGCCATTCACATCGCGTTAAAGTCTCCCTGGAAATTCTATTTCGCGTCTATATTAAAAATCTGTGTAACGGCTAAATCTTTGCTCTGGCAAACCGCAAGAAAAGAAAGCAAAAGTATCCGATGCTGCACGTCTATTCGTGGAAATTCATGTCGTGACTTTCGGAACGCGCATTGTTCTCCGAACGTTGTCGAAAGAAAGAAATGAAGAGGTGAGCACAAGGGGAAGAATCGAAAGGTAAAAAGAGACGATATTATCGGACAACATCCCGAAAGTGAATCCCCGCCCTCGTTCGAAGGATGTGGCAACGACGACTATACAACCAGTACCACTAGGCAGTGCCGTAGAGCGCAGTGGGGAACAGAAAAGAGGGTGCCCGGGCCCGACGCCAAACGGGTTTTTCCAGATCCTTGATTCGAGACGGGAGTGACGAAGAAGCGTCTCTAAATCTGATCAAACCTTACCCGTATCTTCATTACGGAACGAGAAGAGATTTCGTGCAAGGAAGAGGATGGCCTTTCCTCGTCTTTTCTCCACTGACGTTATTTGTATCTTGAAAATTCTGGTATGACAGAATTTTCTTGTTCAGAAGCTGTTATTTTTTTTTCTTCTCACGCTCTTGCAACCGCGCAGAAAAGAGGGTCCCAGGAGCAGGCCCCAGGAGAATTGGGTCCGCAGGTAGACTCGTTACGTCATTGCGACTGTAGCAGCGCGAAGAATGCGCGACAGTGTTGCCAGCGCCGGTATAAATCATTCGCCGTGTAAGAAAGAGGAACTCTAGAGACAGTTCCGTGAATTTACCGATGTTTCATGAAAATTACTTTATTCTAACGTTTGCTACCTTGCACGGTGAGTGGTAGACAAGTGATAACGGTTGTTAACGACGTACACATTCCATGATTGCTTGATATACGTGTACCAGGACTATCGAATTGCCATGCGCTAATTTCGGATCTTGGGGTATCCGCGGAGATGATCGTTAATGGGCGCAGCGTCCTCGAACAAAGAATAAGAAATGCTGATTTGACCAAAGTTTTCATGAGTTTGACTCACGTGGCTGAAAGCGGCAGATCTGTCGCAACGTTGCCAGACTGTGCCTGGACCCGCGTGTACAGATACACGCAGACTCCAAGAGGGGGAGGATCCCATGTCACGTAAAACAAGCGATTTTCATAGATAACAATGCAAATGTCTACGGTCAACAAACAATTTAGGAACAGCGTTATATTTCCTAACCACGGTCTGCTTTGGTTACGTGCAACGTCGACGAATTCACAGAACTGACAAACACGAGTCGTCCAAGACGCCTGTCGTCGCGAATTTGTCCGTCTTTGAGTATTCGCGAATATGTCGTAAGGAAATATTTTTTTTATTTCACATTGCTCGGTATCTCATCACGATTACGAAGATATTGGCGACAGAAAACTTTGCACGAAAAAGAAAAATTACAAAACCGTTATACTCCTTGCTAATGTCGAGCCGTAATTAGAATTGGAGTGGCTGCTCTGAAACCAACAACGTGAAGGGGAAGTCGAACAACAGCAGCAGCAGTAACGGAGTAGAATGGGCCAATGGCGATTTCGATCGTTTCGACTACCAGGAGATACGCCCTTGTAATTCTCCACCGGAAAAATGCAACAAAGCGAGTCTGCCTGGCAAAAAATCCAGGCGGGTTTCGCTCCACTAGAAAACTTGTTTACCAGAGTTCTAGCTCAGCCTACCTGGCTATAGATGAGTTAACATAGGCTGGGCATATTGGCAGCCAGTCCTGCATGGTACAATACTAATAGCAGTTATCGTAGTGGTGGTGATGGTGATAATAGTAGTAGTAGTAGTAATACCAGTATACAGTACTAGTAATGTAGTAGTGGTATATAGAGAGAAAGAGCGAATGGGAGAGAATGAAGGAAAGAGAAATGTATATAGAGGGAGAGAAATAGCCTTATAATGATACGGTTCATGGAATTTCGAAACAACCTGAACCCTCAAAAGTACAGCTTATTTCCTTTTTTCAATTTCTGTTCACACAATGATTTAGCAATGCCAGTAGACTCAGGATGATTCCACGCTCAAATTACTAACACAATCAGATTTGAAATGGTAAAAAGATGGCAGATCCCACAGTGGGCGGATATTTTTGGATCCATATCATTAACTGACAACCAATTATGTATTCATACACGAAGGATAGATTAAGAGCTATATAATTATCATTTGAAATCCTTAGATAGATCGTAATAGTAATAATATACTAGCATAATATTAATAATATTTCTAATACTCACTTTTGGCGTAGTAGGTGTTTTTCCTCCGTACATCTCAAGAAGGCCATCATCTTCACTATTTCTTTATTTAAGGTTTGAATATAAAGGTTCGCAAGTTCAAAGCAAAGAAAGCAATGCACGAATGTTAATGATGTCACTAACTCAATGCTAATCGTAACACAGAACAGTTGATACGCATATTAAAGGATACATGTATTGCTTGGAGTTGCAGGAATTGTAGACTGCAAGTTTGGACAGATCTTTTTCAGCTCGCAGTTCATTAACCAGTTTATTTTCCTTTTTTAATTCTGTACGCTCCAGCTGTCCAAGACCTTCCAAAGTTGGATCAAGACTTTTATAACGTGGGACGCTGAATGCAACCCATTTCTCGACGAACGTTTCCTCGTCTACACGATACAAGTCGCAAAGATCGAGACCTGAATCACAAATTTAAAAATTGCCGTTAGACTCGGAGCGTCATGGCACACGGCGTCCGTTTTATTAGGTTATGTTCTCGGGCCAGACAACAGGTTAACCACTACGAAATATCCGGTCGATACAAATATTCGTAAGAACTAAAAATCAGCACAAATCTTTTTATCAGACGATTAATAATATAATTATTCTAAAACAAGATAGAAGCTATAGGTCAGAGATTTTTTATTGCAATGATATTCTCATAATCTTCTACCTCGCAGTAGTGTAATTACAATAATAATCCGTTCTCCCTAGAGACTCAGACGTCCTCCGTTCGGCGGGCAATTAACAATAATGAGACACATTCCTTAGCCATTACCCTCAATTACTCCAGGCTTCTTTGTGGGAAGCGTCCCCCAACGTGGAACGCTTTGCGAAACTAACATATTGTAGGGACGAATTAAAGCAAGATTTTACTTCAGGACGAATAAAGATCATTACTTGAATGTTGCAGATATTGGAAGGATTACTTACATTTATTTAAAACGGCATTATCCTCGACGTTCGAACCCAAAGCCTGGAACTGTTCTATCAATGCTTCCTTCGTCACCATTTTGCTCCGGACTTTACGGTCTTCCCGCCAAAACTGACGGATAGGACGCCGCCGCGATTTGTTTAAAGCGATCCTGCTGCCATCTTCACTGAATGACACAATGGCATGATTTTTTCAAATTTGCTTTGTACATACATACGAAAATCGGGAATATTCTATACTTGTGGATCGTCTAGTTGTTGTTCCTTTCTGAGAAGAAAGGATCTGTTAGCTCTCTAGTTGGTATTTATTGGGTATTGGTAATGGTGTACACACTAATTATTACTTTTTAATATTTAATTATGCACCTTTGTAAAAGATAAAATCATTTGTAGTTACGAAAAACTGGTCTGTTTCATAATTACTCTTGGTAAATAACTGCAAAAGATTTGTTGAAAATTTATCAAAATGACAACAATCTCATGCAATTGTAGCCGACGTGACCTTTAAACTTGACAGAGTTAATTGTTCATAAAATACATTTGATCCTTTTCGAAAAGAGCAATAAGGTTTTGGGATGTCTCCGAAGATGGAAAACGCTCTGCCCAGGACTGAATGAGTCCTTCGAATGTAGGCTCGTACTTCTTCAACTTCACATTGATATCTTCACCATTTTCTGAAATAGAAATAGAAAATGGATATGAATTATTCTTGTCGTTAGAACCTTTACATTTTATTTTTAAAGATCTGAGCTCAATACACTTACTGTTAATAAAGGTATTAGATTGTATGAAGATTTTTCGTGCCTGCGTATGAGCCAGGACGATTTTTCTCCAGCGAGCCCAAGGTTGTGGTCCAGAATCAGGCACCTCGCTGTATCTGTCATACATCTCCTTGGCAGCTTCGACATCACCAGTACTTTTATATATTTGCAGTTTTTTCAGGAATTCTCCGATAGCCTTTTTACCCACTGTATGAATTTTGGTCCTGTCCACAATTAATCGCAAGTTCTCTCCTGGCTCAGACTCCACCACGTTCACGAAATCCTCCCCAGCTTCCAAACATACTCTTAATAGAACGTATCTGGCCTGAGAGTGGGCTTGCAACCACTTCTTCGTAGATGGCTGATACATCTCCAGAGCTTTTGCGCAACCGGCCCATAATAAGGATAACCAGTTTACATAAATAATGTTCTGAATATCCTTATCTTCGTAACCGAATATCTTAATCACTTCCTCCTCGAGACTTAAATAGAGGCCTACGGCTTCTGCCCGACATTCTTCATAAGAGGAACCCATAGCGCCGAATTTCGAATCGTACGTTTCACCCTCGAGAAAGTATTTTGTTACCAATTCATTGGTCAATGGATTTATAACACGATCTTTATCATAGTTGAACTGACCGTTACCGAGACTTCTAAACAGTTTCCCACTGCCATGACCCAGGAGTTCGTGCAGACCAACTTGAACTTCGAAACTATTTATCCGGAACTTGTTCATGAGCGCCTGATCCTCGTCGGACAAGAAAGGAATAACGTCAAGTTGCATATTAGCAGGAATGACGTTACCCAGTGAGACATTTTTGAAACCTTCAGACTGCCTGATTTCATCGTAATTAGGTATATTGATTCCTGCAGGAATTCCAGAACCGGAAAATGTTAAAACATCTAAGGACGTAAAATCCGGCCTTAGAAATTCGTCCTTCTCGAAGTCCTTGCCCCATGGTAACTTCGGTAGGAGTTCCTCAGCTTTGGCAACTAAGGTTGCAAATTTTCGTGACATCTCCTTGTTCACCATCGCCACGAATCCTTCGAATTCTCCTCGTTGTCCTACTGGATCCCTGTATGTTTCGATGAAACCAATGTAAGTTTCGATTACAGGTCCTTTATCCTTGATCCAGAAGCGGGAACCATTTTTGTGTTCCTCCAGGGAACCCGTCGTAAAGTGATTAATATATCTATCGAGCATATTTATCTCATTTTCATTTGCAGCGTATTCCTTAGCTTTTCGTAAATTCTCCACAACGGAAAGGAGAAGTTGGCTATAGTCTCCTCTGGTAATTTTGAATTTGGCATCCTTGAATATTTCTGGTGCCAAAGTAATATTAGGATCATCTCCCTCCTCGACGGAAGCCAACCTAATCTCATAAACGTTTCGGAATTTCTTATCAGTCGAATCAGCACAGGGCTCCGTTGTCTTAAAGCAGCGCGCATTGTAAGACTCTAATCCCTTACTCTGCATAAATTCATTTACTATTTCAGCATCCTCTGCTGTACAGTTTGAGGAAAAGTAGGTTGTAATTCCTTTGTCTCCAAGACCTAAAGATTTTAATCTTTCCTCTAGGGAAAATACATTCTCCTGTATGGTACTCCAGATCGTTTCAATTTCCTTAGGTTGCTCAGTGTATGCTTTGGAGGCTTTCACAATCAGTTCAAATCGTTCTTTGGGCAGGTTCGGAATTAGTTTACTATCTCCAAAGGACTTATAGTTGCCTGAATTAGAGAATACTCCACATGCATACACAAGGAATGCCTAGAAAATAAGAACAAGATTATAAACATTCACATACACATAATCCTTAAAAACATGTTTCATACAGTGAATTCATCTTCGGTAACACCACGTTCCAGTGCTGCCTTCTTCAAATCCTCTGTGTTTTGTTTGGCAAAAATCTTATGTAAAAGAGCAAATATCAGGGGAGATTCAGGTGATGTTTGCACCAGTGCAATAAGGCCACCGTTCCATGCAGCCTGACTCAAGTAATGTGCGTACAACTTTTCTTTGGCAGTCAATGCATTGAATGCTGTCTCGCATTCCAAGGCAACGATTGGTTGATCATTTGGTAAAGTGAACAAGGTGATATCGTCACTCATTGTCTTGTAATTTCTACACGGACTAACAAGAAAAAATTAATTAAATATATGTAAATGATTGAATGATAAAAAATACGGATAAAAAGTTAAGTTAAACCTGCACATGAACCCATTAAAGAATATACAGAAAATTGTAACAGACTGTGGAAATTTTTAAACAAACAACAAATAAAAATTACGCTTCAATAGACAATTAAATTTGCGTTTACTTGAGAGAATATCACGATCCAACAAGTGGAAAGTAATCGCCATATATGACTTGTGGAACATAAGGGCCATTAAGAAACTATTCATTAGCGGATAACCCACCAAAGGCTGCAACCCCTTTTCAAATTTTTCACGTCCCACTTAAAGTTCCTGGTAGGCTCGACAATTTTCATTCTCTCGAGATTTTTCGTAACGTACAACCGGTGTAAACCGACTTTATCATAAGTGACAGCTCGTAGGAGCACCTTTGACTTGCACAATTTGAACATCATCTACTAGGAAATTATGACAAAAGACAAACAATAAGGTTCATTGCGGCCACTTAACGCAATATTATATTTCTATGCATAGTCAAAGAAATTCCACCTTTATATAAATACACACGGTCACTTGCAAGCACCGCTCAAACTGTACGATAATGAGGATGAATAAATTCACCCGAAGCACATAGATCCAACCTACAAACAGGATAGCTTTTTGGTAAGTGAAATGCAGTTTGCGCATGCGCAGTATGCAAATTTGGAGGCAAGGTAGAAATTTCTCTCCGTATTTTGTCAGGAACAGGACTAAGTTATAAAAAAAACTGTTTAACAGTTGGTTATATAATTATATATTAAGTGAATGTTAAATAACAATTTATTCTCTTTACATCAATCTTATAAAAATATTTACTTAATCCAATTATGTATGTATTGCTAGTAAAATGCCAGACAAAATATCTTTTATACACTTATTATTCAATTATCAATCACACTGATTGTCAGAAGAAATTATACTTTCATAGTTAAATATTACCATAATACAGTATTATTAGGTTATCATTGTGCATGATTGATAATTAAATAATTATATTATTATTAATAACAGATTGCAATGTTCATTACTCTTTCACATCTCCGATACCATCAGGGTTTATAGCAAATGTTGCTTCGTTTTCTGGCAGACACGGCGAATCATATATTTTACATATTCTAGTCTCACCTCTACCTTTCCGTAAATATAATCGCGTGGTACTCGCGTGTGCAATAATATTACCGCCTATAGGCTTTTTCTGATCTCCACCAAACATACTTGCTGCTCCATCAACTTGAGCAACAACTTGATTGGTAATCACAATAGCAACACCATGCTCATCTGCTATTCGTAGCAACATTCTTAGAAATCTAGCTAAATGCATTTGCCTAGCCGCTAGTTCTCCCCTGCCAGAGTAATCTGTGCGATACAGGGCTGTAGCACTATCCACTATAAGCAAAGCATATCGAGATTCTATCATCATTGCGCTAGCTTGTATCAAAAGTTGAGTCTGATGATCAGTATTATATGCTCTAGCACAGGCAACATTGTCCAAAACTGAATCCCCAGCAATTTGATATCTTTCAGCAACTGCAATTAATCTCTCAGGACGAAATGTACCTTCTGTATCTATATAGAGACATTTACCTTCAGCACCACCCATATCTATCGGTAATTGACAATTTACTGCTAAAGTATGACACAGCTGAGACTTTCCTGTTCTGAATTCACCAAATATCTCTGTAATCGAACCGGTCTCAATTCCTCCACCCAACAATCTATCCAGCTCCGTAGAGCCTGTGGTTAGGAAAACAGTATTGGCACGGGTCTGATGAATCTCAGTAGCACTTTTAAACCCCATCACCACAAGTTTTGAAGCTTCTTGAAGAATCTTGTCAGCCTTTGCTTCACTGATGCCCTTGATTGTTATAAGATGTTTCTTAGGAGTATATGCGACAGCTTCCACCGTATAATAACCAGCATCTTGAAGTTTCTTAATATCCCCAGCCGTAATTCCATTTCCCTAAAGATCAGATAAAGAGATTCACGCATCATTCTTATTACAGAAATATAAGAATTCCAAAGAACATGATGTTCAGAAGTTGGTCTCACTTCAAGTGTCTGTATAAGCTTCGCTTGCGGATTATAATCGTCGAGATCCTCATCTCCTTGAGCAGATACAGTAGTGGCTGTCGCGGTGGCCGACATGGCTTGACAAATTCGAACGATTGAGACGATGAATGGTGGAAGAGAAAACTTTCATAACCATAACGGCTTCGCGCCAACAGATACAATGGAGCCTAGCGGAAACGCCGCGAGAACGTGGAGTTCTTAATTTCAACTGCGTTCTGCTACAAATGCATTATTATGAATGAAACTAATAATCATAAATAAAATTCTGTTCCTGTAGTGATTCTTTGTAAAGTATGAATTTTATAATTGTATAAGGTATCGAGTGCGTTATACTTTTTATACACTATTAATTTCATAACTTAACCTCATAATGGATAGATTCAACAGGAGTGATAACGCTATATTCTTTATGGTTTACAGAACTTATATCAATGATGCATCGGATGAGACTGGGTTTAACATTTCCATCACACTCATTGCTGATAAAAGATGGTAATTGGTGTTTATCATGCATGACATTGAATACTGTTCTTCGAAAGAATTTGCACAGGATATCACAACGTTGCACAAAAGTGAAGAATGAGAGCATTGAAATTGAAAGAGATTTATTAAAAATGGGTACTGCTCGAGCGCATGCACAAGGCTCAAAAGAAGTTATTGAATGTCTTCAAAAGAATTATAACGATGCATTTATTGAATATTTACCATCACGATTTTTAAGAAGAACTTCAATATCCAATCAGGGTATAATAATTGACGACAGTGCAGCAAAGAGTATATGTGATATGATTGCGAATGATCTTAAAGCAAAGGCTACTTTCATTGCTGAAATGAGCCCTGCTTTGGGTAAGCTCACAAAATGTCTAATTGATGCAGGAATCCCGAAGATACATTTGTACGAACCATATTCATCTTTCATTACATATCTCAAAACACTTGATAATAAGTACCAAGACAGAATGGATATTCGCCAATGTAATCTGTACTATCTGTGGAATATGGCAATGAATGATACGCATAACGAAGGAGATAGAATAAAAAATGTTTTTGAAGGTGTACAAACGAAACAATATGAAGAAGAACCAAGCATGCACATTATTTGTATGCTTCCTTCCATAAGATTTATAAAGCAATTAATGGTATTTTTAGTATTGAAAAGTAACGTTATGTTGTACGGAAGACCAGTTTTTTATATAGGAATCACACCATCGCTTTTGAAAGTATGTTTTCAATGAACTCTAATTTAATAAATATTTTTTAAGATTACAATAATTTATTTCTTTTATATTGCAGCAATTATGTGCGACAACCTCGGACGGATATTTTTATTATCGAACAAGTTCCATTTTGTTTCAAACATTTTTTCATTATCAGCATCTGGGAACGATACCAAGGTCAGCCATACTGCCATGGCCAACTAAGCTAAAATCTTCAATAAAAAGAAAAAAGCATAGGGATTTACTCCAAGCGGATAATGAAGAGGTAGTTATTTTGAGAATAGAACCAAAAGCGAATCTCTATACGGAAATTTTAGAAGAAACTACAGCAATTCCATTTTGGTTCTTTATCCAGCAGACCACTGTGTCAAGAAGTACCAGAATTATACCAAAATTGGAGTAAGTATACGAATACAATTTTGCACAAGTTTGGATCATACAATAGGTCTTTTTTTTTACATGAAAATCTTACTTTCACTATTACAGAGACTGGATACCAAATTGTGGAACATTTTTCATACCCAAAGGCATCGATATATTTACAGAATTCGGCCATTTAGAACCTATGCAGATAGTTGAGCTTTATAAAGACTTTAAGAAATTCCCTGATATAGAAAGATCCTCATTCTATTCTTCGTTGGAATTATATATGTCAAAATTTTATGAGTTCTGTGGAACAAATACGTTAACCGACCCTAGAGCTGAGGAACCTGTCGAGCAAAGTAACGAAAATGGTAAATATAACAGCCGTAAATTTAAAATTGAATACACTAAGCAATAATCGCCAGCAACTTTAAGAAGAAGAAAAAAAAAAACATTTTTTCTCACAGATGAATAACTGATCTCTGCCCCATGTATATAAATGAACCATCGGAACTAATATAGAAGAACTGTAATTTCACGACGTACATTTTAATAAAACAATGTAATATATACTAAAATCTTAAATCATTCTTTGATCACTGAAGAGTTCTTCGGTAAATATTTCACCATAAGGATGCTTCGTTAATAATAATAATACTAATAGCAAAGCACAGATTAAACACACAATAACATTTCCAAGATTCAAAAATAAATAAATGGAAATACAAAAGTATCTCAACACTCGAGCCACAAATCATTGCAACCTATTGCAAGAAAATGAAGAAATTGAATTTTAAAGTTATTCGCTCTCATAGATTAAGTATATCTATATAGTGAAAATCTCATAAACTATAAGGTACATCGTGCTTAAATTTTACATAAACAAAGATTTAGTTATTGCGTAATATTATATAAAAGAATATTTTATCTTGGTTCAGGTGTTATTACCAGACCGTCCTTAATCATCGCTCATCCGTTCCAAAATCTCACGTGACGCAATCTTCCTCAAAGTAAATTCTTGGAAACAAATAAACGATCAGCGTCCGTAATTTTTTTTTTCTTATTTTGACTTTGAAATTAAAATTAATTAATTTTTTTGATGATGCTCATGCGATCTTATGCATGCGATTACTGTATACTACGTAGCATCGCATATTACATGGCCCCAGCGATACGAGCGACCCTCCTACAATGATTATTTGCTTCTAAGGCACAAAACTTTCAGCATATAACATTAATACATCAGTAGTCTTCCAGTCTGTTTTCCTCGCACACGTCCATAACGTTCTCTTGTGTCAAACGTCGCAGTCACATATTTATATCAGTAATCGTTGACCTAAGTGGAGCGCGTCACAAGGCGTATATAATTTTTGGAAAATTCTTTAAATTGATTAAGATGTTCGGACTAATTGCGGCCGGATGGATATTAATTTTCCTTAACGCGTCACGGGCGCAAGATATAACTTTTCCAAATGAAACAACCAACGCAATTTTCGAGGAACATAAAGCACTCGTGAGTGAAACAATTCTTATTAATAGATTTATTTAGTTCAGCAGTCTCAAGGATCAGTCGTTACTGTATCGATGAAGTCTTATCGGGAGACAGCGATAGCATTTAACTTTCTCTGTCTTTTTTCTTTTCTTTTCTGGGGGTCATAAGACAAACGAGTCAACAAGATGTCCATTGAATATGATGCTGTACTACAGTGAGGAAGAGGATGATCAATTCTGTGACTGCGATTTAGGATTTATTTATTATCCGCCAAACGATTCCTGCTATTTGCCGTACAGGAAGGGTCCCTGTTCGGTCAGAAAGTATCTTATACTCGGACAGAATGAAGCAGTTGCAAAGTGTAAAAAAAATCCTTGTCTAACGGACGGACTTGTAATGTTTAACGGTACTTGTCAAGAGCTGGAGAAATCTGGTAGTGTCTGCAACGAGAGCACGATTCTTGGGGTCCAAAACGATGCACGCAGCATAGGATGTATTCAGATTAAAGTTCCAAATCGGAATATAATATCAGCACCACTGAGAGGCTGCAGACCAGGAACACGTCGGGTGGCGAATGGCACGTGCAGGACAATTTTGTGAGGAAGTTCAAGGATTGATTCTTGTTAAAAAAAAAATAAATAAATAAAATGTTTAACAGTCAAATAGATAGACCACATGCTCCTCAGTGTTATTTCCCCAATAGGCTGTTTCCTTCTCCAGGAGTCAATTAATTGTGACAAAATATTCTGAAGCATCACGACAATCTGTAATTTGAATATATAAAATGTTAAAAAAAATTTTCGTACGCTTCGCATATACTTGTCTACTGTTCTATACCTACAAAACAGCTGTATTTTCACAGCACTCGTCTCTGAATCGCACGATATGTTGTGGCCGTATAGTTTGGCCATCGATGACTGCTGTTTTTGTTCTTTTATTTGACATAATACTAGTTAGCCTTGGGGGCCTTCAGAGTTACTCCAGGTCGTAACGGTGCATTATTTGTCGTAGTATAAGCGGAGATTAGTATACTCATCTCTGGTATAAGTCTTCTTGAGAATCTGCGACTGTTTCATTAGCTCTTGAAGCGCCTCGCAAATTGGTTGCGGTCAGAGCGGAAGAGTATTTCTTTGAACTTGTGTGAATAAAATCAATTTGCTGATAATAAAATTAATCTCGGTGAACAAAGGGATTGTATGAGAATTAGAGATCGAGAGTGTCCGGTTAAGTTTCATCCACGAGAGACAGCGAATAATTAAATAAAGACATGGCGTGGATAATATTTAGTTTCACGCTTTTGATATTTACGTTCCGGATATGGTGCCAAGACATAGTTTTTCCAAGTGACGAAGAAATGTCCCATGTTAGTGGGAATAAAGCGGAAGTAAGTGGACATTACATAACTTTCAAATACGTCCTCGTAGAATTTCATTGTGAATCCTTGCGCGATTAGTCTGTTTCTCTCTTTTTACTCTTCAGATAACAGAACGGCTTCCTGTGATGATTCCTGGACGCTGTCCGGAAAACATGCTACTGTATCCTGGGGACGGTCACGTCAGTGCTTGGATATGCGACTGCAGACCACGATTTCTTTATTTCCCATTGAATAATTCCTGTCATGAAGCTTATATGAGGGGACCCTGTCTTCCGGAACAATACGTTGTTCTGCCACCTGGTGAATCGGTACCAAAGTGCGAGAAAAATCCATGCCTCGAGGATGGTCTGGTACAGTATAATAATATTTGCTATGGACTCAGGACCGCCGGTGGTCCTTGTGCACCGGATGGTGTCCTGGGTGTGAATGAAACCACATTTGAAGTAGAATGCATACCCAATGAGTTGGCATTTTTCAATATTATTGATGCACCGACTAATCGATGTCCTGCAGGAAGCCGTAGAAATTCATTGGGTGTCTGTAGAAAGATGATTTAACGTATATAATTTATTTATTTCATTGCCATACTCATGCGTACTGTTTTATTAGGATTTTATATTGCTCAATGTCCTCACTGTCGCGAAGCATCAGTGATTACGTTTTTACCGTACAGAATTGAAGTACGATTAACTAATCGCATTCGTGTCTTTGTCTTAAATCTGGTATTGGTTAATCCTCGATAAATACTGTACAGTGGAAATATTGTCAAAGACAAGGATCTGGTCGACAATGTATTTGAAAGTGCGCTCGAGCTTTAGGTTTTTATATTTACTTGATATGGTATACACTGGAGCTTTTTTAATTTTTTTTTTACAAGAATACTCCTAACATTAAACGTTTATCATTTAGGTTAATACGATGGTGTTTGATTAGCTCGTCAAAGAATTTGACTTTACGTTAATTAAATTCTAATAAATTGTATAAAATAAAATACATATACACGAATCTAACATTTATGAGCATTAAACGCATTCTGATTTATATCGTTAGACACATTCTTCTTTTTATTAGGCAGAGCGTTTACAGTCTTTTCTATATCCCAATCCTTATCAAATTCTTTTTTGCAATTATCTGTGTATCATAATCGCTTATAATGGATACGGTTGTATTGTGCGTAATACTGACTGATGGATGCAAGAATTTCATTTGTTTACAGGAGAAATTTGAAAGAAATTGTTACGCTCATTAGATAATTATTCTGATTATCTTAAACTACGATCTTTGCAACAGACAAATAAAGCAAGTTAATTTAAAATTTTACACAATTATTGGTAAGTAGTTTCTAAATTAAAAATCTATTACATTTGTCCTGTTATCTATATACTATTAGTATAAGGACATTTTGATATTTGATAAAAAGAAACAATGAAACAATTATTCAAATATACAATTCTTTACAATATTAAATCTTCAGGGAGTTAATAAGATATATATAAATTTAACAAATGTCTATATAACTGTACGTAATGTTACCTTGATCATGTATCACTGTAATATGATAGGGTCTGTTGTATGCTTGTGTTAGTTTTAACTGGGCCCTGATTGTTGATTGCTTGCTGCAGCTTCAATCAGTCTCTGTCTTTCTCTATACATGGATACCTTCATATTCTCTAACTGATGATAACGTAATAATTTCAAAACCGCAAAAACTGAAAGACCAACCCAAATGGATAAACTACTCCATGCACCAAACTGTGCAGCTCCCAATTCGATATGAAATCCTGAAGTATCGATCTTGTCTGCTTTATCAATATCATTTCCAGCAGCCAGTTCACACGATGGGAATCGTTTTGTCATACATTTGCACCATGTCATGAATCCCAGTGTGATAATAATAGCAGCGATCAGTGTCACTGTTGTCAGTAAAATGGAACTGACAATGTCTACAAAAGCTGAGAGAAACGAACTATCTTCTCCACGATACATAAGCATGGAAAGACGGTAAATCTGAACAGCTGCTGTTAGAAAAAGAATTAAACCAACAAATATAGTATAGTTGCAATATGCTTGTGAGGCCCAATTAACAACAAACTGTCCATCAGTTTCCTGCCAAACTCCCGTAGAAAATAGTAGACAGTGTCCTCTGAAAATAAACAATGCGTTGATTTCAGAAACATTTATCTTGGCTTCTGTTATTGGTGCCTACATGTCATCAAACAGGACGTCAGTCACAAATACATCAATAGAAGGAAAAGAATTTACCTAAATTCATCCTGATGAAGGCTCATTGGCACAACAATGCATAATGACAAAAATAATGCCACCACATATCCTGCTATTTGGCTGAGTAGTAAAATATTAGTTAGTGCCATGGTGCTCCAAATCAGTTGGCAACTTTCGTGTGAATGTTAGAAGATTATACAAAATCTACAGTTAATATAGTCCGCTTAAACGACATACAAAGCCGTATAATGAGCTCATCCGACTTTTAACCTCATCCAATTAATATTTCATGTATGAATTGAACTGACGTTTTTTCACCAACAACACTACTTATCCAATCACGACGAACTTGCACTTTTACAAAATAAATTCTGACGTTTCTTTAGCTGATCGGAGGAACCAGTGCCAGCCTCCAGTGTTACCAACGAGTAAAAAACTTATAAATGTTCTCTTTAGCTTTTGATCAGGACAAAGAAATATCCTGACGCGGCAAGAACAGCTGATCGTCTTCGGTTTAATAAATTATAAAAATACGGCTGCGTAAAGGGGTTAAACAAAGTATCTTGTAAAATAATCGTATTAGATCGATATTAGAATGGAGTATTCCAGGCCACAATATTGTTTTTAGAAAGTCGTGAACTGCTGCGCATTCAAATCTCATCCAGTCTATATTGCGGTGATAAACAATCACAGTGATAATTCAAGACGCAGAACGAAAGTGAAAACGATTCTTGATGTAATTCGATGCCTCAGAACTTGGCAAGTGATTTAGAAAATACGAAGTTTAACATAAATCGAGTTGTATCAATATTGGAGCATGTCATTCGTGAAAGATAAAGAATCTTCGTCACGTTCTTGTACCATTTGGTAAAGTGCGATTTTTCCCGCAAGTGCATTGATCAGTACCAATCAGTACGGATGAGCACATGCACGTTGTAGAAGACGTTGGTAAGAATGTACCGGGCGTTTAGATGAAGGTAATACAACGCAACAACACATAGCAAGTAAGCTAAGCAAGTGAGGAATTGCATAGCCAAAGCGTCTCTGAAATCAGCTGATTTCAATCAATGAAAAAGCAGTGTTCGCCTGACGCTCTACCGTGTTTGTAGTGAATCTGCAAAAATAAAAACAATGTGAAGCTGGAGTACCGTTAAATCTGAGTCTTCAATCGTCGTAATATGTTGAGTGCGACTCTGTTGGAGGAGACACGTGTCGAGGGAACGATATCTTATAATACGAATGCTCCCTCGTGCTCCTTGCCAAAATAACCGAGCCAACGTTAAACGCATGTGGATAAATATTCGAGAGACACCAGGACAAAACATTCCCATGAATTTATTAGAGTAATCGCTTGCAACTAGGCTGTAAAATGTCTTGGCTGGGATGTTTTCCATGGTCTGAAGGAATAAAGAAGAGAGCATGCAGATACCTTTTGCAACGGTACCTTGGACAGTTCCTTGAGGAAAAATTGACCCTCGATCAGTTGACTGTAGATCTTTACAATGGGACTGGTCGTGTTACCGATGTCAGTCTGGATGTACAGGTAAAGTCCTTTTTTTATATTTGTATAGAAACAATGACTGATGTTCGACACAGATAGTTATATTTTTCTTGATATTTGCTTTGTTCAAGTGACATAGACCTTTGTGATTTTACTTTGTACTTAGGCACTTAATGAAATGGGAGAGCAGCAACATCTTCCACTGGAATTTGTTGATGGATTTGTGGCAGAGATGTCTGTCAGCATACCTTGGTCTGCATTGCTCAGTGAGGCAAGCTATGTAGAAGTTAAAGGATTGAGATTGACAGTTCAACCAAGACAAAGAACTGATACAGCAACGTCAATGTTCGAGTCCATGTGGAGTTCCATGACATCAAGTATGCAGCTTGCACAGGAATGTTTACAGCAGGATGCAAATAATGCTGATAATGCACAGCCTCTGGAGGGTCTCGAATTGTTTGCTCAAACAATAGATTCTAGTAAGAAATTATATTAGTAAAGTAATTGCTTCTGCCAGCAAACTTTTTTTTCTAAATATTTTCTCTTCTCACTTTTAGTACTGTGCAGAGTCAAAGTACGATTCCTAGATATGGTAATACGAATAGAACACGTTCCTCTGGACTCAATGACAGGAGTTGCAATACAATTGAGTATAAAGAATTTAGAATATTCAGATGAAGCAGGTTCAGACCCAGGTAGTTCTACTTTAGACCCCAATCAAGGTGCCAAGGGATACGTGGTATCTGCCTTCACTATAAAAAGATTTTACTTGGAAGGAGTTACCATATGCACAGATGAATTTCCATCAAGAGCGAGAACATTTTCTAGAAGCGTTATGACAATGAGCAGAGGATCTACACCCGACTCTAAGGTAGATCAGCCTTCATTTCATACTCAAGAATTTGTCTAAATCAGACTATATATCTAACTTTTTTTTAAAATCCTCATTAGAACTCTGACAGTCAATTTTCATCTGCACAAATATCTCCTACCCAAAACATGCAAACTCCACCAGAACGAAGCATCATAAACAATCTTAGCGAATCCAATCCCATAATGTTTGCAAAATTAGCAGGACGACAAGAAGTGCGCTTGAAAGTGAAACAAGGTGAAGGTGTTTTAGGACCAAAGGTAAGGAAAGACAATCATAAAGTGAAAATACAAATAACATTCTTTACCACAAATTCTTACGTCAAAAACATTTACTATTCAGGTGGACTTAGAAATAACCTTGGGCTCGTTCACGTCGTTCTTAAGTCCTAGACAATTGCACGTACTTTTAGAATTAGGTCACGGTCTCGCCACTCCAGATATGGAAGACACGAGCAATGTTGCGCCAAGAACTTGCACAGGGAAACCTATGGCCGATAGTGACTTCAATAGAGTCGAACGTGAACTCCTACATCAGATACATCCTACTCAAGGATTGCGAACGATGGTAGAGCCTGACTTTTTTAAAAGACCTCTTCTAACATCTAATGACAGTTTTATACATAGTTATTATCCATTCTAATGCTAATCTAGGATCTGCGACATACTCAAGGCTGGTCCACTGCATCTTTGGATGAATCAGATAACGAAGAAGAATTTTTACCAATGCGTACACCAGGAGCCGGTTCCATGATAGACTCAATGACCAGCAATAATATCAGTATGGAAGGAAGTATATCAGCAAGTAGCGTCAGTTCGAAAAGTTCGGTAACAAACGTACCAAGACAACAGAAATATCGAACAAACGTGGACGCTGATCCCACTGCTGAAACGTCGCAGTTTCATATAAGAGTATCTTCAATAGCCATAGTACTTTTGCACGAAGATATATTGACTGCGTGCATAGAAGGATTGAGCCTCACACGAGCCAGTACGGAGCATATGAAACACGCTGCGGAAGAATTTTTCAAAAAGCTTGGCGTCTTCGCCGCTGCTGGTTATGGAAATAAGGATTTCGAGAGAGCCTCCAAATTATTTATCGACGCTTGTCAACTGAGTCACATCAGGTTTGCTTTGGGAATTTTCACAGATGTCCTTGAAGTAAGGCCACCCTTGCATTGTCGGCTACTGCAGCGTGCACGTGATATTAATTTTTAGATTGCTGGCAGCGCCATTAGTGATGGAAGGAAGTGAAAAAACGACTGCTCAAGCGTCCGCTATATCCGGAAGCCTAACTTTAGCAAGTGTAGAGCTCGTTGAATGTCTGATTGACTCGAATGGCACGAACGCAAACGGAACCACGTCCGTTGAATATGTAGAATTGCTTGGATTTCCCAAGGACAACGCATCCAACTTCGGTTTTACAAACAAGACAGATTTTCGAATGCGATTCAAATATACAGAGAAGGCCGTGCGTCACGCTCAGGTGACAAAATTTGCACATCCGCGCACAGAAATTGAGTAAGAATCGATAGCGACTCGTTAATAATAATAGTACCGTTATTTCCTGTGCACAGATGTAAAATGACTTTTCAAATCTTTAGCATTCAAATGGAGCCGTTTAACAGCGAAATCGATATTACTATCGTAGACAGGATATCCGCTGTTTTTAATCCACAACCAATATGCAGTTGCAATCCGGTCACCAGCGCACGAGAAGCTATCGTAAGTTGACAGCAGATTAAGCACATAAAACTTCAGGTATCTATTATTTTTTCCACGCAACTTTATTCAAACTTTTTAATGTTCAGAATCAACAAGCCCTGTTTTACCAAGCTGTCGAGAGTCCCTCGCTGCCAGATTCTAGGATTGACATCAAAGTATCTGCCCCACGTTGCATCATAAAAGTGAGGTAAGTTATATTACCGAGGCTACAAAAATTCAGACTAATTATAGACTAACAAATGTTCGCTAATTATACGCGGGCTAACAGATTTCCCGTACCGGACTTGAGACCATTTCACGACATGAGTCGAGCACCTTGGTGGAAGAGATCAGTCCGACCGGACTACGTAACCCTGGTGCTAACCGACGCACAAATTCACACCTCGATGGAGAGTCGCTCGCACTGTCTAGCAAGACATGAAATTCAATGTCGTAATCTCCTCTTATCTTATACGGAAGCTGATTCGGATATTCCAGTAACGATCGGGAAGGCATCCGCGGATGAGAAGACCGACGGGTCTTTGCCACAGGCTGGTGAAGGATTTGGCTGGCCGAGAATAGTCGTCACGGTTTATCCTAAACACATGGGCGGACCCCTAGAAGACAGTTCCGAAGGTGAACCTGAATCGAGTCTGGACGACACCCTGGAGAAAACTCCTAGACATCAGCCATCGCCATTCAGTTCGAAACGAGTCGTACATGAATCGGATACACCTCATTCCAAGCCTCATGGTCAGGGCGACAAAGATGGCACGGAACACAGGTAAGCCGTCCTGGAGAAGTAGAATAAATTCTTTCACGCTAATAATGGTTACTGATAACACTTTTGATCAGGGAGGGCGAGGAACTGATAATACCGGGTAATCGACAAGAAATGATGGAATTTATAGAGGAGGGTACTCGTGGCGCGAGGATTCAATTAGAAATTGGTCTGCCATGTGTCTCCGTACAGATTCCCTCTAAGCATCTCTATGAACAACTTTACAACAGATTTAGTACCGATCTCTTCCTCTGGGAACCATCGGCCCCACGTCCAAAATCCATGGCTCATTCGGAAAGTCATGTAGGACTGGATCTGGCATCTACTGTCTTACAGGAGTCAGTTTATCCCAGGTACATTATTTATTCGAAAGCATCACTGAATCTAGAACAAATAGAAAACCTTTTAGTTAATTAAATAAAATCAATTTCACAGGTTCAGTATGTGTAAAAGTGGAATCCAATATGATTCTGATTCGGATTCCGACGAGGAAGGTATATTTCAATCGGTAGTGGACAGAACTTATAAGCAGCGTCAAAATAAAGTTCCAAAAAGTGGACAGAGCACTGTAGCCCTCAGTCTGAATATAAGCCAAGGTCTTTTGAGTCTCTATACACCCGTCAGGGATTCCCTGGGTAACGTTATTCCCGGACAACAAGGGGAAATAATCCTGAGACTGGAAGACGCCACGATATTCTCTGTCAGCGCGTACAAAGGGAACGCAAATCTTGGTTACGTCTGCGCTATGTTGAGAAATGCTTCCCTTAATCACTGCGGCCTGACGACGACACCGTCCCAGACGCCGCCCTTGAGGTCTATAAACAGTGTCATGCCTAAGTATTGTCAACGAACGATATATCGTAGCGAAAGTGGCGCCACTGTCGTTCCAAATTCGACTGAAAAAGATATGCTGACAGTAGCAGTGCGAATACAGGCTGCGCATCAGACACATCGCATAAAGGTTATTGGAGATTGTACAAACACGACACTGATTGATGATCCGATTATTAATTTGACTATTGAATTATTAAGACTTTCAGGGTAGCCGTGGGTATAAGAAACGCTACTCTGAGACACAGGATGTGCGCCTCTCAAGCATCCTGGTTCACGCAGCTTACCGATTGCTTTGAAGTGTCCGATCATCCTGTGGCCGGATACTCACCTCCGGGAGTCCTGACGGAGTTACATCTTCACCTCTGGGACTGTGCAGTTGATTACAGGTGCGTTGTGATTCTTATTATCTATTTGGATGATCGTTTAAGTCGGTTAAAACAGTAATGGAATATCTTCGCTTTACAGGCCGGTCCATCTTCCGCTGAGGTCCATGGTGACTCTTGGTAACTTTAGTGTCTCCAGTAACATTGCTGCTCAAACGAATACTTCTACTCTGCGCTTCATAGCGGAGGACGTGGCTCTCTTTATTTCGGATAAAATAGGAAATTACGTTAACCTAAGGAACGACTACGTGTGTGTCGTCGACTTAGGACTTTTTGAATTGTCGCTTAGATTAAATGATAAGATGTGCGGCGGAGCACCGAGGGTCGATCTTAGGGCGAGCAACAACGTCTTGAACGTTAGGACCTGTTCGGATTCAGGTCGTGCTTTGACTCAGTTACTCACGTATTTTGCAAGCGACGGCGACCTGCTCTCTAATACAGGAAGTACCGAGAGTATCGCTATTCCTAGCTCGGGCGACGAGGAAAGTCTTCTGGGTGAGGAAAGCGTTAATACCCTGAGCAAGAGTCAGGTGGACCGGGTTAACAGTTTGATGGAGGAAGCGATGGAGGATACTGTGAAAGGTATGGCGTGTTTATAATTTATAAATCGAAATATCGACAATGAGACTCTTATTTAAATTTTATAAGACTCGTATTTAAATTTTACCTGTACACGTTGCTAGGAACTGTAGTCAATACCGATGGTAAGTCGCCAGAGGCTGAGAACCAGGTTGAAGTCTTCTTCTTCCCGGACGAGTCTCATCCAGCTACTCAGAATATACCTGAGATGCGAAAGAATCGAAAGTCACGTTCGATACCAGTTCTCAATCTGGACTCCGATGATGCTGACGAGGACTTCTGCATCCTCGGCGAGGAGGCTGGTGCAGGAATTATGCCCAGACACGGTGTTCCTGAAGTTAGGTGGCTCTGCCAAGAATCTTTACGAATAGTTGATAATCACTTTGCGGTTCCATTGGGAAAGACAGATTTACTAAAAGCACCTAGACACTTTCCGCCAGCCATATTAAGGTATACCCTGTGCGAAATGACTCTAGTGTGGCATATGTACGGCGGAAAGGACTTTGGAAGTCCACAGTCAGCAACTAAGAAACACGTTACCATAGATGACAGCGGACAACGTTATAACACGGGTATGCAAGGAAGGTAAGCAGTAAGAATATGATTGGATCGAATCAAAGAAATTATATATAATTTTTTTTTTATTTGCTGCTTTACAGAAGTCGTTCAGCCATTGGCGACGTAGGTTTCAGTAAATCAGCTCCAAACGAGGTGCGCTTTGGTAGCGTACCAAATTCGCCTAGGGCAAAGACCCGAGAGTCTTCGACCAACTGGCAGGTCCTGGGTGGTCCAGGACGTCAGCAGGATGTTCTGATGGAGCTACAATTAAATAAGGTTCGCTTCCAGCACGAGGTCTATCCAGAAAACACGATAGAAGCGTCGCGTCAAGTTTTACTCGTGAGCGAGATCGAGATCAGAGATCGTCTGGCGTCTTCCCACTTGAATAAGTTTCTCTACCAGTACAGCAGCGAGGCCAGGCCTAGGCAGTCTCATGCTAACATGTTCTCAATGAAAGCTGTACACATGAGACCCGATCCGAAATTGGCTGCCCAAGAGTGCTGCCTTAAATTGAGTGTCCTGCCGCTCCGTCTCAATATAGACCAGGACAGTCTGCTGTTCTTGATAGACTTCTTTACCGAATTGGGCGGTGGATCGAAACAGAATCAAGACTCCACCAGCACGTCCAGCAGCACTCAATCGTCGCCTGGCTCAAAGCATGGAACACCTACGCATCATCCGCCAGTAATGAGCGTGAACGATGCCTCGACAGCGCCTAATGCACAAACCCCGATGGAAGCATCTCAGACAAGTGCTGTGGATCAGAATTTATTGATACTATTGGAGGACGAACTTACGATTAAGGAAAGCAAGACGAAAGCCAAGTCAATAAGCGAGGTGCAGGACGATAGTCAGCCGATATACTTCAGGTACAGATTAAATATTAATTAAGGAAGATGAGCCTGAATTTAATATTTTGAAGAAATTTTTATTCTATCTTATCGAATTATTGTAGAAGCGTTATATTCGCTCCGGAGGTTCTTATCAGGCTGGATTATCATGGCAAACGCGTGGATCTTACTCACGGGCCGCTGGCGGGCTTGCTCATGGGTTTGGCGCAGCTAAACTGTTCTGAATTAAGACTGAAAAGATTAACGCATCGCCATGGACTATTGGGATTCGATAAACTTGTTAGCTTTATGTTGACGGAATGGTTACAGGACATAAAGAAAAATCAATTGCCAAGCTTACTAGGGGGAGTGGGTCCCATGCACTCTCTAGTACAATTATGTAAGTATCATTAAGACAGTACTAATCATAAAGTTCATAAAGTTCATCAAATTCCTCGTGCTCAATTGATTTCATTGCAGTCCAAGGAATCCGTGATCTATTCTGGTTACCCATAGAGCAGTATCAAAAGGACGGTAGGATCGTACGCGGTCTTCAGCGCGGTGCTAATAGCTTCACAACCTCCACGGCAATGGCGGCATTAGAATTAACTTCAAGGCTGGTCCACGCCATCCAGAGTACAGCTGAAACGGCGTACGACATGGTCAGTCCAGGACCTAGTGTTAAACATAATAAGAATAAAGGTCAGAAAGGTCGTCGAAAGCGTTACAGCCAACCTCTGGATATTAGAGAGGGAATGGCCAATGCTTATATGCTAGTGAAAGAGGTTAGTAGAAGTTTTATTACGCAAAACAATTTGATAGGACAATTCACCGGAGACTCGTATCGAATGTCATTCTCTGTTAGGGATTGGGCGAGACGGCGAACCAGCTGGTACGCGTTGCCAGCGAGGAACACGAACAGAAGGGCGTATCCGGAGCCGTGGGAGGTGTACTGAGACAAATACCTCCAACGGTCGTAAAACCCATCATTCTTGCGACAGAAGCTACCAATAACGTCTTAGGCGGTATGAGGTCTCAGTTGGTACCAGATGCCAGGCACGAAGCGGCCCAAAAATGGAGGCAGGACCCTCAGGACGGGAAGTAAAGCCACGAATGATCTCAAGGATGAACTCAAAGACGCGTTCGAGCATCTCCTGGAGGCGATATTCGCTCCAGGACGATTTTTAGAAGAGAATCGACGCACGTGATATCATACAAGAAATAAAGAAAAGGACACCGGAGTCGTTGAAATATCCAAAGACATCTGTTGGATAATCGCGTGAACTTCTGAATCTGGAAAATTTATAGGATGGTATAAAATATGAATTATCCCTCGGAGAAGAGGCTCTTCTTTGTTCTTTTTTCGATAAATTATTGAAGCTACGGTTGAACGAAATTCAAAATTGACATAGCAAGAAATAATACTTTGTTCCACTGATTTTGTTGTACGATATGAAGTAAAGGCAATTTATTATATTTATAGATTATGAATGAAAAATATATATATATATATATATCATGCAAAGTAACATTCGCTGCTTGTATGTATTTTTGTTCTTCTAACGACGTGTATGTTTTGTACCAATGATGTGTATCGGAAGACTTTTATTAATAAAATGATTGCAATGCCCAGTCGCATCGATTAATTAAAATCCAGGCCTATTAATAAGCTTGAATCCTCGTCGGTACTTTAGTACTCGGTGGTTAAACTGTCCAGATAAATGAATTAGAAGGTATAGATACATATGTGTACCAAGGTGTATTCACTGTTGCTTCTACGTTCAGAAATATGCTGCCATCTGTCAGAATATTACGGCACACGGTTCTACGAGTCGCGATACGAACACACGATTGCCATGGTAATAAAGATTGTTTACACACTGATTGCAGCGCTGAATAGATCAAAAGTGTCGCACAGTTAAATCTGTCACGGTCAAAGGACAAGCCGTGCTGATCTAGATAATATATCGCTCGGAGAGTTACCACGGGAACCTGTTACAAGAGGACAATGGATAACGGAGAGTCGGAAGAGGGCTTCGAGGAAGCGGAATACGTACCAGAGGATGAGAGCCCGAAGCAAGAGATTTTGACGCATTTAGCAATCTCTCAAGAAATGCTAAAGAGGGTAGAACGTGAATTGGGCCTAATAAGACTTTGCTGGCCGAACGAGGACGTTATACGCGATAACGCTGTTGAGAAGGAACTACCTGCGAGCTACAAGGAAAATAATGATAAGGAAAAACTCCTGCTGTGGTATGCAGAAAACTTTAGGAAACAGTACCACACCATCTACAAGGACAGAAAGCCTTTGCTCATGGTGTGCGAGAACGAGGGCGGTATCCAGGTACAATACGTTAATATTATATAGCGTTAATAAAATAACGGGCATTGACCGTTAAAGACTTACAAAATTATTATGAAACTTAATTAAGTGCTTGTCGATGGTAAAAAGAATTAGTATGCTTTTTTGTTATATATATATTTTTTATTTAAGTCCTTAAGGGAGCAAGTTATTAATTTTCATTGAATGACTGACAGGATTAATGTGAGGTTCGAGAAAGAAAGAATAATCGTTGAATTTTATTTCTTCAATGTATTCTTCGATAAATACTTTCGACTTTCACATCGTACAAAGGCATTCTTCATATAAAAATTAAAAGGAAACATAAATAAAATAATCGATATTATTATTAAAATTTGCGAATCGTTAGGTATGCAAAGGTAACAAGGAATGTCTTCTCGAATAGGTCTATAGGTAGATAATTTTAATTTAACTAATGGAAATATATAACCGTGCGATAGGAATCCTTTTTTTTTTTTCTTTTCCTTTCCTTCTCTAGTACATCCAATTTTGTTCTCCTCTATGTTTCTAAATAATAAAAATAAACTTCGCTATACATTTATTCGTACATGCTTTAAACGTACTATAATACACGGTATGCACTTCGAGTTTTAAGTGCACAGTCACAGTCTTATTTACAGGCTGTCCTGTCGGCAGCTTTTCTATCCCTTTGGTTTGCATTTCCATTTTCATTTCCATTCATTCTTTTCTCACAAATATACTTTAACCATGTTTCTCGGAACGCCACGGGAGCGCATCTTCCGAGTTCCTCGTGCGTTTCACTACACTGAGTACTTGTTAAACTTAATGACAGTAGGTTGTTCTTGCAGTAGCCATGGCCGTCCGAACATAGTACTATTACGAAATTGTTGTGTAGCGTTATCGCGAAAGTACCCTAAGGTTATTTTCATTGTTCGATCGATTAGCCAAGGAAAATATTCAGCGAGAAGTTTTGGCACATCGAGCCAGAAAGCAGAGATGTTTCTCCCCTCTTATACTTCCCTATTTTCGTAACGCGTATCCTGCGGCGAGTACGCACAAGTCATTAGCGTACAAATGAGTTTTTAATTTACACGTTTTCCATTGTTTTAACAATTACAATTTTATTGATACACGGCGATCATCGAATCCGATGAAATTTATTGGAGTGTCGGTGACGCGACACCTTTTTTGTGCATCTGCTTGGTTTTAACTTACTTAAAAGGGAAGAAAGTAACTCAATTGTATCAAGGATGTGGTATTTTTTTTTCTGTTTGTTTTCCTTCGTTTGTTGAAGAAAAGTAAGCGGAGCAAAGTGTAACGTGAACTTTTATCTTTTGGACAGAAATTCGTCTCCACTACCATAAGACGAACTACATTGTCATATTCGGAGTTGTACACATGGCAGGGATGCGCCAAGTTTATCAGCGACTTCGTGGTTTACAAACCTCCGAAGAAAGCACTCTTTATGGTAAGTAGTTAACAACTGTCGTTTTTGAATACTTTCTTTTTGTTTTAATTAATAAGTCCTTGGAAAAAATACACGAGCTCAATGAATACTGAATGATTGTATTAGATACGAATCGTAGTAGAGTCCAGGGGTGAATTCTTGTTTGGTAGAATTAGACCACAAGGGATTAATGATAATTGATAGTTAATTTAAAAAGAATAATGAATTACGAAGCGCGTTTGCAAATCTCCCTTGCGGAATGACATAATCTGAGAGTTTATGGCATCTAGAATTTATTGTATTGTTATATTATGTAAATTAATGAGTACCATTGCAAACTGGATAACCGATCAGTGACGCCCTGTTATTGTGCGTCCTGATTTGCGACTACTAATTCTCACAATCTCACTCTCTGGCTTGACTAAATTCTATGGTGCGAAGCAGCTTCATAAATTCTAGACACCTTTCCTGTAAGAACGCCTCTTCTTTCTCAAGCCCCTGCACACGTATCTACGCTAACGAGTAATGGAATTATAATAAATCTCTACCGGTGACTTAACCTTAATTACAACTGTTTGAAGAATTTGGTATAACCTCTTATGTACAATGTTTAAAAACCATACGACCTATTTTGATTCGGCCCATCTTATATCAAGGTAACTACAGTTCGGTCCAATTCTTATGGTGCATAAGAAGCCGAGTCTCATCCAAGTTTGTGATCCCTCTGGTCAGCTATCAATTATCTTATCCAACGAAAAAGTAGATTAGACAAAAACGTTCAAAGAAAAAGAGCTCAGACTAATATAGTCCAAAATTGCCTAGAGCCCCCTTTCGATGTGCCTCGATTCATTATTTAGCATCACAGCACCTTGCCTACTTTCTGCTCTGTTTTAAACTAGAAGACTTCTTCCTACACGCCTTTAGATTGTCCAGGAGGTATTTGAATTGCATTATTTGCAAACGCGTCACTGCTGGGTCCGAGCATTTGTCCAACCACTTAAAGAACTTTTCTCCATGCTCGATAGCTTCTTCGGTGCTTGCTGGTAGATCCCCAGAGTCAGCCTCTTCGTCATCCATATTAAGACTACGTTTGACATTTTCATTATTGTTATTGCACAGGACATTATCCAGTAAAGCTCTGGTCTTGCTGGGTGACTTCTTGGTAACTGGAGTAGGTGTCATCGGTGCAGGTGTAACCAGAGGGAAGCTGCACTGCTTGTACCACTGCCAAAACCACGAACCATCCTGTTGATTACTAGGATTAAACGTTGCTGATTGTTGTCCAAGAAGTTGTTGCTGCTGCGTAAGCCATAGCCAGAGTGCCTCATCCACTTTTCTATTACTGCCATTGTCCTTCTTTGCTTTGGCTAGATGCTGCATGTTCTCATTGGTCTTCCTTGGTGAGGCTGGCACTGGAGTGCAGGGTGCCTCCGCAGCAGGTGGCAGACTCTTCCTCGTGCAGGACTTTGCTACAGAATCCATTTGTGCTGGAGCAATTGCAGAAATACTATGTCTTTTGTTACTCTTTGTATACTGCAGTCCATTCTCGACTAGACCAACTGTGCTGCTGTGCGCCAAACTGACCGGTACGTTGAGTAAATTTTTCGCAAGGGTACCAGTGGCTCCTGACAATAATCCAAGTTGTTGTAGCAAAAGCGAGCTATTCTCAGGTCTCATGCCGGCCATACTGGTCATCAGACTGACATAATCAATCTTGGCATTGGCATCGAGCTTGCCCTCGTTCTCGACGTTATCACTGGCGCCATAAGATGAACTCGCACTTAGATGATCCATCTTCAGTTTCTTGGTCGAAGGTCCCTCGTCCTCGCTGGATAGATTAGCCGTCGCGGAAGCGAGAGCAGCGGCCATATTGGTACCGGAAGAGGATGCCGGCGAATGTGCCTCGCTATCTGGAGTGGAGGAATTTCGCGCCATTCCCCGAATCTTGTGCTCAGATTTACACCATCCTCGCAAAGTGGACTCCGGCACCCCGATATCTCTCGCCACCGATGCTTTACTTTCGCCCTCGTGAACCCTCTGAATAGCGTCCATCTTTTCCGAAGCAGAAAGTGCCCTAAGTGGCCGCTTTCCCGGTCGCGTAGACTCGCCCCTCATGTTGCTTCTATAGTCCTTGCTGCCTTCGCGAAAATCCTCCCTTAACCCGTCCTCGGCTGAATCGTCGCTCCCCTTTCGATCTATCTTGAAAGGGGTTCGATATGCCGCCTTTATCGAGTATCCTTCCACCTCGCGAGCGAGGTTCCCGTCCCCCGCGGCGACGACGGCTGCGGCGGCGGCGGCGGAGGCCAGTTCGTTGTACCACGGGAATTCCAGAATTATGCCTTCACGGTTTCCCCGTTTAACGTTCACCGGAGAGTGAAAGACACTCGGGAAGCACTACGTCGCGTCGATCACGATGACTCGTCGTTCGACTATCTTGCAAACACGACGACGTAACGCTCAGGTATTTCCAACCTGATTCCCAGTATCCTTAAGATTTAACGAAGAGCAGTAAACACGTTTCTCCAGTTCTCGTATTTAATCCGTAGAGAATCGAAATCGCGATAGAACATACGCCCAGCATCCAGGTATAATTTGATCGCTGGTATAAAATGTCCGACTTGCCGGTTGAGATCTGTTGCTCGTGGAGTCGCGCGATGATAATACACGTCGGCTCGTAGTAAATACGGTGTAACGCGTGTTACGGTAGGTGAAGGAGGAGTTCTGCCGTTGAATAGCACATGCGCTCACAGTAATAAAGAACTTTTTTATGAATGAAACAACTCCCCCCACTCGCTCGCCCGTAAAACAGCTCTGCCTTCGTAGCCGCAGCCAATCCGCAGTGCGCGCGGGAAACAATATTATTACGACACCACGAGGAGGCACACGTTATTTGTTTTCCTTAGATCCTTCCTTCCTCTCGTTACTGTCTCTTTTAAATAATAACGTCGCTCGCCGCTCGATCTGTATTCTTCGACGTCACGTTCGCCAAGCAACAACACGAGCCAACCAGATAATTTCAAACGCACAGCAGTCGTTAGCGGCAAAAGTAGCTTCGGCACTGGTTGTTTCGAAATAACTCACAACAAACTTCGATAGTTTTCCTTTCGGTAGTTACTTAGTGTCTCTACCGATCACTTGCTTTTCCCAATGTCTTCCAAGAGCCTCGAATAAAAACCGTTACAAAGACAGTCACGATCGATTCTCACTGTCGATTCACTTCACCCAATTTCGTGACACTGTCGCTATGGACGCGTAGGAAGGACGCGCGATTGTTTTGCTCGTCCGATAATAACCCTCGTCGTTCGTGCTCGTCTTCCCTCCTGGTATTCGTTGCCGGCAGCCGTTCGCTGGTTCCTCCAAAAGCTTCACCTTTCTCTCTCTCTCTCTCTCTCTCTTTCTCTCTCACTGTCTCTCGCTCGCTCTGTTTTCCGTGATTATTTCTCCCTCCGTGAGTCAATATCCACTGGGTGACCTGTCGCTCCCTCCTATCTCTGTCTTTCTTCTTTCTCTCTCTCCCTCTCTCTCTCTCTTCTCGTCGTTCCGGATCTCCTTGTTTTTCAGACGTCCAAACGTGCAAATATCAGACCGCGTACAGATCCCGAACGCGTACGTCCTTCGCGGTAGATCGACCTCGACTAAACTCGCAGTCGTCTAATCGCCTCGACTTTGTCGCTATTCGTGCGAACACGAAGCCACCCGATCTTCCCGACGACCTTTTACTGCTCGCGCACGAACTTCACTCAATTGTGCTCGCGATAGCCGCCTCCTCTACGAACGTTGAACGTCGAACGTTAAAACGTTGTACACGGTTAAGAGCTGTATGCCCTTTAACACGATGCTTTCGCGACGAATCGCGACGCTCAACTGTGGCGGTGGACGCCGGCTTTCCGCGGACTCGCGACGCCGTCTTCTCCTCCCCCGTCTCACGCTGCCTGCCTGACTGGCTGCTTCGCTCGCACTCCCTTTATATCTGCCTCTCTCTCTTACCGACTGCCCGAACCCATACCCAGCCAGGCCGATACGTTTCTCTCTCTCTCTCTCGCACTCATTCTCCGATTCGCTCGTTCGCTTCCCTTCGTCCCTCCCCGCCCCTCGTCCTCATTGCCGCCATCGGCTCCCCTCTCCTGCGTCACCGAACTGTCCCTCCCCTCGCCCCTGGTCGCCACACCATTCCTCACCTAGCGCTTCTTCCTCCCGCCCTCCCTGTTACCCCTTGGTCCTCCCTTCGGCTTACCAACCCAACGAACCACGCCGCGCCGCGCCGAACCCCAACGATCGGTCGTTGGGAATATTTCCCGGAAAGTCATTTATCCGAAAATTCCCGAATACCCTTTTTTTCTGGCTGCTCACGTGACTCCTTTAACACGGGCATGAACACAGGGCCGTCGGCAGGATGTATTCCGTTGTTTGTTAGCATCGATAGTGTCATTGTCATTGTCATTGCCATCGCCGCCATGCGCGTCTTGTTTATAGGTTAAGAACGCGCGCGCGATAACGCCGACTTTATATCTGGGTTAAGTTCAGATTGTATTTCGTTTCTGGTACTCCTTTTACCACCATCAATCCTACTACCTTACTCGCCGTATTTTCTCCACGATACGACCTCTCTACGTAGCTTCCGTCTCTTGCTCACGCTCCTCCCTCTTCTTCTTCTTACTGAACTTCCAACTTCTTTCAACTCGCTCAAGATCAAGGTCCTTTGTAAGTCATACCTACGTAAGTACACACCACGACTAACTACATATATCTGTATATGCATAAATATACATACAAAAGCATATATATATATATATATATATAGTACGTAATTCACGCTAGCATCAAAAAAGTCGACGACTCAGGAGCGAAGGAGCAAAAGGAAGAATGACGGGGTTGCGGGAGGGGGAGTGGAAAAAAGTGAAAAAAAAGAACGAAGAGTAGAGCAGCAACACGAACTGGCGATCGTAGTCAAGGATACGTCGGGGAGTCTTCCGCGAAATTCTGACGCGTAATGTCCTCGGGACGGAAACACTCCAATTCTCTGTAATTAATTTAGCGTCGAGCCTTCCTCTGTCCGAGTGGGTTCCTTCGCGACGCGAAACTTCAGGGCAAATATAAGGAGAGGCAGAGAGGACAGGCCTAACGAACGTCGGGACGACGTTATACGTGCGTAACTTGGTTATACACCTCTTGAGGTGGAGTCTTGTGCCAGAGAAGAATGTGTGTGAGAGAGAGAGAGAGAGATGGACAGACATATAGAAATACAGAGAGAGAGACAGAGAGAGACAGAGAGAGAAGGTCATGGCGCGACTTGGTCGAGACACGACAGAATCTACATTGGCTAGCGGTATGTCAAGTATAGCAGGAGGCGCCTCGGAACGCCGCGTCGTCCGGCTGCTTATTATAATCTACGCGTCACGCGAAATGCCGGCGGTAAGCGTCGCGTCTCGATCGAATTGACGCTCACGCCGACGCTCACAGGGACGACGGCGTTCTGGTTGCCTCGTAGCAACTTTCATGGCGAAAGCCGCGTACGCGTTGTTATAAACGGAAACCCGAAAAACCAGACGCGTTCAAACCTGTCTCTCTCTCTCTCTCTGGTCGAATCATGGCTCAATGCCCGTATCCTCGTTGTATACGTGGTACGTCTGTCTCGCTCGCTCTCCCGTGTAATTATTTTCACGGTTATTTTGCTGTTCGGAGACTCACCCCGCTATCGTTTTCTTCATGATAAAACGTAATCAGTGTCGCCGACAATGGTTTGTGGTGGGGAGTCCTCCTGCAAGATCCTTTACGATAAACAACGGCGGTCATAATTTTGAGGTTAGTTTTCCATTGAATAACATTAACGAGCACTGCTGTGACACTGTTGCCACTCTCGATGCTCCGTCGTGATTTAATTGCTGCGTCCAGGATTTTTATTATTATTAACCATGGGCAACCGGCAGGAGGGACGTCGTCGCGCGCAACAAAAGAATTCCCACGAAACGTCTACGTCATCGCGTGGACGACTGTGGTGCCAGTGACGCGCGCTTAACTTCAAACCTGGAGAAACTCTTTAAACTCTCGGGGAAGCGTTACGATTAAGATACACGAACGGTTCGAACTCTTCGGACTGTTTCTTTTTTTTACATTCTCTCTCCGTTTTTGTCTCTCCGTCTCTATTTCTCTCTCTCTCTATCCTTGTCACTCTTACGAGGGCGCGAAGCGAAAAATCTGCCATTGCAGCCGGCACCGCGGACCCCTCGTTTTACGTTTCCTCCCTCCCCGCGTCACCCTGGGCCCTTCGATGCTCGGTGACGCCAAGTACGTTGCGTGCCCCCCGTGTTCCCGCGAGCGAAAACCCAAATTTCCCATCGGCGAAATGGCGGTAAGGTGAGGAGAGGAGAGTGAAAAAAAAAGAGAAATAACAGGGCCAAACAGAGCGAGAGGTCGTCGGGTGAGAAAGTGAGAGAGGGTGATCGATAACCAACCGATCCAGGCAGCCACCCCGCGAGCACGCACACCTCCCCGTAATCACTCTAAGAAATCCCCGAGAGCGAGAGAGAGGGGTCGAGCGTTTGAGTGTGGCACGGGAAAAGGAAAGAAAGAGAGAGAGAGAGAAAGGCAGCCAGGGAGAGCACGAGAGAGTACGAGAACAGGACTCGGTCTCTCGGATGGGGTCTCCGTGGAAATTTACCGGAGCGCGAGTTACGGGAATTTGCTCGTAGCTCGTTGAGCGCCCCCGTCGCGGGTTCGCGGCTAAGAGCAAAGGGGCGCCAAGGGTTCGGGTCGGACGAACGCTCCTAGGGACGGATGGGCGGACGGACGAAGGGTGCGGCGAGGTCCGGGGCGGAACGACGGGAGGGGCGAGGGAGAAGGGGGGAAGAGAAGGTGGGTTACGAGGGAGTGACGGCAGTGACTAGAGGACTGCGGGGTTGGCAAGGGGGGAGGTGGGGAGGGGCGGGGGGCAGAGAACTACGACGACGACGACGACGACGACGACGACGTCGACGACGACGGCCACGATGACTAGGACGCACAGATCGGAGTGTCACGTCGCGCGAGAGAGAACAAGAGAGAGAGAGAGAGAGAGAGAAGGAAGGAAGGAGCGAGAGAGAGGGGCGACGGGTGAAACGACGTAGCAGCGTGGCGGAGGGACGACTAGTGGGCTCAGAGGATGAGGGAGTTTGGTGGCTGGGTGAAGTAAGGGGAGGATCGATGGTCGAAGTGGCGACGAGGCAGAGAGAGAGAGAGAGAGACTGAAACGAGGTATAGAGGATTTAGCCGTGGAATAGAGAGAGACGGAGAACGGCAGGAGGGTCTCTCTGTGTATTCCGCGGTAAACGGCCAGGCCTGGTCGGCGGACCCTCGCATGGCCTGCAGCTGTCTCCTAACCTCTCTCGCTCCCCTCGCCCCTCCCCTCACCTCCTCGACCGTCCTTCGCGCCCTTCACCCTCTCGCACTCCGCTTCGCTTCGCCACCCCTCCCCTCCCCCTTCCCTCCCGCCACCTCGCTCTCCTTCCACCACCCTCTATACACCCCTGGCTCTATGTAATGTACTAGGTACCGACCAGAACCCACCCCGGTGTAAATACATAGCTGCAGACGCGGCGACCGACCGCGGCCCCGAGGCCTGAGTTAACTCGCGACGGAGAAAGCGAGACCTCGCCTATCCTGGCACCGCTGCCCGCGGACCGCTATATCCCCGTCCGTCCGTCCATCCGTTCCCTCGTCTCTACGTCCGTTCGTTCAGCCATCCAGCCGTCCACCCGTCCGCCCGTCCATCCATTACGAAACAGCTTCTCCAATTTCAGTGGTGGACGCGATTTTACATTCGCGACGGGCGGCCTTAAACTGACTAGGACCGAACATGTCGACTGGATATAAAAGAACGATGGATAAGCTCGAGGAGGGAGGATAGTTGCATCGGGGCTGATAGATTCCCTTTTTTTTTTTTATTGTTGCTCTTATTGTTATTATCGAATTTATGACCTTCGATGGTTTTATTTGACGCTACTTTGAAAACCACCTTGTTTCGTGAAAATGTTACTTACATATAGACCGAACCTGCGTAGGGTTATACCAATTGTCTATTGTATTTTATATCTGCGTAATTTTAGGTTATACGACTCGATGCGGCCAGGATTAGCGTGAAACGGTATACGAGGGAGAATTAGTCGTTTAATGCGGATTTCCCATCACCTGCGATGACTTTATGGGTTTTGACGCTGATTCAATGGGGAACCGTCGTACCAAGGCCGATATGATAGTAAGTAGCTTCCTATAACGACGGTAGAAGGACACCTCGGCATAGGTCTATGGCTTTAGCCGCGCAGCGGGGAGTCTTGGCTCAACGTAACCTCGTGGCTCTCGACTACTTTGTGAAACATAGCGTTCGTCTGTTGCACACGTTTAAGAGAGAGAGCATGACTACCGTGGAAAAACCATACTTCGACGTTTCCATCGGAGCCACCGGAAGTTCAAGCGTTTTCACGGAAAACCCAAGACCAATCCGTGACCCTGGGGCCACCCGCGAGCTACGACTTCTTATGCCTGCCTCAAACTGCCTTGAGCCTCTTCGTACTACCCGTATCCACATATATATTTAGGCTATATATATAACCTAACCTACCGTCACACTCAATTCTATAGGTCCCAAAAAAAAAACAACTAGCAAAGCTTCGCTTTTCCGTTCGACGCTTTCCAGTCCGCTCGCGCGGGAAATTTGACCGCTCTTCCAGCTCGGCGCGATTCGCGACGCCGAGGGGTTCCAGGACGATGCATATATATATATATATATATATATATATATATGTAATCTTCCCCATACTGCGTGCACGAGTCCTACATAAGTAAAGCTGTCACACAAATCCTACGTTTATATATACATATACAGTACATAAAGGAGAGAGGAGTTATACATAAAACCGTATCCACATGGGTCGTCGCGTTTGACGCGTCGCTCGCGCTAACCCGCGATCGAACGCTTCGCTTATTATAGTAGATCCAGGACCTTGGGCGGTTTCTACCTATATCCCCCCTCCTGCCCCCCCTCGTCGCCCTCGTCGCCCTACTGCTCCCCTGTGGAAACTCGCAGCTATCCTCGTTGCCCTCACGACACGGTAGTATGGATCGGTCAGGACGCAGAAGGGAATCGTGCCGGGCGCGCTTCGGAAAACCTTTTGCGAAAGGCGGGGACCGGTCGGTCGACATTGCCTGTTAATTCGAGGGGCCTCGGAAAATGCCCTATCGAGAGGCACCGCTTGTTGGCTGAAGTCGCTCGCTCGTCTGCTTTCGGCTGGTCGAGTCCTACAGGACTCACAGAAAGTAACGGTCCCGATTCTAAACGGCCTTGGGCTTCGCCTTTACGAGCCACTCCTAAGGACGGTGGATAAGAAGGATATCCTGAGGCTGCTCGAAGGCTCCGTGACCAGAGGCCAGTCCTGTATAGGCAGTTTTCCTTAAATCTCTTTGGAATCAACTAGGTCCATACGTTCCTTTTTTATTCTTATAATCGGCTGTGGAGGTTGCGGGTAAATTTTAGGGGAAAAAAGATGTTTTTTTTTTTTTTTTTTTTTATATAAAAGATTCTTATCCGCTACCCAAGACTGGTTTATTTCCGGATCCGACAGTTTAAAATTATTCAGCCCTTCTTTGTATATTTACTGCCAACAGCGGCCTGTTGAAAGCAAGTTTTAAAACGACACGACCTTTGACCTCTCGTCAATTAACCTAGCTACCACTTGTTGACTCGTTATTGTATATCAATAATCGTAATGCATATGCAAGGGAGTTGTTATTATTATCTGTGCATCTATCTGTATATACATATATTGTATACCGTGTATAACAGTAGTGAGGTAGGTGAGTGGATGAAGAATGTTTCTCAGTGTTGTATCTGCGTCCTTTTCTCTCTTATGAATTCCAGAGACTTACCGTGTCCTTTTTATTTTCTCTCTCTCTCTCTCTCTCTCTCTCTTTCTCTCACTTGCACTCCTCGCAAAACTCTCCCAGAACTGACTCCGAGAGTTTCGGAATCGCCTTCTCATTCTTTCCGTGTCTTCCGCCGTTAGTCTTCCTCAAAAGAGATTCGTCGAAAGGAAAAACTTTGCCGTCGAAACGGCTGTCACTATGTAAATTATATTATCGTTATATCACCACTATAATAACCTATATGCGGTCACGTGACTCCATTAACGATATAATACCAACCCCGTAAATTTTATTTCCTTTTACCAGGTTTAGAGTCTCCGTATAAATATTCTATATATAGCGCGTACAAATATATATATATATATATATATACACATGCATCGATACTAATGACTCCAATACACAGGATCAATTAATTTTGACTGTATAACAGGAGTTCAGAAGGTCAGGACGTTAGGACGTCACAGATACCTTCCACGTAATCAAAACCATACCTGTCGCCCTTTAAACCAGGTGGTCTAACTGACTCTGACTCCTTTGCTTATTACTCAGTCAATTATATCAAAGTACAGTCACAGTGGCAAAGCGCGGGTCGTCGGCCTGTCGAAAGGAGCGACTTTAATATGTACGCCGGTCTAATTAATTCGACGGCAGCGTCCTTGTCGGGGATTGTTCATTCTCCATAGTAAATGTTCTATCGTCACCCCCCTCCCCCCGGCGTCCTCAAGCGCCTCACTGCGTCAGCCTAGTAAAGTTCCTAATGCCTTCTAATACTTGAAGCTCATACCTGCTTGACGTATATAGCCTCCCTTCTCGCCCCCCCCCCCCCCTTTACACACCTCTTTTCCATTCCGGCCGAATCCATCCAGCCAGCCATCTCTAGCTAGCCAGCCAGCCACCCTCAGCGCTTACAGAAACGCGAAGGTATACCTTTTTTCGTTCCTTTTCGTGGGGAATCTCGCGTTTCCCGGCTCCGCCCCGATTTGAAGATCGGGGGGTCGCCGGGGCTACCTGTTCCTTTGCAGCCAGGAACTGGCTGGCCGTGTGCTCGATGGATCGGCAGGGCCGATCGATTGGAGGATACGGTCGAACCGTGAGAAGCGGCGAGCGGGAGAGCTATAGCTAAGCGGAGGCAAGTAAGTAAGTAAGGAGGCAAGGCAGGCAGGCAGGCAGAACCAGCAGGTAGGCAGGTTCAGTGAGGTATAAGGTAGAGAGAGAGAGAGAGCAAAGGAAGGGAACACAAGCCTGTAGCGCGAGTTCTGTCCATGGCTTAATTTCAGCATGGAACGGGAAGTAACGAGAACACCATTAGCTGTAGCGAACCGGATGTTGTAGTGGGAGGGGCAGGAGGGGAAGAAACTGTCGAAGATGGGGAAGTCGAGTTGCTCTTGAAGAAGGAGGGAAAAAAAATTTTTGGCAGAGCTGGTCTTGATAATATATATTGTATATAGTAGTAGGTATATATATATATATATATATATATATATACTATATGGGAAAATTGTTGTTCAGTGATTATAACGACTGATTTGTATATGCACGTAATAAGTTAAGAGAGAGAACATAAAGTACCGTGACTATAGCATAGTTGAGTTCCGTCTCAATTATCCGAGATTATGGAAAGACTTAGTACGAAGGAGGAAAGAAGATAGAAGATATTCTTGTAGTACGAGAATCCCTCTGGCCCCTTCTCTCCGTCATCCCCCTCGAACAACGAGTTCTTGGTCAGTCCGATCGATCGTCTTCTCGGCCAACGTCGCCATCGTCACTACCGCCACTGCCGCCGTTGCCCCGACGCCGTTCGACGCCGTGCTTGGTCGACGCTTTTAAAATTCATGCAATTCGCGCCCCGTGTCCGTGTCCGCCATCGGAGTCACAGCGCTCGTCCGTTTACCAGAGTCCAATAGCGAACTAGTTAAACTGCCATCTATTAACGATGAGTTTTACTACTAGCGACGGCGTCGTTTTAGCCAAGTTTAAAAACGACAGTTACGCGTTCGTACTTCGGGGCTCCCGATGGCATAGAAAAAGGATAGGGAAATACGGTGCTAGTGTGTCTGGACTTTGTACAGCGATTAGCAAGAATGTGCCGGCGTAAGACGGGTAGGTAGAGAAGGGTCGCGACCGAGTCGTATCGGCAAGGCCGTGTTTACACGAGTGCGTTTACACGCGCCCGACGCCTTTATTTATTTCGCTTTCTCTTGTTTTCTTCTCTTTTGGTCTCTTATTCAGCATTCCTTTTCTCTTTCTCTCTCACTCTCTCTCTCTAGCTTCTATCTGTCTCTTCAGACCTCCCTTGACATATATATATATAGTATATATATATATATGTGTATAGAATATACACGGGTTCCTCGCGGGTACCGTTACGCCTGGGCACAATAGGTCCGACCGCGGCCGTCGAGTGTCGACCGATTCTTTTGTTGCCCCGACCGGGCAAACATTACGGCCGCCTTTAATGAGCCGGGATTTTTGGAAGCGAGCTGCTGCCCGGCGTCGTCCGACGGTCGCGGCGACTTCGGTAACGCGACCGGCCGTGTCGGATGAGCAAGCGAAATTTCACGTTGGAAGAGGAGAGGAAGAAGCGTAGGCTCGGGTATCGTGGTTCCCGTCTCCGAGGACCCGCAGCCCGAGAAAGGAGACGAGTAAGGCTGTTGGGGGGAGGGTGAGTGGGAGGGAGGGAGACGGGCCAGCCAGGAGGCTTCGACAGGGACGCGCGGGGGGGGTCGAGGGTGAGGTAACGTGGGTGGCAAGAGAGTCAGGGGGAGTTGGAAGGGTGGAGGAGGAGGAGGAGGGGGGAGCGGAGTGGAAGGCGCTATACGACGATAGAGCTGGGACGTGGTGCGCGAGGACCGCGATAGGGTGGCACGACGGGGTGGCAGTTGGGTTGCCCAGTGGGTTGACGGGGGCTGGCGAGGGGTGGGGCAGGGGGGAGAGAGGGATCGCGAGAATAGAGGGTGTGGACGACGGAGAGAAGCTCAAGGGTAAGAGACGTGGAGTGAGAAGGAGCGACATCAGGGAGGCAGAGGCAGGCGTGAGCGATGAGGGGTTGCCTGGGGGAGAAAAGGGGGGAGGAGGTGGAGGAGGCGGATGGGAGGGTTTCGGTTGGGTCGCGAAGGGACGCAAAGGGACGCGCGGCCGGCTAAATAACGGCCTGCCCTATCCTCATCCTCATCCTTATCCTCTACTCTGCTCTCCTTTAGTTCGCCTGGTTTCTCTTCACCTCCCTCACCCGACGCCCTTGCTTCTCACCCAACGTTCACCCTTCGGGCTTCTCTAACGCATCTTTTCTCTCTCTCTCTCTCTCTCTCTCTCTTGTCTCCTTCGTTTCCCAAGATCCTTCGTTACCTCGTGTGCCTTCTTCTTCCTCCTTCTCCCTTCTTCCTCGGTTCACCTTCTCTGTCGCGGACGCCTCCTTTTCAGACTCACGTGCACGTTTAACGTTACGCAGTCCCCCTTTAGGATAGCGAGGTCACCCGCTGCCTAATGAGAAAACGAACTTCATCGGGTCGAACCCTGAAATTCAGCCAAGACGCGAAAAAGGACGATAGTTCAAAGGCAACGGGGATTCGGCGTGCAAATAGACAGTAACTATAGAGGGAGACCTGCTCTGCGCACGTTGCGGTCGGCGGGAATGTAGCCTAACCAAAGGTGAGGTAGGACGGGATAGTAGACGTCGATGTCAAGCAGATGCGTAAAGACGGCTCTCGGGTGGCGCTTCTGTGTCACGGGAGACCAGGTGCTTTTTTTTGCTGCGGGGGTGGATTATAAAGGGGTTCTCCGATCGCCTTTGACTTCGGGGACTTGGGACCCTCGCGCTTTCAGAACCACCAGCTACGTACGAACGACGGCTGGCTTCTACGTGGGAAGAGAGAGAGAGAGAGGCAGAGAGAGAGAGAGAGAGAGAGACGCCTCTACCAGTACGTCGAGCCAATCGATCCCGCAACTATTCCTGGCCCCTTGTACACAGATGTATCCCATTTCGAATTTTCGCAGCCAACCTGGAGAGTCTGCCGATCGCCAAGAAGACCCGCTCGCCTGCCTCCCCACACCATTCACCATTCCCCCCACCGCCTTAAATGCAGTTGCGACTTTGAACGGGCTCCGCTCGGATTACGGCAGGCAAAGTTTTCAAGTTCCGAGACACTGACCCACTTGTAAGGATACTTGCTGGGTTACTGCCCCGGCTCTATGAATTCCGCATAAACCTCAATCTACGTAGCGCACATGGCACAACCCTTTCTCCCTCCTTATTTCATCCCGTTGAACGATTCTTATCTCACTTCACATCCCCCTCCGTTATATCCACTTAATCTCTCCCGCTCTTCCGTAATCCCTATAACGAATAACATATTTCATATTTTTCCGATTAATTAAATTTTTTATCCCCCCCCCCCCACTTACTCACACCTTGCGAACACCTCGTCCGCAGTGTCCCTGGGTTGTCTGAATGTCAAAAGATATCATAGCGAGTGACAAGCGTGCTGGTAGTGGTAAAGAGGGGGAAAAAAAGAAAAAAAATAAGAGAAAAAGGAAAGCAAGAGAAGGGAAGCTCATCGCACGTAGAAACTCATCGCGGCGGAAAGAACTTAAAGCGGACGTAACCTTTCGGCGTGCCGAACGAGTCACTTCCTGGACGTTCCGCGAGTCGGCGGCGATAGGACCACGGAGTTATCTCTCTCTCTCTCTCTCTCTCTCGCAATTCCCGTAGCCGTACTTCCTCTCCCCGTAACCGTTGCTCGTATCTCGTTCTCGCGCCGATCTCCCCGAAACTCATAAACGACCATTGCCGAACTCTCGAGGCCGTTGCTACTCGGCAAGTCTCATTGTCCGTGCCTTATTATATATATATATATATACATATATACGTGCGTGAGTTTGTAGATACGTACACAGCCGTATATACTCGACACACGTACTGTATATATCCCTTCGGCACGTCTCACCTTTTTCGATCGTCGAGACGCGGAGTTCACGATTGGAAAGCGCGCCCCACCCTTTTTACCCCGTGGCGAGACGATTCGATACCGTGGCGGCGGCAGCCGTCAAGAGAATCCTAAAGAGAGAGAGAGAGAGAGAGAGAGAGAGAGAGAGAGAGAGAGAGAGAGAGAGAGAGAGAGTGAGAGGGATCGAAAGAGAGAAAAAAATTCGAGCGTAACAGGCCCCCGTGAGATGTGTCGGCAGGCCTGTTACGTTGGGTAGGGCCCCGGCCGGAGCCATCAGCCATCCTGTCATAGACAGGATGTGAGGGTCCGCGGTGCCCGGCCGCGTCGCGTTTCGTCGTCATTATGTGTAAGTCGTGTATATGTATATATATATATACATAAACCCGTACACCACGTGCATGTAAAAGTGTGCACGTAAACAGGCGCGGGCGCGAGTGCTCGCTCTACTCGCTCGACCGGGCAGGCGGGGGCCGGCTGTGAGGTAGCGTGCTGGGCCCCGGAGGGATCGAAGGCCCAGGTATACGACGCCCGGTCCCCAGAAACGACCAGGACCCCGATAGTCCGCCGCCCGAGCTACGCGAACTGAGCGCGATAAAGAGGAATGGAGATAGAGTGAGAGAGAAAATGAAAGAGAGAGAGAGAGAGAGAGAGAGAGAGTAACGAGAGAGGATGAAAGAGAGAAAAAAAAGGAGCCGCGTATCCCTTTGTGCGCGCGAGGCACAACGGCCAGCAGCTGGTCGGCTGCGTGCGACACTTCTCCGGCGGATTCGCGAGACCCGCATGCCTCGGCGATCGGCGATCGTGTGGGCCCGCAGGCCCCGTCTTGCGCATTGGCGCATGCGCACTAACCTACCACCGTATACGTATACGCTCTTCCTAGTCCCCTTTATTATTCTCTTATTGCCCTCTCGGCTTCTTTCTCGCTGTATTAATGCCTCTTCGTTCCTTTTATCTTTCTTCCTTCTCTTCAACTTCTTCTGCTTTTACCACGCCTTTGGCGTAGCTACATAATGTACCGGCATTCGCGACCACCTTAGCCGTACGATATTCTGGGCTGGTGCCGATGACGCCCAACCTGGTGACAGCGGCGCCGATTGCCTGCTCACTCGTGGAAGAGACACTAGGTGGCTATGGGTATACCGGGTATATGTATATATATGTATATATATATCGTGAAAATAAGAGTAGTCATCGTGTACATACACTCCCACTATATATATATATATATAGAGAGAGAACACCAAAGCGACAATCGCGCCGAGCGGCAGTGACTAATCGGTAGAAAAAAAAAAAGAAATCCGTGTCGGATGGGCCGCATGTCTCCGCAACGCGGAATCCGCAAGTGCCGGTGTACTCGGCTCGGTTCTCGTTATAAAGTGGAGAGGAATTTGTTTGCCTTGAGAAAATCACATCTTCGATCTCGTGTACTCGATGCGTCCCGGTGTCTCGGACTCGGCTGGCCTTTCTCTTAACTGTACACCCGGAATGAAGCGGTCAAAGAGACTACCTGAACGTACGAAGAAAAGAGAAAAGAAGAAGCGAAAAACGAAGCGAAGCGGATATCGTAGACGAGAGTAAAAGACATAAGGAAAGTAAATAACTGGCTGCAGGCGTACGGCGAGTTGACGCGTCATCCAACCCCTTTTACTGTCCCTTATTGAATTGGTCCTACCCCTTTCCAGCACCTGCCCTACGCCAATCCCACCGTCAGCTCCGAGAGGGTGGCCACGGGGTGAGAGCATTGCGAATGAATGTATACGTGCGCATACGAGGTATACGAAGGGAATGAAAGAGACGATGAGAGAAAGAGAAAGAGAGAGAGAGAGGGGGGGTAAAAAAAGTATAAAAGTAAGGGCAGTTTTTACCCGTGCGAAATTTCTTACCCGCCTCGGATATCTCTGCTCGGGGGTTAATTTACCAGAAATATGCGGAGTCTCGAATCGAGTGGGCCGCGCTGCCACGTTCAGCTTTCTCTCTCTCTCTCTCTCTCTCTTTCTCTCTCTCTGCGTATAGGACGAAGAGGAAGATAGTGGAAGGGTTCGGATGAGAGGTAAAGAGAGGTCAGGAAGAGAAGAGCGAGAGAGAGAGAGAGAGAGAATACTCAAGGAAGGCAACGTGGTTGGCAGTGGCGAGAAGGGGAGGAAAGGGGGGGAGGCGAAGGCAGCATAGTCTCGGAACCTCGTGGGTCGGTGAGAGAAGCAAGGGGGGGAAGAGAGAAGAGGGAGGGAGGGAGAGCCATCCTCTTTAGAAGACCCTTAACCCTGCGGGTGACGGTCGGACGGTCGAACGGTCGTTCGGATGGACGAACCGTCAGACAAAAGGGATCGGGAGGAAGGAGTCTGGACGAGACAGGGTTCAGGGTGAGAGGAGGGTCACCGTAGTCGAGGGCAGGAGCGGCCGAGAGGAGAGAACAGCGGTGGCCATGTCGGCGGGGCCAAAAGGGAGAAAGAGCCGTGGGGAGACGATGGGGGGACCCGCAAGGCAGGCACGGCCGCAGCCAGCCATCCACCAGTCAGCCATCCAGCTAGGCAGTCAGGCAGGCAGGCAGGCAGGGCAGGCAGGCAGGCAGCAGGAAGCTCGCGATGCGTGACTCACCGAACCAACCGAATGGGTATGGAACCCGCGGGTTCGCGCGTTGCGCACCCGCCTTACCCCTCGGTCGACCCCTTCGACGCCGCGCACCCGTCCATCCGTTTCCCCCCTTTAGCCTCTTCGGACTCCTGCCCCTGACTCACCCCGCGTATCCGCGGAGCCTTTGTCCTACGGCATCGCCTCGCGTTATTTCGCGGCCGTAGCTCCGCACGTGCATCGTGCGTGTACGGTGGGACGAGCGGGGAGGGGCGAAGGGGGGTGAAAGGGGGGCTGCGCGATCGCTCTCCCGAAGGATCGTTAAAAGGGGGCGCGTAAATGCGTAACCCCCGACGCATGCCGTATACGTATGCGCGCACGCACCGACGATATCAGCATGCTGCACGCGTGGGTAGGATGAACCCGAGGGGGGAGGGGGGGGGCGGCTAGAGAGGGAGGTGGATCGAGACCCGCGACAGAGAATGCTGGAATAATTGCATAAGAAAAGCATACGAGGACCGACGCTGAACGACGGCGTTGATTGGAAAATAAGAGGAGGAAAGAGAAAAAAATTTTTTTTTTCTCAACTCCGTTTCCAAACGAGTCGACGGCAGCGACGCCACGCGGATGAGATATTTTGTCGCCGGAGGAAATGGCGTTGCGAGGCGAACGCGAGTTTGGCCGTAAAAGTTCGCGTGTCCCCTGACTTACTATCTACGAAGGAAGGCGTCGCGAGCTGGCACCGCGACGCGTCCGTACGCACAGTCGCTACGCAGTACGCGGACGTGCAGAGACGCAGTCGAGCTGTACGGGCGTTATAAGCGCTCTTCCTCGGACGGTGACGATGACCGAGATAGGAGGCGAGACGCGTGTCGTGTTCATTATATATGCTCCTTGTCAGACGTCCCAGCTAGCACGCATATATATATATATATATATATACACCAAGTGGTAGCTGCCGTGTATATTCACAGAATGACTTAAGGAACATTGCCATTCCAATACGGTCCAATTCCTATTCTATTATGCTCGGTCCTAGAGATCAGACGATGCGATACGCATTGGGTATCGTACTTAGGGTGGGTCAGTGACGTTTACGCAGAAAGAGACGGACACGCCCACTGGAGATATAGGCTCGTTATTTACGATGGGAGAGAACGTCGGAGAGACAGACGGAGGGATCTTTTATAATTTTACGAATAAGCCGTAAGGACGTTACCGACTGCGTTAACGGGCAGTCATACATATAGGACAGTCTCGAGAGAAGTGGGGACGGAAGAGCGAAGTACGGTCGAGTAGTTCGGGTTAAAAATTAGAAGAAAAAAAATAAGGTGTTTTGAGGTTTGACCTCGGATTCTCGCTCAAAGAAACTCCTTTCTGACTGGCTGACGTCTCTCGCGGATCGTCCGAGCGTTCCTCGTTACGGTCTAGTTTTTTAACCCCCCCTCCCCCTCTCTTCCCTGGTACAAGTTTGTGCTAACCACGCGACGTCCCTGTGCCACCGCGTCGGACGTCGCGACGCCTCCGCGAGAATCTTGACTCTTCGGCACGAATGCGTATCTCGTGACTCCTTAGCCGTGACCAACGGACGAGACACGAGGCGACGCCCGGAGGAGCCTTTCTCCTTCGGCGCGCGACTTACGGAACGCGCTGAGCTGCGACATCCCGTAACGGAATTGTAAAGTCGCGACGAACGCGAACGAGCGTCTCGATTCGCGTTCTCTCGCTTCCCAGTGGAACGAAGCAGAGACTGCGAACGGTGCACGAGGCTTGGCATCCGATAGACGAATAGAAAGGAAGACGAATAAATTGGAGGAGCCGACCTGAAAATGCCAAGTGAAAATGACAGGGAGAAGCGAGAGATATGAGAAAATCGTTTTCGGACGGCAAAAAAGCCCAAGGGCACGAGAGGACGAAGGAAAAAGAAAAAATGTAAACGATAAAGGAAACAAGGCGAGTATACAAGTCGCGAAAGAAGGTTTTGGGCTTCGCGAAATTTGTCCGTTTCCAGCGCGAGTGAATTTAGGGTGGTACACGGTGGACTAATAACAAAGGGGACGAAGGGTAGGTGGGGCGGAGGGGATAACTAGGGGGAGTTGGCTGTCGAGAAGGGCGGCGGTGAAGAGCGAACGAGAGAGACACACATATATATATATATATAACGACCGAGTACACGTAAGAGAGAGAGAGAGAGAGAGAGAGAGAGAGAGAGAGAGAGAGAGAGAGAGAGAGAGAGAGAGAGAGAGAGAGAGAGAGTGAGAAAGGAGGAGACGAGGGACAAGAGCCGTGGACGAGGGAAGGCGGTGACCCGCGGTGCCTGTCTGCTGCTGGCCGCGTTTCAGAGCCGCAGCTAGCGTTATAGCGTTATAGGATGGGGTGGCAGAGACGACGGGAACGAGGAACGGGGAACCAAGGACGGGGGGTTCCCGGAGGGAATGGAAGTGAGGAGAGTGAGCGAGTGGAACAGGGACGGGTTGATGGAGGAGGGGGAGAGGGGCGGAGGGGAGGGGGTTCAGCGGCGGCAGGAGGACGGAGGTAATTTGAGCGTCACACGCCGAGCGAGCGGCAACGAACGAACGCCAGGCAACGTCTATGTGCTACATAAAGAGCCCCCTTATGTATCCAACCCATCGCGAACCTACGATGCGACTATGTACACCGTGTCCCAAAAGTCCTCTGCCGCGAGAGACTCGCGCGATAGAAGGGTACACACGAGCACGTACAAGGGAAGCCGGAGGGAATGAAAGAGAGAGAGAGAGAGAGAGAGGGAGAGGGAGAGAGAGAAGGGTATATAGTCCAGCAAACTTGGCTATTCTCCTAGAGAGAGAGAGAGAGAGAGAGAGAGAACTAGACTCGATGCTCCGGTTACGTCATGTATTATGAAACCATGGTGGAGGGGTAGAGGGGGAGCATACGTCGTATGGCAAAAGTACCCCCCCCCTCACTTCCCCTCCTCTTTTGGACATATGGGACACGAAAGAGAAGATAGAACGGATGAAGAGATACCTTAGCCTAGGTTATGTGATTTATCGTAGTAAGGACTTCGGACATGGGGCCTTACGAAGCGAAAAAAAAAATACGTATTTTACGGAATTTCGTTAGAACGGATCTGACAAGTTTGTACATATGGATGAGACACAGTAAGAGATTGGATACTGAGGGATCTGGATTCTGTATGTAGCTATAGCTTTGGTGTAAAGATCTTGGGAACCTACATATACATATACATATACATATAGTATATATATGTATATGTATATATACATATATAGTATATATACATATATAGTATATATAGTATATATGTGTATATATATATATATCATATATATATACATTCAGATTCATTCATCTATACTCCTTCCATGTATCTTATATACTATACTATAGCGTCTTACTATTTTCACAACTGAATAATGCAAGTAACGTTTAACCTTTTTTTCTTCAGATTGATTGATTTGTTTGATCGATTCTCAATTATCCGATAATTAATAACGACAAGCTATAAGGATTTATGCTAACTGTATACAGGGTGTATATATATATATATATATGCCCTTTCGAATATCCACAGAAGCCGTATCCCACTGTAGAGCTCCTGAGGGTAAAGTAAACTGGAGTAGAATGGAATAGAACGAAGTAGAACAGAATAGAACAGAGGAGAGTCACGCTCTTAGGCCTGGCTCTGGTCGGTTCGTGTATCGGGATGGTATTGGGGCGGAACGACGACGAGGGTTCGCGTGTACCTTCGACGCGACCTAACCACGCAGAGGAGTACACGTCGTTTCAAAAGACCTTTTGTCTCGGTCCTCTCCCTCTCCTCCACGATAGATTAATCCCTTCGTACGTGCTCGTCAACCACGAGACGCGTATCTCTCGATGCCAGGAATTTCGTTTAACCGCGCGAGGCTAAGTAATATTTTTAAATTTCCCGCCGCCAAATCAATTTCATAACCTCGATAACTCGTGGACTGACCGATCTGGGTATTTGATAGGAACGAACAAAGGGAAAAAAAAAGTTCTCGTTACATAACAAGTTTGCGCGGCTTCTTTCCTCGACGCACTACTGTATTTCATGAATATGCACGAGGAGAAAAAAACAAAGAAAAAAAAACAACAACAACAACTCCGAACGAGCGAGAATGCATTTCAGGCTTGGTTGCATAAAAAAAAAAAAGAAAAAAAAGGTACATTCGTATCCACGGCACCTCGTAACACGCTTCTGTTATCTCAATAACAAAATGACTAATGACCGTACGTACAGATAATCGCGTTAGATAATTATCAATAGCCCGTTATCTTTCGCCGCTGGAAGAACAGTGATAACGCAACGTCGTCACGGCAGTCTGTTCAGACTCTATGCAAATGACTGATCGTGTCCATGGGTTACGTAACATCGAGGTACGTTAAGCCGTAAGCCGATGCTCACCTGTCCTGACCGTTAAAATCTCAAGCCGGACGTCTCGGCGAGCGGAAAAATTCTTTCGGCGAATTACGTGCTTCGTGCACTCGTGCATCTCTCTCTCGCTGTCTTTCACTCACTCATTCTCTCTCTCTAAGTCACTCTTTCTCTCTCTCTCTCTCTCTCTCTCTCTCTCTCTCACACTCTTTCTCACTCACTTACTCACTCTCTCTCTTTCTCTCTCTCTTTCTCTCTCTCTCTCTCTCTCTCTCTCTCTTAATCTCACGTAGCACGCGACACCGCGCGAGTTAACGACTCGTTCGTAAAAAGAAGCAGCGGTACAGTTAATTTTCGCGCGGTGCGCGAACTACGTTTCAATTTAATAAAACGTCCATTCGTACCCGCCTAACGATAGATTGCGGGATAGCTCGTTTGCGCGTAGAAAAGATGGCGGAGGCTCAAAAAAGAGGAGAGGGTCTTAGGATTTCGGAAGGTCCCTTGGTATTAGCGAGGATCTAGGCAGATAGGGGATCGAAAGTAACGTCGCGACGATTCCAGGCACGTCTGCCTTTTGGGACGCTCTGTATATAACCCCAGTACATATTTACTTGGAAAAGGTATATAGCGAGGGCGTACATGGGTTACGTAGGTCGGTAGGTAGGTAGGTAGGTAGATAGGGTACGTAGCATGGTGTGCCACTATGGTACGGCATATAGTGTAGTATTATATACTATATGTATGTATACTATATAGCATATAGACCATATACCTAAAGGGTAGAACCGCGGCTGGCTCTCGCGACTGCCAGGACGACCGAGAGGGTCACTTATGTATATAGCTACGGAAGGCGGGTAGAGCTATATATATGACGTACAAGTGGTATAGGATCTATAGAAGGTATAGGGAGGTACCTATATATACTTACTCGGCTCGCGAACTCGCCTGCAGACCAGATCCATAGTTAATTACCGGCCTAATCTCTATTCGCGATTGCCTGAAACCGCCCGTAAATCCCCACCGGTACGTTCGGCGCACGCAGCACACCTATAACCTAATATATACGTATATCCCTAGGAAGAAGGAGGGACAGTCACATAGAGACGGACAGGACGGACGTGTACACTTCTGAATCTGCCTGTGGTAACGTTCCTGTATGTATATGTATATACAGGCAGAGTCCAATACAGGACATAAAAGACGTACGATCCTCGAGCGTCTCTGGTACGATCGATTCCGATCTATCTGGATCTCCGGCGGATACCGTTAGAGCCGCTGCATCGCGAATCCTCCTTCCTTCGTCCTCCCCTTTACTCCCCTCGTAGCCCCTTTCGGTCCCTTTCCGGTCACGTACAGCTCGAAACTTGGTGGCGCAGTTCCGCCTGCCTACACACGACTCTACTCAGACTCCTACTTTAGGTTATGTTACTCCTCCGCACTGCTCTACCTGCATTCGTGTAGTATCGAAGCCTGGTGGATTCTAGTCTATTTTGACTTTCGACTTTGTTTTTCTTTTTTTCGTTGGTAAACTATATTCCTTGCGTTTATATAGATTCTCTTCGTGTCGTCCGTATGTTCGTCTTGTTAGGATCCTTAGTCGTTTTTTAGTTCTTCTTACGTCCGCCAGTCGGTTAGTTTACGCGTGCACGGAGACGTGGCGCTGGCGTTTCTCGCCGGGTAAGAGCAGCTGAACGGAATAATGGCGCGAACTCGTTTAGACGCGTCGTGGAATTCTCGAGTTGATACTTTTCATTAGGCGTCGTTCTCCTTTGGTGAAATGCACGACACGGGTAAGGCAAGAAGGTACGTCGACGTCATTGATGTTTCCCTGGCCGCGTCCTTTCTCCTTCGCGACGTTTTCGCCGAGAGGAAAGAGAGTAGCTCGGTACGAGGGAACGACGTCTCCGTGTGCGCGAGAAGGAGGGTGAATCGACATAAATACACGGCGACGGAGACAGGAGAGACAGAGAGGAGGAAGCTCTACTTTTGCTCGGTTTCGATAGCACGATACTCCTACGTCCGGGCAGGACGAAAACAAGGTTTTACTCAACGTTGTAAATCCTCGAAATTAATGACGCGGGGTCACGGAGTGATGCGCACTTCTACGCCGTGACAATTGCCCCGGAGCACCTTCTCAATTGAAAAGACGTCCGTTGTACGGGTATAAGCTTGACTTTCTTCGAATCCGCCGACGCCCGGCGTCGTGACCTCTGTACACTTCTTGCTCTGTTTTTGCCTTCGGACTTTTTGTGTTTCGTTGTCCCTCAACCTTTACATTCGTATGTATACGTGGTATCATTCCGCAGCTGAGATCCTCCTGATTTCGAATTTGTTTACGCCCAGTTGTGTTATCACGGACCGCTACTCTTGCATTAGCGACGCTCATAGCTTCCTCGACTAGAGAAGAAAATGGAAGTGGCCAAAGTCGACGCCAGGAGCGACCCGTAAAATCGTCGAGCAGATACCGCTGCGGGAAAAGGTTGGTTGGAAACAGATACGAAATTAAGAGAGGGAGTGAAAGAGAGAGATAGGGATTGAGAAAAGCTCGCTCTCGGAATCTTCCAGAGAAATCCACAGGATTCTTTCGATTCGACTCGACGTGAAACAAGAAAGGGTTGGTCTTCTTCTTTTAATTGCATCCACTTTACATATAAATAAAACACCCAGTGTCTCTCGTGAGCGGTAAAACGAGTAGGAGAAACGGCCATTGGGATTAACGTGAGCGCGAGAGAGACGCCTTTTACAACTTCGAATTCATTGCTTCCTACGTACGTATATACAAGTAAAAAAGTACTCGGTGCCAAATTGACACGATTGAATATATAATAACGTCTTAAATATAACCTACAACAATATTAATAAATTCTACTCGATTCTTTTCCATTTTATAATTCTACTAAACTATTCCTAACGATCGTCTAACAAATTTACTGCTTATACTCGCGACCAATTAGGTTAGGTTAGGTTCGACTGGCGTGCACGGAGACTCTCTTGACTTATCGCCAGTCCTTTATCCTCGGTCTAACTTGGGACATTGGGACACAATATTTTACCTCGGTATTGACTTCTATCTTACACTAAGTTTTATACTTTCAGCCGTGGTTTTATCGAGTAGTCATGATGTAAACGAATGTCAATCCGGACATCCGGTTTTGTAGATACGCGTACTGCGCCATGGATACTTCACCACGTAGTCCGTGGGACTGTTCGAAAGTTGGATGGAAACGTAACTTTTGCACGCAAACTCACCCTCGAATTAGGAAGGTCTCCGCTTCCCTTTCACGTCCCTCCACCCGCCGCTTTCATGTCCTTCTCTCTCTTTCTCACTCGCACTTGACCAATTCTCTTCCTGCCCTCCTTCTCCTCCTCATTCTCATCGTGCCACCTCCCGGCGCTCGCCACTTTCCCGTAATTATCGAACGGGGTTAAAGATACCAACTTCAATTTGTAACCTGGCATTAATTCGATTGCCCTCGACAGTTTCTAAGGTACGCGGGGGAGGTGGTTTATCGTGTCTGGGAATTGGGTGGTGGGACTGTGGCGTAACCTCCCCCATCAGATAAATTTGCACATAAAAACAATGTTAGCGTTATTGATAATTGATACGAAAGTAATTTTAATTATTATTTTTAGGTTAGGTACAGCTTGAAATTATGCTATTTTAACACTTGCGTATTAGCGTTTGGGATTTGTCTGTATAAAGGACGAGGGAGTGGGGTTAGTAAATTAAAAAACGGTCCTTGGGTTCATTCACTTTTACAACCTTACGTAACATCTGGTAGAGACACTTTGCCGGACTGGGAGATCCTTCGGGTTATATTAAATTATGAGAATTACAATTGATTACGTCAAATGGATATAACCGAGCGAAGAGACTATAGCGAATCCAGAAATGGAATGTTGACGACGAGTAAGAGAGTGAGAGAGACAGAGGATAAAGAGAGAATGGCTATAGAAGAGGTAGACACGAAGAGAGGAGGTTAACGGGCCAAGGTCGAACCGTCATAACTCCTACGTCACGAGGGGTAGAAAGTATATAATATTGTGACCAATGACGAAAGCAATACAGTTATACAAATGGATTATAGTTTTCACGACGTAACAGTTAATTCGTCCAAACGACAATTAATTGCTTTACGAACGCTTCATCGGAAGGCGGTAAAAGAAGCGCATCATGGGAAAAATATGAATCAGCCAATAGCAACGGAGCATTTCGTCCACCGTCCTAACCTACAAAACCGAACGTGCGTGACGCATCCGTCGGACTGAAAAAAAAAAATACGAAAAAAAGACATAACCAAAACAATACTAATTGCTTTAAACGTTAATAAATTGAATGATGCCCAGAAAAGAACGAGAATTTGTAATAAGGAAATAACGTGAGAAATGGGGAAAAAAAAATTGTCTTTCGTTTCATCTCTATCTGTCTCGTTCCATCTCTCGAGTGAAACGGGGTGGATTTATTCAGGCGGAATATAACGACTCGGTGACGTCTGTTAGGATAGTTCCGCTTTAAAAAGAATACTTTAAAAGCCGGAGGGTTTATAACGGGCCGAGAGAGTATATAGCCGGGGACGGCGTATAGTATAGGGAAGGAAGAACTACATATAGAGGTGTAACGAGCAGAACTCAACTCACGAACTCACTCCCAGTTTTTAGTGGCAACTTGTTGCTCGATGCCCATTCATACGGCTCTAACTCCCATTACGTCACGTCACATCACCTTATAATAATGGTAATAACGTCCACGAGAGAAACCCGAATTCGAAACTCGATAGTACCCTCTCTTTCTATCACATATCCATTTATCATTCTCTTTCTCTCTCTCTCTCTCTCTCCCTCTCGTGGATGATGGACACCATGAATCAGTTAGCAAGCGATCGAATGAGTGAATGCTCGTATCAGTACCAATTGAGATATTGATAATTTTATCTGATAAGAAAAATACGATGCTGCGAATACAGTACACGTAATTGATTATCGATTATTATGCTAGTGAAATTTCGAGAACAGCTTCCCATAAATCGAATTCTTGGACACGATGCTTTGCGCTATTTCCGATATACGTTTGAGGGTCTTCGATGGTATTTTGACGTGTTGTATATATGTATATATGTGTCTTTGATCTTTGACCTTACAGAATGTACTCGTTAGTCAGGCACCATGTAGTTTTGTCTTTGATTCTTACTTTTCAGCTAATTACAGCATGATACCGTAAAGAAAACAATGAATATTTCTATAAATACAAATTCGTACTGCAAAAATAGCCAAGGAAACGAAATCGCGAAAGATTTAGTAGGGGTGCAATATAATAAGTGAAAATAGGTAAAGGGGGGCGTTTTTCAAGAAGGTAAAGGAAATCGGTTTGGCATTAGTTAAACTGTACGGATTATATTGTATAGCGGGTATATAAGTCCCAGAGCGTAACTGGACGCACTACTCGGCGTCCCGTAAACGCTTCGGTTTAATTTGAATAATAAGCATGAATGCGTTAACGACCCCATCGGTCAGGTTCACGGGGATTTTACGACACGCAGCCCCGACGGCTCCGTCGGTTCGTTCTGTACATAAGTCCTTAGCGGTACATAAGTATCTATCTATAGTGCATACTGTATATACAGTGTGTATATATATATATATATATATACTAGGTACGTGACGCTACTCGGTGGGCCCAATTTTTCAGAAGGCGAAAATTCCTCGCGGCTCATCTACACAGCCATCGGGGTCGACCCTTGGCCCAAGTTAGGTTAGCTTCCTCTTAGGGTTCTTATGACGGTGAGACCCACGTGTGCCCACGGGGCCCAAAGGCCGCGTCTCGTCCTTTCTAAACCTGAAGATTCTAGGGGCGCAAAAGATTCTCCACCTCCTCTTCTCCTCTGCTGCACCCCCCGTCCTCATCCCTTGTGCACGTTGCACCCTGTGCATTGCACGGCCTCTCGACCGAGTTAAGAGAGGTCCCTTCCAGGAATCGTTCGCGCGTTTTTCGTCGGGGCCTCACGGGTTCGACGGATAAAGGAAACTGCGGAACGCTTATGGCCAGGAGCGTATAAAGTATTCATTGGTACCACCGACTATTTCTTTAATAACGTCAGTATTGTCTCTTGAGAATTTTGATAATGGGATCGCTTATTAATAATATTGATATCAAATGAATTTTTAAAGATTTATATGGACGCCTAAATTATATGTATGTGAAGCTCTTAATTTTCTACATTTTTAAAAATCGTATCTCAGTCCTGGTAAAGTATCCTGTAGAAGCACCGAATTCAATCGAAATATTTTATTTCAAGAGGAATAACTACAGGAGACCCAGGGCTACTCGCGGATAGTGTACGTCCCTGAAGAAGGCTCGCGCGAAATGGGTCCCCGCGAGGCGTAACGTAGAACGTTTTCAGGGCCCCGGGCAGGCCAGATAGTAGGTAGTTAGTAGAGGCAGCCTCGTAAGATTTCGGTGTGTGATGCTCGGGTTCTTGGTGGTAGTACGTGTACCCATGCTCTCTGTGTCCACCCTAGGCGACTAAAGGGGCGTTCACAACATTGAGCAATTTTGAAAGGGAAAAATCATTACGACAAATCCACATGAATTTGATCGAACGAAGGTAACGGTTCAAGAAAGCCAAAGTTACAGGCCGTTTAGAATTTTTATTATCAGTCATTGCAATACCGATCGCCATAAAGGCTGATTCTCAAGGAGCGACATTAAGAGGTTCTACGCGTTTTAGATTATTTTGTCTCCGCAAACTTTGTTTTCCATTTTTGTCATGCTCTCCAGCAACTGCCGTCTACTTCCGTTCTATAAGCCACTGCCTCCTGGATCCACCAGGGAAACCTAATCTAACAGGATTGTCGTGTCCGAAGGCGACGCGACAATTGATACCGACGTTGTGAACGCTCCGTAATATCGGGTCGGCCACCCACGCACAAACACGACTACAATCCGCCAGCGTACGTGCAGACCACGTTGAACACTCTGAGCGTTTCTCTCCCGTTCATTTTGGACTTAAAGACCGAAAGCAGATCGATCGTACGATTTTCCCGGAGCTTCTTCGTCTTTCGTTTTTCTGCTTGTGCCACTCGACTCTGCGCTTAACGATTATTACAATGCCCGGCAACGTCGGCTTCCGGTTTATTCTGAGATCGGTAAGGGATTCGAGCGAAAGCCGGAACGAGTTAATAAAGATTTTCGTATGACGTTCACTCTCGTTTACTCTTCGTCATATCGAATTATCGTCACTTTCGAGATTCGATCTCTCAAAACTCGACGCACGAGTCCCGAAGATTCTACAGAACGATATACGGTTAACTTCCCAGTGACAAAGCACCTAGTTGACCGGTAGCCGTGTAGATGGCGCGTCGAGCGTTCCATAACGAACTCGACTTCTTCCTCTTCCTCTGTCAGGCAAAGTTCGTCTGCCCGTGTAATTACCATCGCGCTATCTTCAAACGTGGTGAACACTCCAGCGGGATAAGAGAGGCAGAACCTGGGTATAGCCAGGTACCTAGGGAGATGACGTCACGTCCAGTAGTCCTAGTATACCAGTATATGTGTAGGTATATATAGGTATATCTTATGTACAGTAGTAGGGATATCGGGTTCGATCCGAATTTCGAAGGTTACCCGTAGGTCGGCGTCGTCGGCGGAACAATGGCGAAGGCTAGCTCTCCTCCTATACCCAACATCTCTACCACATCTACCTCGTCCACCTCCTTCGACTTTGTTCACTCGCAAAAAAAGGCACCGACTTCGCGGCTCTCCCGTGGAACATCGCGAGAGAGCCGCTATACCTGAGGGCCGACGGCGCATACCTACGACGTCCTTCTCGCTTCTTCGTGCCCTCTTCTTGCCGGCTGTGTCTCTCTTCTTCTCCAAGGAAGAACAAGGAGGACGCTGCGGATACGGTCGCTGTCCATAGTGTACCAGCGAGTCGAAGTGAAAGAAGGATAGGGAAAGAAGTGCCGGAGATAAAGGATAAGGACAGACTGATAGAGAGACGGAGAGTGGGTGTAACGGTTCAACTATATATATATACATATACACATATATATACACAGGAGTGTAAGAGAGGATAGCCAGGATCAGGAGCCTCGAGAAGAAGCTCTGGGTATCCGGAGCGATAGTGCTCCAGTCGATTCGACCTAGCTGGACCCGAGAGAGAGAGAGAGAGCCGCGCGAGAAAGAGAGCTCTGCTCTTCGTCCTTCTCTCTCTCTCTTTCGGATCGGCCGCGAATATCCAGCGAGGCTACTTTGGCCCCGTGGGTCGTCGCCGGCATGGAGGTCCGCCATGGGGTTGGATCCGAGGTAGATGAAGGCAGCTAGGCAGTCAAGCAGTGAGAAAGTGAGAGGGAGAAGCAAAGGGGGGATGCCAGTAAAAGGAGAGAGAGAGAGAGAGAGAGAGAGAGAGAGAGACTAGGGTGGTGCGGAGGACGCTTCTGGAAACGCGTCGGTTCGCTGGCACTAAGTATAGGCGTCCTCGCGACGCCGGCCGTCAATATACCACCCCTAACTAACCCCCCGGGGGTCCGTGGGTGTTGGGTGAGACCTGGGCTAGATGGGGTAGCGCCCGCGCGGCTCGGCGAGCAGGGAGAGAGAGACACGAGCGGACGTTCTCTACAGGACTTGGTCGGGCGGAGGGCGGCGGAGGGGGGAGGGTCTCTGCACGGGGTGGTAGCCATCCTATCCCATCCTATCCCATCCTGGCCTAGCTTAGTTTAGCTTAGGGCCGTGGCACCCGGGAGGCGAGCATAGGGTTGGTAGGACATTGCGGATATTCACTATCCTGCCTAGCGCAGACCACCCTCGGCAGCCGAGGCTTCCTCTCGGCCTGGCGTTGGCTATCCTGCGACGTAATCAGCGAGAGAACACCCTCCCCCCTCACTTTCCGTCCTGCCACCCTCCGCCATACCACTGGCACTAGCATCCACGGCCACCCGCTTTTACCACCCTCCTCCACCACCCTCTTCCTCTCGCTGCGCCATCCTCCCCCCAGCATCCCTTACCGGTTGGCGTGGCATGCATCTATCCAGCCGTCTATCTATCTCGATGCACTGGGTGGCTAGATCGTAGTGCGAATCCCTAGGACAATCGGGTCCTTACTTTGCCGCACTGACCTACCCTTATATTTATATTTTTATTACGCGACGCCAGAGGCGCTTTTTGTTTACCAACAGAAACTTCGCTCGATTCCAACGGATGTGGAACGGAACTAGTCAAAATGATGGTATTCGAAATATGTTTCGGGGTGACTTAGATTCGCTAGCCAGTCAGCCGACGTCACAAACCTAACCTATCGTCCTGCCGCCATAAGCATACACGGCCAGGACGTATCTCCTATTGCGATATGGATGTTAATAGGTTACGGGGTCCCTCGAGAACTAGGGTGAATCACGATTTCGATAAGGGTTCATATTCTCGTATTTTCTCCATCCCTTTCCCACTCCTTCTATTTACTCCGCATCCGTCCTCTTCGCTCTCCCTTACCATCCTCTCTTATAACCTGATCTTGTCCTCCCACTCCAGCCTCCCATTCATACCTACAAATTCCAAAGTATCTCAACGGCCATTAAAAGCGCGACTAATGAAAGGAAAAGAGCTCGGCGAAGGAAAATTAATATAATTCTAACAAAATACAAGAAGATGACCCACCGACGCTCTTTCTACGCCTGAAATCACGAGGGGACCAGTCAGCTACTAGATTGACAAATCGCAGTTTAAACGGACGTGCCGAGTCTGGGCATTTTCTGAACACCGCGTACACATGGTGCGCGACGCACTAGTTCAGACCCTGGTGTGTTCGGTATGTGAACTAGCTCGCGTCCATGTCTGCGTCTCTTAGGTATATAAGCGCAGACGTCGTCGACTCTACATACGGATAGGTACATGGTCGCGCGACCATGTACGTGCACGTATATACGGGGACTAGGTACTATCTACTATCTAGTAATACTAGGTACTAGGTACTGGGTACTAGGTACGCGCCGCGGACGCCAAATAGCGGTTCGCATATTCGGAGATAGTGCCCGGTCGAGGACGGCGGCGGTTGCTGTTGATTTAGGCCTCTGACGCTGACGACCTCTCTCTTGCTCTCTCTCTCTCTCTCTCTCTCTCTCTTTCTCTCTCTTTCTCTCGTTCTCTCTCTGTCTCTCTTCGTCTTCCCTGTCCCCTCGTCGCTCCTTGGTCTATCCGTCCGTGTCCCTACTAGCTCTCTCTCTGCCAGAGCACATCTTGGAACGGATAATGGCCGCGACTGTGCATATACGACACGTAGAGGACTCGTAGAAGCGCGAAACGACGGAAAAATCTTTATCTCTCCTGGCTCCTCTCTCTCTTGGCTCTCTTGAGCTGCTCGCTTGGGATATCGTGGACCGACCGTCGCCGAGACGAATGGCTTTCTCCCTTTCGAACACCGCCGCCTTAACGTTATTCCGCGACGAAACGGGCTCTTTCGCCCGGGAGGCGGGTACGTTCCAGTACTCATCCACGTACCCTACTTCATCGTCGCTTCTCTTACACTGGACTTTCCTTCCTTTTCTTTCTTTCGTTCTTTTATTCTCTCTCTCTCTCTCTCTCGCTTTCTTTCTCTGCTATTCATCTTCCTTCTTCGTTTCTGTTCATTCCACTCATCCTTCTCAAGAAGGAACCCGTCCATGTCCTCTGGTTCTCGCGGGACTACCACTGATGGTAGGTGGGCGAAAGAGAAGAAGGAAGAGACGGAAGGCAGATGAAAAGAGAGAGAGAGAGAGAGAGAGAAAAAAGATTCTCGCGTGACTCTGAGCGATCGATTTTTTTTCCTCTCTTTTCCGGCTGCGATCCGATCGCTGCCGGCGCTTGGACGGCGCCGGAAACGCCGAACGCTTCCAATAACATTCAGTTCCGAAGAATCGATTCGTCCTCCTTCGTCCTTCCGTTTCATTTGCAGGCTCCATACTTTCTCTTTATTTCCCTCGTTCTTCTTTCTCTTTATTTCTTTCTCTCGTGACCAACTTCGTCCTGATCTTCTTTTTAATCCTCATACGTGCACTGGCTCATACGGGTTTGACTGTTCCAACCTAATCCTGTTAATTTAACGACCTGACTGGTACTAACGGAAGTACTCGTTCGATTATCCATGAACTTGATGAAAGTATAGTGTTGATTAAAGAAAATTATTGCAACTTCAGATTAGAAAGGTTGAGAGACACTGAGCGCAGCTGCCGCGGCGGCGGTATCTCCGCGTTGTCTGCTCTCTCACACCCTAGGCTTGCGTCCCACGTGGGTGACGGTCGAAGGGGTCGCACGAAATGGGTATAGGGAGCTTACAACCACCCACTGGCCATCTCTATACTACGACTGCTCTCTACGTGCCGTCGCAAAAAAAAAGGAAAAAAAATCCAGCGCGATTTTATGTTTTAGCGAGAATCTTCGCAAATATCTTGGATGGTACAAGAAAATTGGCTAATCCGCACTAGTGTCGACTCGGCGAGACGCGGCTGTCGCATGCGGTGACGAAAATCCTTACTTTTTTGCGCTCTAACTTTTTTTTAGGTTATCTCCTTCGAACGGAATCTATGAGACTGAGGCTTACTCGACTGAGGATTCCCACAGACTGGAAATGAACGAGTTTTAATATTTACTTGCTGGCTTTTATGTCAGCGGTATACTCGTGGGGTAAAACCGAACAGTGCGCACTTGGCGGTATAAGTTTCAAGCCTGTGCTGCGTCTATTAATGTTTTTCGTAATGGTATACTTATGTGCTTATCGGTATCTTCTTCACTGTTAGTTTTGCTCTGACAATAGATTGATAAAGGTTTTGTTCTATTGTAACGACTAGAGGTTGATAGGGATCGGCTGATGGTAAGGTAGAAATTGATTGTATGATATGCTGGAAATTTATGTGGTGTATCATAGGAAATTTCTTGGATACAAATTGGATGCTGTGCCTGTTGCTTTAAATTAATATGTAATATATGTGGATTTAATTTGTTTTAGCCTGAGAAACTGAAATCACCTACTTGGCTCATGAATGAACAAAGGGGAAATAGCTTTGAATGCGCTACACTTTTGGTTAGTTTACTTCTTGGACAAGGATATAATGCATTTGTTGTTAGCGGATATGCATCAAGAGAACAAGTCTATTGCGATTTGACTAAGAGGTCTTGTCCTTATTTACCTAAACCTGCAGAACATGTTCCTCTACCGCCAGTTGAAGATGCTCCCAGATACAAGTTGAAGTCACCACCTGATTTGAGGAGCAAATTCTTGCTTGAACTTGAGGAAAGAGAACAAAAAAAAATTCAGGATCATCTTCGATGCCAAGAAGAGGAAAGACAGATGATGATCTCTGTATGTCCTTTGTTTTTTTTTTTATAATACAAATATTACAACAATTTTTAACCGATATTCTGATATAGGAATTAGAACGGCCCCCTCCGGATGAATATTGGGGATTTAGAATTCATGCTTGGGTAGTTGTGTTACCAGAATACGGTGGGGCAAGAGATCAAGAAGTTCTTGAGCCATTTTTTATTGAACCTTCCACTGGAGACTTCTATTTGCCTACTGCACGCGAGACCAATCTTTTGTATTTGGGAATTGAGAGTATTTGGAATGATCGCAACTACTGGGTTAATATGCAACAATGCACAGAAGGATGTGCTAAAATTAATTGGGATTTGAGAAAGGTTGCACTTTGGGAACATTTGCTTCCTGGGGAACCCTGGACATTACGAGACATAGAAGAGAGCGAGGCAGATGAAGACATAAATATACAACAAGACAAGCATCTTGACATGCCAGTTTCGTATGTAGAAAGAATCGATGTTCACAGCCTAGGTATGAAATTTACTACCCATATGCTAATTTCTGTTAATTAATCTTCAAATTTTCTCAAAGATTTTGAAAGACGTTTCCCAAATGGCAGAAAATGCATGTTTTACAAGAAAGCAAAGGTAGAACTTTATGCTCCTTACGTTCAAATGGATGGTTTGATTCAACGTGTAACACTATACGATGACTATGAGTACATGAATCCAATAAGCATCTTTGAAAAGTTTTCTCAAAGAGCTGATAATTTGATAGAATCCAAGAAAGAACTGGACACGGAACTTGTAGTGGATTCATATAAGAGAGGACGACCCGATGCATGCAAAGGTTACAACACATATGCATAAATTAATAGTAATAAGAAAGAACTTACCATGACTCTTTAATCATATTTATTGACGAAAATTGATGCATTTTGTAAAAACAGGTGTCACAAATGATTCTCACGTTAGGTTATATCGACACATTTAATTGTCCTTTTCATATTGTAAGAATTTCTACGACAGCTTGTCAGTTTCACAATTCGGTACCGAACAGTTCTAGCAGCTTTATCTTTTTATCTTTATCTCTAGCTGTCA